>CM046838.1:9307526-9497021 GCA_025618425.1 Heliocidaris tuberculata | reverse complement strand
CCTTCTGGGTAGAGGATAGTTCCTACAACTCGCAGTTACCTTTCAATTTGACGTCATAGAAATGAATATGTATAAGCTTGCGAAGTCAATATAAGTAGTCTTGGTTCAAGTTGGAACACCAATGGGTCAGAGGAGTGTCTGGCGGCTTGTTAGAGCAGTCAATAATGATACTTAGCATGATCGAAGTGGGGAGGGGGAGGTGGAGGGAGAGGTTGAGGGGGGGGGGGTATGCAGAGCCGACGTCCAAGCCCATTTGGGATGGATTTTTGCTTCCCTCATGGGTAGGGGCGTCGACGGGGGGGGGGGGGGGGGGGGGGGGGGGGAATGAGGTATAATTATAGCATGAAGCTACAAACCATATGTAGCTATGTATATTACCCTTCATGATTTTTTAACGCCTTTCAGTTACCAGCTTCTCCATGGTCACATGAAGCAGGCAGGGGCAGCGGAGCGCCTTTCAAAGTGGGGGGGGGGGCACCAGCAAAAAAGGGGCACCAACAAGGGAGAATTTTGTGACATTGGTATTACCCACAGTCTAATTAACATGATCAATACATTATCAAGTATCATCTTCTTCCTTTTTATTGTGGTTCTGGACACTTTTTCAGCTTCCCTAATTAGCAGTTGTGTTTGATGGTCTAATGATCCATGTGCAAGCGAGCGAAGCGAGCGTGCAAAAGTTTTTTTATAAGTGTCTTTTGTGTCTTTTTTCTAATGGTCCTTGAAGTCCTTGGTTTGTGCATTATTTACAGCTATACAGTATATTGGAAATGACAAGTTCAGCAAATCGATTAGGGGGGATGTCGAATGATCTTTAATTCGTACATTAGCCCTGCCGTTTTCTTTCTAAAGGATTACATCCATTATCAACATACTTTATGGGATATGCTTGTCGTTGCTTGATTTCATTATGTATTATAAGACCTAGCGAGCGAGTTTGGGGGAATTTTTCAGGAAATATTCCCCTTACTGGGTGTAAATTATGAGCCCATTTGAGCGAGCGAAATGAGAAATCCTTCTCTGGGGGGGGGGGGGTGGTAGGCATTATGCCCTTTTTGCCTCCAGCTCCACTGCCTTACAGTGTAGTTACAGTAATATGGGTACCTGTTACTAAAGCCGCATCGATTCTTTGAAGCTATTATATATGGCCCTTTTTGTAAGAAACAGTGGGAAATATAGGTAAAATTGGGCATTTATCAGAAAAGGAAAAGGCGCTTATCAGAGGTGGAAAGGAGAACTTATAATAAGGTGAAAAGGTGCACTTATCAGAAGGAAACAGGCACGTATTGGAAAAGAAAAGGGAACTTTTAGTAGTAAAAAGGGCACTTATCAGGGAGAAAGGGGGCATTTTTTCAGAAATAAAAAGGGCACCCTATAGATACACATTCATGTTTACATTTGTTTGTTAGCATGATTGATTTCCATTTGTATTACATATATTCCTCAGGACCGATCAGTCTGTAAGTAATACAGATCTCTTGTTTTCTGATATCTGATTCTTGTGCTGTAGAATAAATATATTTTAATGAAAAATCTATCGAAATAGAAGCTTCAAGCCTCTTTGAGCCCATTCACACTCACTTCGTTAGAGCGGTCTAACCAGTGGCGGATTTGGGGGGGCACATCCGCCCGTGCCCCCCTTTTAGAGCCCAGAACTTGTTGTTGTTGTTGCTGCTTGTCAGAGAATTATGGATGGACACTGGACCCCCATAACACCCCCCCCCCCGAGTGAATTTGTAGGGCTGGGGAATTCTTTTTTTTTATCGACACCCCCCCCCCCCCCCACTGAGCGACTTTTGCAGAGCTGTCGAGACCCCCAAAATATGGGTCTCCTTTACTTTTTTCTATTTTGTTGTTGTTGTTGTTGTATGTCAGCGATTTATGGAGGGGAAGTAGACCATCATACCCCCCCCCCCCTCCACTGAGCGACTTTTCGAGAGCTGGCGAGACCCCCAAAATATGGGTCTCCCTCCAAGCAAAATTGATAAACCTGCATTTGTGGCCCCCCCCCCCCTTATACAAAATCCTGGATCCGCCCCTGGGTCTAACTTAGACCCGTTCCTCACAAGGGGTTCTGAGGAAGCGTCCTTCTGGAGCGCTCCAGAAGTTTGTTTTTTTAAGGAAATCTGCAATATTCGGTACTGAACGGTTATAATTATGTAATCATTCATCCTTTTTAAAAAGTGTTTACTAAATGCCCAAATACAATGATTAGGCCTTTTGATATGCAGTACAGGTTCGACAATTTTTTTTTTCCTTCAAATTTTTGCCATCCCTCCAAAAGTAGCTAAGTGAGGGGGGGGGGGGAATGGGTCCAGTTTCTCTCCATAATTCTCTGACAAGCAAAAAAAAAAGGGGGAGTTTTATCTTTATAAAACGGGGGGGGGGGGGGGTACAATAAAAAAAAAGAGGATGCATAATGATTTTTTTCTTTCAAAGGGGGGGGGCGTGGGCCGGATTGCTTCCCCCCCCCCCCCCCCCTCCCCGCTAAATCCGCCACTGAAACCCGTCTAATATTACTCTGTTATGTGTATGGATCATGATTTCAAAATAGTATCTCTCTCAGGTGGATACAAGATTTTCAGGCCCGTAAATAGAGGGGTGGGGGTTCAGGGGTTCAAACGACCCCCCCCCCCCCTTTCGTTTGCGAGCTGAGATCCGCTTGAAATAATAAGATTTAAAAAAGAAAAGAAGAAGCGCGGGGAGAGATGATGGAAAGGGAAAATAACGTGATAAAATATAGGTCTTTCCGTCTATTTTGATAAATTTTATTTCGATTTTGTCACGTAACTTCGTAATCAGATTAATCTATAATTAATCAATGTCGTCTTTCACCATTCATTTTCGAATTTTGTACATTATGCCTTGTTGCAATTGATTTTTTTTTTCGAAGCGTCATTTGAAGAATTCGTTTGTAGTTGGTCCATGGCAGGTCTGTAACGGGGGGGGGGGGGCTTCAGACGGTTCGAGCAGCTCACCCGAGCACAGGCGGTGAGCCCAGCAAGCTGGCGAGCAGAAATCTTGCTTGAAACAACAACAACAACAAAGAGAATCATAAGGCAAAAACATTTTTCCGGAAGACATCAGAATAGTGATGTTTAAGTTAATTTTTTTTTTCAAATTTCCATACCAACTGGCTTAGATAGGGGAGGGGCGCACAAGGGGGTC
Organism: Heliocidaris tuberculata; assembly: GCA_025618425.1. Lineage (NCBI taxonomy): Eukaryota > Metazoa > Echinodermata > Echinoidea > Camarodonta > Echinometridae > Heliocidaris > Heliocidaris tuberculata. Next base: position 9,493,853 of record CM046838.1, on the reverse strand, counting down.
ACGTGAAAGAGAGAGAGGAAGGAATGTAAAAAAATAATGTGAGATAATAGGGTTTCCAGTCCATTTGAACACGTTTTTTATTTGCTTTTGTCCTGCAACTTCATATATTGCACAGTCCATTTGTGAGGCCTAGTCAATTTACGTCTTCGGCCATTCATTTTCGAAATTTATTTTTCATTTTGCTGTCGATTTGGTCAAAGACTGAAAGAGTTCAAAGAGTTATTCAAAATCGTCACCCGCTCGTTGTAAGGTCTTGTCTATGTGACGAATTTGAATGACCATATCTTGAAATCGACTTCCCAAAGATGGATTTCATGATAAAATTTTGCAGCGGATTGCCAGGTCGGACGAATTCGAATGAAATCTGACGAAAATGAATGGAGATATGTTGAAGTTGATTGACATTGAACCTGTTGAACGACATTTTGATTATTAACCATCTTTGACATCTGACATTTGGATGTTTATTTATTTATTTATTTATTTATTTATTTATTTATTTATTTATTTATTTATTTATTTATTTATGTATTTATTTATTTATTTATTTATTTTATTTATTTATTTATTTATTTATTTATTTATTTATTTTATTTCCAGGCAAGATAATAGCAAATATATGTACATAGAGAGCATCACAAAGATAACAAAACAGAATCACAGTTATAAAGATTTACATGATTTAGCACAAGGCAATGCCTGGGATCACCTAAAAGAATTTTAAAATTCTGTCGAGAGGTTTTCCACATTGGCTGGTGCACACATAAAATAAAATAATGAGGTAAGGTAAACATAAGGTAAACATTACTGATTCCTATTAGCCCTATAAAACGAAATTGAAGTGCTCAATATACATTTTTATCTTTAAAAAGTGTTAGATTGGACAGAAGTCCTGACAATACTAGGAGATAGAGTGCTTAAAACACCATACAAAGATATAAGCAGCGATAAGCATGATAAGACTCAAATGAAATCTGTGGTAATGGAATATAATAGTGAAATATAGAAATACTTACGTGAATATTCAATGTTATGACAATTTTAGGGCACGTCACTGCCCATCACCATGGCGCCCAGATATTAGGGTTACCTCAGTCTATAGTGCCTCCCCCGTTCGCTTCACTTCTTAAAAACTTTATTGAGAAGAATGATTCCGGCAACAAGATGATCGGAGAAATAACTTTACATTTCACCTTTTGATGACTAATGAAATGAATTTTGCTTTTAAAAGTACATTTTTATTTTTCTCTCACTAGCAATATTTGGAATCATACACCGTAACAGTATATGTTAGGGCTTCACTCATTGACCCCACCCCCTGTCAAATAATTCTGACTACGCTCGTGTCCATACCCTTGGAGGGGCACGCCCCTGACCCCCAACACCAGCCCCTACTCGCCGCTTCGCTCCCTCAGAAAAGTCCACTTTTTTCCAATGATGACCACCCCCCCCCCCCCCCCCCCCTCCGCAAAAATCCTAGTTACGGGCCTGAAGATTTGTTTGGCTATTTGTTTTATTTCACTGGTGTATATGGTCTTTTATAGTCTGGTACGTAACACATGTACTTCGATTTCCATAGGCCTAAAAACCTGCGTTAATTTTGTAAAGCTATTCGTTCTTTATCAAGAATACACACCTTTTGACAGAAACATTATTTGGTGGAGATTTTATTTTTCTCTCTTTTTTTTAGGGCCAATACTACATAATTGTAACATAATATGGAAGAACTAATCTGATTTGAATTATGTATATCTAACAACTAAATTCACTAAAAATCAAGCTGCAATTAAAGATGTGTAATTTTGGCCATGGTATTCCAATTTCACGAAAGGATCAAAATCACAAGATTGTCTGAAAAAATACATTGAGCCATAACTATTTATTGTGAATCTCTCTCTCTCTCTCTCTCTCTCTCTCTCTCTCGCTCTTTCTCCCTCATCATCTCTTTTTCATTCGCCCTTCTCTCTCTCTCTCTCTCTCCCTCCATCGTTTCCTCATTTATCTCCTTAATTGTTTTTTTTTTTTATATAACCTCAAACTATCACGTTCGAACAGGCCATATTCTACTTCAGAAGCAGTGAACGCGCTAGTATATGGGGGTTCATCAGCAATAATATCATTTCAAAGGTGAAAAACTACTTTTACTGAAGAAAGTCATATCAAAGAATGCAAAACAAAGTATTTCAAAATATATTGATAAAAACACCCTTGAAATCAAATTCTGATACTTTCACTATAGTTATCAACTGCATACACAATTGACAGATTAAGTCAGATGTTGCAGCAGGGGCTACAACTCATTTATTACTTGTACATGTATTAATTTTTGTATACAAAATAATAAAAATTAATTATAAATTATAAAACATTATAATTGTCTAATTTAAAAAAAAAGAAGATCTTCCTTTCTGGAACGAGAAGTGTTTCATCCATATTGCATTATATAAAAAGACATCTTTGTGATTGAGGAATGAAAGTTGTTTATGACAGATTTCATTTTTTTTAAATTTCTCTCCTGATATAAAGGGGTAACAGTTCGAAGTGGGCCTTCAGCAAACTTCTGTTTTTTTTTTCATTAGAGAAACTTGACTAAAACTTGGCAGCAATGATTTTGCAGGGGATAGGGATATATTCCAATATAGGCCCGACATGTACCCGAGGACAGCTTGCGAGCAGTGTCCTGAAGACCATCTTTCTTCATAGTTTTACCTTGAAAGAAATTCTAACACACTTAGCAGGAATCATTATAAGGGGAAATTCAAATAGGGGGAGGGGTGTGCCTCGAAGAGGTACTGTGAAGCATCTCCCCGTCAACAGCCCCCCCTACAAACATAATTTACAGTGCATAATATGATAATGAAATTTAGGGTCCTCGGTGGTTATGGTATCTGCATCAGTGCCAAAATCGAAAATCGCGAGGCTACCGACCCCCCCCCCCTTAGGCCCACCCATTTCTATAAATGACAAAGTTACTCAGTATCTTTCATGTTATTCGTTACATTTATGTCTTAAAACAATCTTGTCAATACTTCTTTACACTTCTCTATATACCTTTTATAGCTTAGCCAATATGGTTAAGATTTTAGCTTGAATAAGAGATCAGAGTAAAGAAAGGGGAATGGGGGGGGGGGGGGGTGTTGTTGAGGCGCCTTGCCCCGCGTCAACATATGACTAATTGAAGTATAAATCAGAGAATGTTGTTACTGTCAACATGGTAAAATTGGGCAACATTTTCTAAATTTTGCACTCGTCATTTAAATAACGAAACTACTGCATATCAAGAGGCCTAATCATAGTATTTGTGCATTTAGTAAACACTTTTTAAAGAGGTTGAATGATTACATAATTATAACCGTTCAGTTCAGAAAATTGCAGATTCCCTTAAAAAAACGAAGCTTCTTTTTTGATAGATTTTTTTCATTAAAATATATTTATTCTACATCCCAAGAATCAGACAGAAAACAAGAGATCTGTATTACTTACAGACTGATCGGTCCTGACGAATATATATAATACAAATGGAAATCAATCATGCAAACAAACAAATGTTAAACACGGATGTTTATCTAGGGTGCCCTTTTTATTTCTGAAAAATGCCCCCTTTCTCCCTGATAAGTGCCTTTTTACTATTAAAAGTTCCCGTTTCTTTTCTAATATGTGCCTGTTCCCCTTCTGATAAGTGCACCTTTTCACCTCTTATAAGTGCCCCTTTCTACCTCTGATAAGCGCCCTTTCCTCTTCTGATAAATGCCCAATTTTACCTATATTTCCCACTGTTTCTTACAAAAAGAGTCATATATAATAGCTTTAAAAAAAAATCGATGCGGCTTTAGTAACAGGTATCCATATTACTGTAACTACAATGTAAGGCAGTGGGGCTGGAGGCAAGGAGGGCATAATGCCTACCCCCTCCCCCAAGAGAAGGGTTTCTCATTCCTCTCGCTCAAATGGGCCCATAATTTACACCAAGTAAGGGGAATATTTTCTGAAAATTTCCCCAAAACTCGCTCGCTATGCTCGCTAGGTCTTGTAATACATAATGAAATCAAGTAATGACAAGCATATCCCATAAAGTATGTTGATATCGATGTAATCCTAAAGAAAACGACAGGGTTAATGTACGAATTAAAAGATCATACGACATCCCCCAAAACTGATTTGCTGAACTTGTTATTTTCAATACTGTATAGCTGTAAATAATGCACAAACCAAGGAAGGACTTCAAGGACACTAAGAAAAAAAGTTTGAAAATTTTTGCACGTTCGCTTCGCTCGCTTGCACATGGATCATTAGACCATCACACACAACTGCTAATTAAGGAGGCTGAAACAGTGTCAAGAGCCCAATAAAAAGGAAGAAGATGATACTTGATAATGTATTAATCATGTTAATTAGACTGTCGGGTAATACCAATGTCACAAAATTCTCCCTTGTAGGTACCCTTATGCTGGTGCCCCCCCCCCCCACTTTGAAAGACGCTCCGCCGCCCCTTCCTGCTTCATGTAACCATGGAGAAGCTGGTAATTGAGAAGCGTTCAAAAATCATGAAGGGTACTACACAGAGAAAACGCTGTTTAAAAAATGTAAACAGTTGTTTACAATATGAACTGAACACCCTGTTGAACAGTTCCTATTTTTAACAATTTGTTTAAATATTAAACAGGTTGTATAAGTTTTAAACAGAGTTTTTACACCTTCATTGCCCCCCCCCCCCCCCCGCAGGCGACGCCTCTGCCCATGAGGGAAGCAAAAATCCATCCCAAATGGGCTTGGACGTCGGCTCTGCATGAACCCCCCCCCCTCAACCTCTCCCTCCACCTCCCCCCTCCCCACTTCGAACATGCTATTATTGACTGCTCTAACAAGCCGCCGGACACTCCTCTGACCTACTGGTGTTCAAACTTGAACCAAGACTATGTACATTGCTTCGCAAGCTTATACATGTTCATTTCTATGACGTCAAATTGAAAGGTAACTGCGAGTTGTAGGAACTATCCTCTACCATGGTATAGAGCCTATGAACTGCGGTTTCTAGACCATTACGTGTGACAAGGGTTTTAGCCTGGCGACAAATTTGGTCAATAGACTGGTGTATTTGGTGACAACTCTCACATTCGTTGTACAATTTATTAAATGTCACGAGTGGCCAGTTCTGTCCTGGGTAATTTTCTCCTCGAAACATAGGCCCAGAATAATGGCTAGCATACTGTTCATATAATGTATTATGACACAACCATCCAGTGGATTGTGCATCTCCATTACGTGGAAGTATTAATTGTTAAAACCTTTTCTTTTATCATCTACCACCTCCTTCCCTTTCGTCAGGAGCAACAGGAGGAAGAAGCATTGTCCCTATGGTAATCGGGGTAATATTTGGTGTACTCCTCGCAGCTTTGGTGATAGTTGGTGTTTTGTATTACAGGTACGTAAAGGTGCCAGTGTTGTAGTGCCTTGATGCTCGGCCTTGGTCTTCAGGCGCCTTAAGGCCTGTTTTTTCAATGCCTTGGCCTTGGACATGAATGAGGCCTTTGGCATGCCTTGGCCTTGACCTTGAGGGTTCCAAGACTTGATAGTCTCCAGAAAATTCAAGGCATTTTCAAGGCATATGGAATTTTGCTATTTTGACAAGTAAACTTAATCACGTAGCTAACACAACATCTAGGTAATTATGATAGACTTGAGAAATTAATTCATGTTTTACAAATTTTTAGATTAATATGATAGAATGATGATGGGTACTTGTATTGGTTTACTTGTCTTTCTGTGAACGTTGTGTAAGTTTGGTATTTTTTGGTATTTTATTAAGAAACTTCACTGACATTGACATCAATATTTTGTTTTACAATACAAAGCATTAGTATAAAAAAAAAGTAACAATCATATGGAAATTAAATGGAAACAAAGAGAGAAAATATAGCAATTCATAATAGCAATACTCATGTTTAACATGTGATGAATTATATAACATTATCAAATGGATTTGAAATATCTTCTTACAGAGCAATCAATTGCCATTTGAATTTGAATAAAGTAATTGCAAAATTTGGTGTATTTTGTCAAACCGTCAAAGGCTTCTCCTATATATTCTTAATTCCATTGCTATATGCAAAAACTGGTACTAAGTTTTAGGTGTAGGCCTACATCTGTTTCTGTGTGATTTGTTTGGCAGGGGCCACTAGAATAGGGGACAAAATAATATTTTGAGAAAGAGAAAGGGTAGAAAAGGAAGAAAAAAATTATGTTATATTGTGGATTATATATGCCCCCAATCAGATCAATACTCTGGATAAATTGCATTATAAATTAGTCTTGTTAGGGTATAAATTACTAATAGTTTTGTAAAGCTTATTCGCTTTGCTCCTTCACATAAAGTTGTTTCCGGATCTTGTTATTTCATGCCCCAATATACATATGATTATGATATAGTTTATAAATGGCGTTTGAAAGAGTTCTACATTGAAAAAAAGAAGAAGAAAAGAAATGTAATTCCTGTTGCTTTGCACCCTAATATATAAGTAGGCCTGTAAGTTTCATCAGCTTCTTTAAAGTACACATTCAAAGAAAATCACAAATATGATAAATAATGTATCACTAGAAAACTGGCAAGTTAACAGATAGCAATCGTATCAGTTTAAAGTCAACTACATATCAGGTAATTAAACAATAATACAAATAAAACTACCTCCCAGCATCTGCGATATACAAGCGCTTCGCCAAAAAAATAACAATGTTTCAATGACGTCAATAAAGGGAACAATCCTGTCCAAGCAGACGACGTCCCATAAAGAATGAACATAAGTGCAGTGCAGTTATTTCTCAAATTATTAAGAATTTAGTGTATTCAAACGTGCCCATATTCCACACCATTCTAAAATGGGAATGAAACAGATTCTGATTACTGAAATCTTTTGTTTGTAAATATATAGGATGAGGGTTAATGAACAATCAAAGAAACCACACTTTCAAATTGAAAAGCCCGCTGAATGATTGCAAGGACGGTATTCATCCCTTATTCAACGCCGAACGTCCAGCGGTGTATGCAGCTGTGAATGCAATGGCGTCTATTTTGTTTACAAGCAACTGATTCCTTTATTCTTGTAACGCTTCATTTTCCATCCAAATAAACCCATGCACGGGGTTTAGAGTGAGGCAATATATGTATTAAACATAATAGACTAATGCTAGTGAAGTGAAATAACTGAAGAGAAGATGACAAAACAGGCACTGAAAATATGTGAGATGTTATGGGACATCGTCTGCTTGTGCAATTAACGTCCTGTCTTTGACGTCACACATTTCAGCGGCTTTCGGAGAGCTGTTCAGGTGCTATGTCGGGGCTGTATTTTAGCAATTTGTAATTGATAAATAATCATTACTTCGAATGTTTGCAAGCGTCGAATTTTGACAAACTTGTCCGGTCTAAGCTTCACCTACGCAATAATGAAACTTAAGTCAGTTTTAAAAATCAATGAATATCTACTTTAAGTATTGTCCTTAATATAGGATAAAGCTAGAATAACACTTGCAAAGGTTCAACATTTGAAAGAAATCTTAACTTTCGTTTGCCTTACTGAAGTCCTCGACCAGAATTCTCCTGTATTTCCATGAACTTGCCCCCCCCCCCCCCCATTTGAGAAAACCGTTAATTAGTGTTCATAATTCGAAACTCTATACTGCTTGATTGTAGTGCTTCTTTACTAATTTTCATTGGTAAAGTGCATAGAAATTTTATTTTTGAGGATTTAAAAATGCAAAAAAAATCTCCTACTCGGTTGCGTTGCTCCCTGGCTTGTAAAGTTACATAAATGAATGTTGTTAAGAGAAATATGGCGCCATACGAATGATGTGAATCATCACCATATATATATACATATTATTATATTATATATATTATATATATATATATATATATATATATATATATATATATATATATATATATGCATGTATATATATTGGGGGAATTTCAGTGTTTGCTCAGACTGAGCGCCACAATCCCAAGATACACTACTGGAGCACTAGTTGCTATTGATTGAATGAGACCTCACATTCAATATCTAGGCAAGAGGCCATAAATTGGGCCTTACGGGAAATCAACTGGAGAAAAAGGACATTGTGGGATAGAGAGCAGTGACATATCTCCTGTTAAAATCATTCTGAAATACCGTGTCTTGTATGACTTATGAACCAAATACAACTCTAAATCCAGCTTTGATAAAGATAAAGTCTTGATATTTGAGGCAAGAGCATTATATTTAAAAAAATTAAGTCGCTCTTTATTAGTTAGCTCACTTCGCTAACCAGCTATTTATGTCTGAGAAGATAACAATACATTTACAAACAATAGGTCATTAAAAAGGGGTTATGAAAAGTTATCTGTATTTTTTTCCACCAGGTCTTTGTAGGCATGGTAGGAGCCCCTTTTCCAAAAAGGTACCTTTTTTGTAATGACACCCCCCCCCCCTTCCTGAAAAATGTTCAGCCACCTCTGCTATCATTTGATGCTTGAAGGCAGTGTCTACTTTCTTACTACTCCGTATTCAGTGGCGAAAATATGCAGTATCTTTTTTCATCAGGGGACGGGATATAAAAATATGCTGTCCCCCCCCCCCCACCCTGATGAATAGAATTGTGCAACACATCTCCGCCACGGTCCATATTTATATGTTCCATTTCCCATCGTTTATTAATGCCTTGGCCTTAGCCTTGGCCTTGAGGGTCAAAGCCTTGGCCTTAGCCTTTCTAGTCAATGCCTTGGCCTTGAGGGTTTGGGCCTTGACTACAACGCTGAAAGGTGCACAAATGATACCAGTCGATTGTTTTCATTACCATTACCCTTAATGCATGTAATGTGTACGTTACGTTTTTAAAACGTCCAGGGCCGCATCATAATTTTGTGGGAAAATAATTTGGATAATATGTTTGAAGTATGGGTAACATGGAAATATAACATGTTTCTACACATCTCTACTTAACACAATTACTGATGTTTATAATGCTTGTATAGAATATACAAGAAAGAGTAATATTTATTGGCCTCGTGTACAGAATTCGCTATCCACGTCATCAGGTTTTAAAATACTGCCATATACATTATAACCTGCCTATTTTTGCATAATGGTTCTATTAGCGAAAAGCGTTGCTAAAAAAAAAAAAAGTAGCCATACAAATTGAATTTATTATTATTTTTTTTCTAAACAGAAGGAAGAAAGGGAAGTTAAGTCGACTCCCAGCCTCCATCCTCAGACCACGAAGAACGCCACCCATCAGAGGCAACAACAGAAATCAGTGAGTCCACCCTCTAGTTTACACTTCCTTGGTAGTAATGAAACAATACAATTCTTCGCTTTTTTCGCGAAAGACTTGCATGGGGGAAGTATTACAAGAAGCGCTTTGTATACTGCAAGGAGAGGTTACCATTTCAGATATTTTCAACATTGATAAGTGAGACTGATCGTTTCTTTCAGAATGCATTAGATGAATATGTTACCACAACAATTATGTGACTGATGAGCTCCAAACAAAGGCTAATTTCAAGAACATTGTTTTAAGAAGTTAAATCACAGCTCCAACCCCCTAAAGTGCTTCTTCTGGGATGTCATTTGTATTTGTAAATAGTTTTTTTTTTTTTTTTTTTTTTAAATCTCAGCTCTGTATTTTTCAGTAGGATTAATGATAACATTAAAGAATGTATCTCCCCCCCCCCCTTCCCCCATTCAGGTTCAATGACAATGTGCCAATGAGACAAGTACACAGCCTGGGTAAGTTTACATTATTCAGTTTACCTAGTTTAAGTTTAGAATGAAATGATTATGTAATAGTACTAATTTACTTCTACAAAGTTAATGCTGTATGATCTGCTTCTGTCAAAACCTAACTCAAACGCTCCTATAAACATCCTATTTCAGTTCATCTAATAATATTCATTTAGCTAGAGTTTGAAAAACAATTTTCAGGAAAAAATGTGTTTTTTATCGAAATTCGAAATTCTTGTGAGTTGAAAATGTTGAAAGCGGCCTGGTCTAAACCGTAAACGCCATAATGTTTTAAGACCTTTTACATAGTAACTGCAGTTCCATCTCTCTTCTCTCTGTCTCTTTTCTTATTCCCCCTGTAGCTCTAACTCTCTCTCTCTCTCTCTCTCTCTTTCCTATCTCTCTCTTGCAAATGGCTAGCGTATTGAATAGAGATTACATGCTTATTAAATCCGATTTTTGTAAAGCTCATGTAAGGAGTTCACGATAACTTTATACACGCATCTACAGATTAGATTAAGAGGCGTAGCGTGGATCCAGTCACAGTTCTAAGGACAAGCGACCGAGCTTTAGAACATTTTCGCATTTTCAGCCCTCCAAAAGCTGTATTTCTCGTACATCTACACTGCGGATTGGAGGCGCGATCAGCATATTAATGATCATAATTTTTCTTCATGTCCTCCTCTTTTTCTCCCTCTCTTTTGCGTTAAGTTGCGCCCCTTCAAGAGCCGCCCAGGGCACGTGCCGCCCCCCCCCCCCCGTAGATACGCCACTGCTTACCACTTCTTTGTTTTTAGTGTCTTGAAAATCATATCTGCAGTGTTAATGAGTCCGAGGTCTGCATGACAGCCAATATTCCTCCAAAATTGCGAGAGCCAGAGAGGTCGAGCCTGAACCGAGCTGCGGGCTATAGCTAACTATCTATAGCTGCCAGTGCAGTATTCTCACAAGCAATTTCTCACAGATATCGCTTTCAATGATCGATCAAATTTTGCGATCATCCGTCTGTGATAAACAGCGTGAGTCAATACAAAAAAAACCCATATTCAAGCTGCAGTATCTTACATACAAAGTGCAATTGCTGAAATATATTATAATGGTATGATAGTTGATAATGTCTTCTTTAATTTCATAGGTTGCTCAACAAATTGCCACCATAGATGACTGAGCACTGGCCATTATTGATTTTAAAAGCATGTCAAAATCGTCTTTGCCCAAGTTTGGACTGAATGGTGTTTTTTTTTTGTCACACTCGACCCAGGTGTGGTAAATTGGTAAGCCTACCTGGTAGGATTATTCCCTGTAATTCACAGTGCCCTGGTAACGGTTGCAGGAGCTAAAGCCGACCGGCCGGGGGAATAATTTCCAATAGCCCTTTGGAAGCGCATAGCGACATCGTATGATAATGTAATATGCGCTATACAAGAGCGGAATAGGCCTAATGTTATTGTCATCATTGTTATTATCATCATCATCATAATGATAATAATGATGATAAATATTGATAATAATAATAATATTAATGATAATAATAATGATAATAATAATAATGATAATAATAATAATAATATTAATGATAATAATAATGATAATAATAATAATTATAATAATAATAATGATAATAATAATAATAATAATAATAATAATAATAATAATAATAATAATAATGATAATGAGCATTTAGTACGCTCCATAGTACAACTATAACTATATCACAGCGTTTACAAAATTAATAATACATAATACATATCAATACATAATTAATGATACATACAAAGAATAAAGATTCCCTTATTAAGCATAAAGTTAGAGAGAAATGGAAGGGGTTTAACTACTCCGGAAAAAGATAGGTTTTCAAAAATTTCTTGAATTTGTCACTCTGTGAAATTAGCTGATTTTATAAAAGAGGGGATATTGTTCCATTCTTTGGATGCGGTTACTGTATTGTGCGATCACCAGTTTTCCTACGGGTTTGGGAGATGGTGAGAAGAAATGGGTCCCTGGAAGAGCGAATATCATTATCATTATCGTTATGGACTTTATAATCATTAGGTCGAGGTGGTACACTTGCCAACACGTCCTCCGTTGATGGCTTATGTAACGCAGAAGTGAATGGGGAGGATGGCGCTATCTACGCCAACCTACAGCCAGAACATAATGCACATACACCTATCCCTCTGGACCAACTCATCACGTATGTAGCACAGAAGAAGGCTAGCAAGAAGAATGGTTTCAAACAAGATTATGAAGTGAGTGCTGTGTTCTTCTTTTACCCTTTTCCGTTATAATGCAAAGCAAAAAGTAATGTTGATACTATCTTATTAATTATTATTTGTATGAAGGGTTTTCAGGCGACCAGAAAAATTGGCGTATCTCATGGTTTGCGCGAAAGTTCCCGGGTGACCGTGCAATTTTAAAACAATATCTCATGGTTTTGTAAAAGTACCCGGATGACCGTGCAATATATCTCCATATCTCATGGTTGACTCGTGAAATATGCTCATAGCTCGTGCGATATATCCTTGTATATCAAGGCCATTTAATATTATATAATTATTGCAAAAGAAAGCTGTACCACTTTGTACTAATTCTTCGGGGTCCCACTCGCTATTTATAAGGACCGCTATTCATAGAAAACCGCCATTCATTTAACACGAGTCATGAATATCGGTCCTTATGAACAGTGGTCCTTATGAACGGAATTCCTTATGAATAGCGAGATAATTTGTTTATGGTTTGCTCGCTATGTAGAAGGACCGCTATTCATATAAAACCGATATTCACTTAGTCACCTGTTATGGATAGCGGTCCTTATGAATAAGTGGTCCTTATGAATATAGCGGTCCTTATGAATAGCGAGGTTACCCCATTTCTTCTTCTCGTGAACACTCTAATCCATTGTTTTTTAAACTTAAAACTCTAAAAGTTGATGATATTTATATTCTACAAATTGCACTTTTTATGTTCCGCTTACAAAACGGACAACTACCCTCATATTTCCCCCCATTATTCATAATGAATAAAGATGTACACTCGTATCCCACCAGACAGACAAGACAAATTCCATCTAAAAAACCCGAAAACTGTATTAGCCCTCAAATCGATTCGACATGCTGGTCCAGATAATTGGAACTCTCTCCCTACTGTAATTCGAAATCTGAAGTCGACATACTCTTTTTAAAAAGCTGTTAAAACTATGCTCCTGACCCATTATCAGTGACTCATGTTTCCATCATCGTAATGTATAAATGTTTCGTTCATTCAACCGTTATACTGTCCATGACCTGGCATCATAAACATGTCTAATATCAATAGGTGCCACCATTATGGTATTCGGAAAACAACGTTCTTCCCCTCTCTCTATTCTCTCTTTGTTCTCTCTTGCAAGTCTTTCTCTCTTCAACATTTTGAATCTATATATTATTAGTTTAGTTTAGGTTAGGTTAATTAGTTTAAGTTTAGCTTAGTTTCATTGAGGGCTGCAAGCATTTCAAGCTTCGTGCTTACGCTGCAGCCCTCCTATATCGTGTTTATACTATGCAAATGTTTAATGTCTGTGGAAATCAATTTTTTATGAATTGTCTAAGTTCTAAATAGTATCATGTATTGTATTCTGAAGTGTATCGAATGCAAAAGAATATAATCGCATTGATGGACATGGTGTACGTTTTAAATATGATATAGAAATCAATCAAATCAAATCAAATCAAATCAAATCAAATGCCCATGCGTCATTATACCATAGAATTCAAAAAAATATATTTCGTGCATGGCAAATGTTGTGACATAAGTTTGCTTTTACTTGTTGACATAAAAATGCAATTGTGACAGTGTAAAATTATAGTTCTCTGACAAATGTAGATACAATCTGTCATGTTTACATTAAATGCAATAAAAGTGGAATAATAAGAGAAGCATCATATCGTCAGGTATGAAATAAAGAAATAATGATGTTCTTTATTGCTAACATAGATCTACAAAGAGAGCTATAGAATTGCCTTCATGGGCAAACATATCGGAATCGTATTTCATGATCTAAAAGAGCTTGCATTGTCTAAATTTTACCTTTAAACTTTTGTTTTCTTTTGTACCAGAGCATTCCAGTTGGACAACAGCACCCATGGGATGTGGCCAAGAAGATCGAAAACAAGCAGAAAAACAGATACATCAATATTATAGCTTGTAAGATTATACGTCTCCTGTCTGGTGTATTATTTTTTTACTTCGAACACTGCCATTATTTTGCTGTATGATGTATGTGTAGCTTAAATACCAGTCATGCCAATCAGTTCAGATTGATGAGCAAAAATGGGAGGAGAGGAAGAAAATTTTTCCTAAATCTTATCCACGTGTCTAGTCTCTCTCTCTCTCTCTCTCTCTCTCTCTCTTTCTCTCTCTTCCTCTCTTCCTCTATCTGTGTTTCTTTGAGTCTTTTATTTTAGGAATCACGCATTAGTCAAATGAAGCCATTCGGTTAGAAAGTGACAATATGCTTCTCTGTAAAATGATATTCATAACAAATGCATAATGTGGCAGATGTTTTACCATCATAATCTCACATCTGTAGAGGCATGCACCCGTTTTATATCAATAAGAAGCATGCCGACATCTGTGATATGATATCAATCTTTTTTTTTTCAACAGATGACCACTCCCGTGTCCAGTTGCCTCTCCTTGAGAACGATCCACATTCAGACTACATCAATGCAAGCTTCCTTGATGTGAGTATACACCTTAACACCCCGCGACGTTAAAGATAAAATCGTGATTTTTTTTTTAAAGAACCCACCATTTAATGTTTGAACAAGGAAATTGTGGATAAAAAATGAGCCTCAACAGTTCTCGGTGGTTAACCTTAAGCCCTATTATTTACAAGCCGAGGATCTTTCATAACAATTTGTATCAATTAGATTCATATTTACGATTGCTCTATTCGTATCATAATACATGTATATAGGATACAAATTAAGGCTATGCACCGATTTTTTTTAATGTATTCTCATATAATTTTGATCAATGAACATTTGTCATAAATAATTCGTATTCGTACTAGGTCTACCCACCCCTTTTGAGTGTGTGATCTGAGTAACTATTCTTTGTTTTGTTTTGTTGATTTTTTTCGTTTGCGATGTTTATCATTTTCGTCACTTCTGTAGTATATATAGGTGGAAGAAGTTAAATTGAATTGATGGACTATCTGTTTATTTATTTATTTATTTATTTTGTTCTATACAGGGTTACAACTATCCAAGAAAGTACATCGCTGCACAAGGTAAACTATATTTACAGAAAACTTATAAACCTTTGCACGAGACAGTGTAAAAATGAATTCATCAGATAAAGCTCAAAAGCTTTTACCCAACATTATGGTCATCTCTTGTACATGGCTTAAGATTAAAGATCAAAGTCACAACTTAGAACTTTATGGCTTATTATATGGTGATAAAGGCCAGAAAATAATACTGCTTATAATAAAATGCAAGATCTTTTTGCAGTGGTTATCCTAATCCAGTGGCTTTTTTCGGCCCACGACACCCTCTGGTATTCGTTGTTGCTGTCATGATTCTAAATATTTGTATTTAAGTGCGGTTTGTTTCTTAAAAGATAAATCTACATCCCCGGAAACTACTATTAGAAGTAATTTTTTTTTTTTTCAATCGAAGGAACTCCTTGATGGTAATGATCACATGCTATGATTAAGAAACACTAGATCCTCTATAATACATCTGGTAGATTGATACCTAATATTAGTAGATCATTTGTTGATACTTTAAACTGTAGACTGACTTTAATAACTTGGCAAGGATGGATTCATGAGATTATACAATGTATGGGGCGTCTTCTGCGCCCCTTTGTATCCTTCCACCACTGCTTGCACCTCTGCGCTGGTCTTTATTCCACCCCTGCTTGCAGTTTTAGATGGAATGGTCATGATTATAAATGCATGAAGTCCTATTTTAGAGTGTCGCTGGTGAAAAGAGAAATGGATTTTTGATAGTTCGCATTTACTTTGTATGATGGCAAATGAATGAAAATTTCTATTATCATATACATGTATAATATTGTAATAACTTGTCTTATACTGTAGGTCCTAACGTAGCATCGGTGAAGGATTTCTGGCGAATGGTGTGGGAGGAAGACTGCGGCAAGATTGTCATGCTAACTAATCTGGTAGAGGGTGAAAAGGTAACCGTGGTGGTTCTTTCTTTATATCTGTTAAATTTTATTCTCTGCGTCCTCTGGTATATTTGCGGTATTCAGTGTCTAGACCTTTGCCATTATGTAATGAGGGGAAGAAATCTTTCTTAACAGGAACTCGAGGTATTCACTTATCTTCAAGTTATTTACGTTTTGCTGTCTACAAACCTGGTTTGGGTTATGGCAAGAAAAAAGTATTTGTCTTTTTTACTTCGCCACTTATGCCTAAAGTTTCCCTTTTTCCTAATATACTTCCGTGCTAACTTCTATATTTCTTTCAATTGTGGTATTATACATATTGAGTGTGTAGTAACTTTTTCAAGCCATTTTCAGGTCCTTACAAGAAACGGTCATTCGTGCAATTGAAGTAATACCTATGTCATGATCAAACCATTTATAGTGTTTCACATTTCTCTTCTTCCTTCTTTTAGAAAAAGTGTGAGAAATACTGG
Source organism: Heliocidaris tuberculata (assembly GCA_025618425.1). Classification (NCBI taxonomy): domain Eukaryota; kingdom Metazoa; phylum Echinodermata; class Echinoidea; order Camarodonta; family Echinometridae; genus Heliocidaris; species Heliocidaris tuberculata. The sequence continues at coordinate 9,477,448 of CM046838.1, read as the reverse complement.
CCAGAAAAGAAGATGATGTATGGAAAAATTACAGTGACAATGAAGAGCACAGAAGTGAATACACATTACACTGTCAGGACATTCACTGTTGTGGTAAGTTATTATCTAACTTTCTGGCTAGAATAGAAGATAAAGACAGATGGAGTATAACTTTCAACCTTATTATCGATTCTCTTGCCACTGGAAGTCAGAAATCATGTCCATGGATTGACAGCAGGGGTGTCTTGTTCGTATATGTATAATTATTTGAAATAATTAAACTTATAACAAAGGGTCTAAAAACAGTCGTTTCTTTTACCGTAGTTGCAGTCGTTCCATTGTAAATATGAATAATATAGGGAACACTTGGGGAAGTGACGGTGCTTTTACCTTGTTACCTTTCCATTGTAGATATCTGAAGAAAAAAACCCCTAATAATTAGAAACTGTTTACAGTTTAGTCAAGCAAAGATTTACATGTATGTATGATAAAACAACAATTATAACACATTGTACTTCTAAGTATAATTGGCCCTCGATCTCCTTATTTTACTGAAATATCATACATCTGCAGTTGGATGACAGCATTCGTGAGGTAGTCCAGTTCCACTATACCTCCTGGCCGGACATGGGTGTGCCAAAGTACACCACACCTCTCATGAACTTCATCAGAACTGTCAAGCAACATCATACCAATAGCATGGGAGCTATCATTGTCCATTGCAGGTATAAGACATCAGTTTTACTATAGGATAGCCATACCTACCTTATGCTGGACAACTACACAACTTTATAACTTCATAAATTGATAAGTACCTCGTCAACAACTTGCCACAGAACTCCGACTAGAATATCACTCATAGGACAAATAGCCCCCCCACCCCCACCCATTCTACATGTTCTACTACTCACAGGATAGGTCCTACAAAAGGACAAATACCAAACCTCCGGTAATAATTATCATTTTCCTAGAGTAGTGTAAGTCATCACTTGTGTTAAACAGTGTGCATGTATTTGAAATTAGTGAGTCAAGGCAGGAGGGTGCAAAAGCTATTATGATTAAATTTCCATATTTAGCTAGAAGGGGAGAAGCAATCCTACAATCTTAGAGATATATGAAGTGTGTATGTCTATATGTTTATTTTTACATTGATCTTAAATTACTATTATCAACATAAGATTTGAACTTCCATTCTTAAAGAAAAGATGATTTTGCTCAGTGTCTAAAAATTATATTTAAGCTTTCCGCGTAGGGGAAAAAAGTTTTTTAAGAGTACCCATTTGCCTATATTTTGTTTGTCACCATTTTAGCGCTGGTGTTGGACGTACAGGAACATTCATCACACTGGACGCCATGCTGGATCAGGCAGACGCTGAGAATACCATAGATGTCTACAATTTCATCATGGGCATGAGGCAAAATCGAGTCAAGATGGTGCAAGTAGCGGTGAGTTGATCCATTACACTGTTAATCTATCGTTGAAAAAAAGAAAGAGATTCACTTCTACCGTTATAAACAAAGCTGAAACGGGAACTTCAGAATGATTTTGAGAATAAATATTCTATTAAAACAAAACTTTGTTGAGCCAAATAAAGATTTAACATGATGATATCAAATGCTATTTATCATCAACTATACACATCAGTTTATTATCTGTTTCGTTGCAGGAGCAATACCAGTTCATCTATGATGCTTTGTTAGAGACCTTCGTATGTGGTGATACCAGCATAGCTCAAGATCTCTACCTCCAGCGTTACCCCTCCTTGTTAACCCCTAGTCCTGACACCGGCTCTACACTCCTACAAGAACAGTTTGAAGTATTAATCCATATCACTATGCTTACCCGCAATCACACATCTAGAGTATAAAGAGTGATTTTAATTTTGAGGAGATAATTCTTTATTGAAAATTGATATGTTTATTTTCGCTAAACTACATTTCTATTTATTTTAATTCGTGACTGTTACGTTTTATCCATACTAATTATTTCCTCTTATTAGTATTCTACGATGTGACTGTTAGCATGCGAGGGATACAAACACTATACTTAATACTCCATACATTAATTCATCAGTGGGAAGAATCAATTGGAAAATTGAACTTGAAATGCTCTTATATTCCCAATGAGTAATGACAATTATTCTGAGAGGAATCAAAGATGATAATTGTTCTTTCTTTGTTCGTGTGCTGTAGCGTCTGGACATGTTCACCATTAAGCCAAGAGACGATGAAGTGAGGACTGCCAGGAACCCAGTGAATGTGCACAAGAACAGATATCATGACAAGATACCAAGTTAGTTATAGATTCTTCCTTGCATCGCCACTTGGTAGATGACTACTAGACACATATACCCAATCTGCAACAATAATAGCGGGATGCATATCATTTTAAGTCGACAGGGTATAAGATTCTTCTTGAAAAAAGATATCCAAGCTATTCAAAGCAAACAGCAAAATCAGTTTGTTGTAAATACCAAATAGAATACTGCTTGGAATTCTGAAAACAAAGTTGTTGGGTTTTTTTTTAAATAGTAAGACAATGACGATGTTATAGAGTTATAGAGTGCTGACGTCATATTCGCTTGTCGTCCGGGATACTGGTTCTAAACAACAGAGCCCGTGCATGAGGTTCACGGTGAAACCATTCAAGCAACAGGCTGGAGCAAGGCAAATTCAGTATTTGGCCCTGTTGTGATCACCACGCCATTGTTTAGCTCAAAATTGTTTGGAACCAGCAACCTTGACAACTTGGAGGGTATGATGTCACACTTCGGTACTCTATTTCATCATTGCGAAGGTTTTTTTTTTCTTTGTTTCTGTGGTTCTTTTATAAGCAAATTTAAAATAATAGATATAAGAGGTGTAAGTGCTCGGAAATTAGATATCCTTCTTCATGTTTTTGTACAGCCTACTGCCTTTACTTTTTCTTTACTGTTTCTCTTCAACCGAGTAGCTCACTTTGTGTTTCCTGCCTTGTACGACTTATTATTTTTTATTTTTCTCTTCTCTCCTGTTAGCTGACAAATCTAGACCATACCTTATCACAGAAGTGGAGAATGGAACCAACTATATCAATGCCTCTTTCCTGCCTGTAAGTTGAAAACCATGCATCTAAAAGCATAATTTTTTTATATATCTTTTGTGAAGACACATAGTGTCACCTTTGTCACACTATAAAAAGAATAGCTATTCTGATAATTCTTGATATCCCCCTTGTCCATTTTTTTCGTTTTTGACAATTCCCTTGATAATAACTTATCATGTACATAAAGTTCCAGCATATTCCATCGTGCAGAAACTTGTCAGTACGGTTTTAAAGGTTTAGACAAATATGAAGAACAGTTAGCCTTCATGAATATTCAGTGAATCCCTAAAAATCAAAGCCCTAAACTAATCATTAATACAAAACAGACATAAACTACTGTACACATACATGTACATTGGAAATGTATACATAAGGTGTTGAATTTTTTATGATTTATGATGTTGTAGTTGTTATTGATGTTGTTTTGTTTTGTTTTGTTTTTTGTTGATGCTGTTGGCAAGGTACTATTAAACATTCTCTTGGCTAAAATCAGTATGGCTAATAATTACTATGCTGAATTATACACCAAGAAACAAACATAGTGATATGCAGGTGCATATTTCAAACCGATAAAGAAAAGTAACAGAAAATATTTTAAAACAAATTTATGCACTATTTGATCACTTACAGTTTTACTTTAAAATGTTAAATTAAGAGCACACTTTATTCTCATTATTTTCTCACATTGTTCTGATAGGGCTACACCAAGAAGGACATGTTCCTTGGTACCCAGACACCTCTTCCGAACACCGTAGGAGACTTCTGGAGACTTGTCTTTGACTACAAGATTTCTACCATTATCATGCTCAATGGCCTAGCCTCAGAGGACCAGGTAGGTATTCTCCTACATTCATGAGACGTTCTGCAACACATCGTTATCCTTGTGAAACCCCCCCCCCCAAAAAAAAAAAAAAAAAAAAAAAAAAAAAAAAATTTAGACTGCTATTCCTTTGTGATAGGCAGAACATGGTATTTCACTGTTTTGAAATACCATGATTTGAAATAGTTTGAAATAGTTTAAACTTCAATATAATTATTATTCCATTTTCCCCTAAAGGGACGCTTTTTCATTTTTTGACAGATTTTACATCATGTTGCCCTATCATAGAGGTTAATTTGTGAAATATTTGTTTCAGTATTAAGATATAATCCCTGGCTCTTTTATATAACATCGTTGTGATATTGAAAAGGAAAAAAATCACTGGTACATTGTCACGTCAGTGCACTTTCTTTAGCATTTTTACATTCCTGTATTTCTTACTCTAGACAATGGCTGAGTACTGGCCAGATGCGTATCAGAGTGAAGTCACCTATGCTCCTTTTACCATTACACTCATCAATGAAGAGCATTATGATGAGATATCATGCAGGACTCTAGAACTCAGGAGCACCACGTCCAAGGTACACATCTCATAATTGCATATATAACATAATTTCCAACTTAATCCGAGAACCCACTGGTGGACCTTACCCAGGCTTGAAGCTAAGTCTATAAACGTAAAACCCAACGGCAACATTCAGCGAAATTTAGCTCGGCCCAGTTATCGCCTGAGTATATATGTCTCATCACTGAGTTGTACATGCTTTGATGAATAGCGCGCTCTCTCTCTCTCTCTCAATTTGAAAAAAAAGGCTTTTTGAAAACGCAAATGAACAGTCCTTATGACGTCATTTCAGACTTCGGACAGTTTTAATGATAAGCTTTCAAAAGAAAAGAAAAGGTTAATTCGACGGTATGGGGCCGTATCCCACCGTTGCCACCACGTCAATGAAGAAATATTGAATGCACAACGGACATGTCGAATTGAGATACAAAAAATATATTTTTGTTTATTGAAACCCATGCTGGACATGAATATACCATTAAAAATCATATAGGCAGCTAGAGAGTAGCCAAACTACATACGGTAGTCGCTCTACAAGTCATGCAGACACATAGCCAACTGTAATAGAAATCCGGGGGGGGGGGGGGGGCTTGTATCATTGAGACCTGTACATCATCCGCGTAAAATCACTTTCTGAAAAGCACCCTAAACAATGATTGCAGTAGGAGTAGTTTGTAGTTTTGATACCCTAAACATGGAAATCCGTCTAACGTCTCTGATTTTTATACCCCTTTCCGCGGATCTTCTTCTTATCACCTCTGAATTTGATACCCTTTTTCTTGATTTTTGCTGTATTTGATACCCTAAACGCGTAACCCGGATTACGCGCCTAATGCTGAAAAAGTACCCTTTTTATACGTTTTCGTGTACGCGGATGATATACAAGTCTCAAAGAGACATGCCCCAGGGATAGAAATCAATGAAATGATGCAAAACAGGGCAGGTACAATAGTGTGTCTCTTCCATTGTTAGGGAAGTTAGGATCAGCAAATTACAACTAATTTGTACGAGCATGTTATAAAGGCAATACTTAGGGTGGAATATAAAAAACAATCGTCAGAGTACATTCTAGATATGATTACATATATATATATATATATATATATATATATATATATATATATATATATATATATATATATATATATATATTATATAAGTGTTAGGATTGATGAGACAGGAGACAGGGACGTAGCTGAACGTCAACTTTATTAGATCAAGCTTTCGGCCTTCCCGGCCTTCTTCAGGTTCTGAAGATAATAATACAAACATAATTATAGTATATGCTTCAGCACACACATATAACTGTGTATTTTTATATTCCAGTTGATAACAAAATAGACATTTTTCATATTGATATCAGCATATACCTTGACCGCACAATTTTTACACACACCTAGATACCACACACACAAATACATTAGTCACCCTCGACGCAATTTCACTTTAGGTAAGCTATCTTTTACATAAAATTAATGTACAAATATTTCGGAGCTATGTCCCCATCATTCATTCATTAAGTTACTTGTAATAAATGCTGATATCAATATGCAAATGTATATTTTGTTATCAACTGGAATATGAAAACTCACAATTATATGTGTGTGTATATTGAAGTATATACTATATGTTTGTATTATCATCTTCAGAACCTGAAGAAGGCCGGGAAGGCCGAAAGCTTTATATAATAAAGTTGAAGTTCAACTACGTCCCTTTCTCTTGTCTCATCAATCCTCACACTAATATACAATTTACCGAGACGCCGTCAAAATGTTTAAATTGGATATCTTCGCATATATATATATATATATATCGCTATGTATATATGTCGGGTGTCCTTTGTTTTGCCTTCAAAAAGTATATAACTTTTTTACATCATTGAGTAAAGCATCTTCTACCGAAGAGAATGATAACAAAATCGTTGAGTTTGGTTAAGTAATTTTACCACGGGCATAGACACGCATAATTATCTATTGTTAGTGGGGGGGGGGGGGGGGGGATGATGAATAGACCATCACCCCCTCCCCCCCCCCCCCCCCCCCCCCCCACACACACACACTAACAATAGAAAATGTGCTGGTATCTACGCCACTGAATTTTACTTCTATGCCCGTTTCGTAAAACACCGTCATTTTCAAATTTCGCTTTATTTTTGCGACCGATGAGTGTAAGATTGTGTCGGGAATGGATTTTAGTCAGCTGTAGCTCGGGAAAAGTGGAAACGATGCTAATTATTGTACATGCCATATGAAAGGCCATTCCCAACACAACTCTACTCTCATCGGTCGCAAAAAGCATGCGAAATTTGAAAATGACTGTATTTTAAGAAACGTGCATATATTGTTTTACCGAATTCAATGATCTTGATATCATTCTCTTCGGTGAAAGATGCTTTACCCAATGATGTAAATATATATATATATATATATACTTTTCGAAGGCAAAATAGTGAAAATCCGCCGTTCCCCTTTTTTGGGGGACACCCGGTATATATGTATATATATATATATATATATATAATTGTGAGAAATGAAAATGAGAGAATAATGGTTGCGTAGCTTAAATCAAAGTTCCCCAGAGCTGTCCTCCCTTTTTGAATTTTTGCAAAGGTTGAAAAAATGTCTCCGCCGGGAATCGAACCCGGGTCGTTGGCTTAGAACGCCAATGCCTTAACCACCAGACCACGGAGACGGGCCAGTGAGACGTCTCCGTGGTCTAGTGGTTAAGGCATTGGCGTTCTAAGCCGACGACCCGGGTTCGATTCCCGGCGGAGACATTTTTTCAACCTTTGCAAAAATTCAAAAAGGGAGGACAGCTCTGGGGAACTTTGATTTAAGCTACGCAACCATTATTCTCTCATTTTCATTTCTCACGATTATATTTATTTCCACGAGAGTTGCCAAAGCTGTTGTATATGTTATTTCCTTACAATTATATATATATATATATATATATATATATATATATATATATATATATATAAATTCATGATGTTCCACGTATTGGCATATGATGAGAAATAATAATGGATGACTCGTATGCATTGAGTGCCAATTCCAAGTATTTTTATTTTCGGGGGTCCTCCCCCTTCGTCAGGGAAAATGTAAATATATATATATATTATATATATATATTCTGTTTACTAAACAATTTCTTTTTATTATTATATTAAGTGACATATGTTTAGTAACGGTTATTTATTCTTTATTACAAGTTTATACTTTTTAAAAGTTTATTTCAATCTTCTGTTCACTCCTTACAGTCTCGAATTCAGACAGTGTACCAACTGCAGCTCACCACGTGGCCCCTGTCATCTGACATCTGTACTTCGGCCATCTCAATCATAGAGCTTCATCGTAGAGCCATGATGTGGAATGATGCTAATGCTAAGGATACCCCTATCCTGGTTCATTGCAAGTACGTATAAGATTATAAGATAGGATAGCGTAGGATAGTTATAAGTCTATATCACGTGGCAGCTTATACAGGCGTAATGCAATTATCCTAGGAAAGAATAACCTCAAAAGAGAAAGAGAAAGGAAGTTGGAATTTGAAAGAAAAAACAATAAATGCATTTCAAGGAGCTTTTGCTGATACAATATTCCATTATCATTACTTACTAGAACAATGAATACTGCTTAAAAGGACCATAGTCAAGGAATATGATAAAAATCCATTAAACATGAAAAGCCCAAGTAAAAATAGTTATTTCTTGAATTCTTGTCTACAAAACTTTGTTGAAAGAAGTCTCCTTATGACGAACCACTGGTCTAGTAATCAATTACGTGAGATACCATAATGTATTTTTAAATATGAGGGAATGTTTTCAAGTTCTCATAACATGTGACAATGAAGATTTGATAATATGTCGACATGAATAAATAATCCGTTACTATGAGAATTAGATATTGATGAATGTATCTTAGATAGATTAATAGATGTTCTCTAACAATGACTGGATCTTGTTGATTAAGTGTCATGACATGAGCAGTTGTTCTCTACCAATGATTAAATCTTGATGATTGTGTAATGACATAGATATTCTTTGACAATGATTGGGTCTTGTTGAATTTTATCTTGACGTGAATAGATGTTCTCTGATAATGATTTGACCTTGACATAAATTAAATGTTCTCTGATAATGTTTCGATCTTGATGATTGTATCTTGAAATTTCCTGTAGGGATGGTGAAGGAGCTACTGGAACATTCTGCGCTCTTTCGTCGGTGCTGGAGAGACTAAATGTCGAGAAACTGGTTGATGTGTTTCAGGCATGCAAGAGACTAAGGGCTATTAGACCAAGAGTAGTTGCATCACAGGTAAGAGATTGGTAACCCTTTGTATCCCTCCTCCTGTGACTTCTAAATGGTCACTGATGTTTGGCAATTGGCTGTTTCACTGTACCATGCTGCCCTGCATATTGTCAAACTGTAGGCTTAACTGGTGTATTAAGAATATAAGCCCAAATTGGCATGGCAGAAGACGAAAGTAACGTCTCAGAGGACGCCACATGCGTTATCCAACATACTTCCCGACAGACTCGTTGATATTTTTTAATTTTTTTTTTCGTTCACCAAAGTACTTGCAAAGTAAAGAGAAAAGAATATTTTATATGGTGCCATAGTGTATTACCGGTAAATTTTACATCATGCATGCGGTTAACCTATTATGGTTTCAAATCTTCACATAATAACCAGTGACCCTAAATTGTTGATTTGCAATCAATTCAAATGCAGCCAAGCTATTACATATGCAAATTCCTTTTTTTTATTTTTTTTTTTATTTGAAGGAAAAGTATGTTAAAAGTTAAATGTGTCTTCTTTCAAATGCTTAAAAGAAGGTTGAGGTTTGCAAATAAATCTCTTTTCAATTTTTCCATGATTTCAGGCTCAATATGACTTAATCCACTCAGTTCTCAGGCTGTATCTGGATTCTTATGACATCTACGAGAACTACAGAACATGATGCTTCGTTTGTCAGCACTCTCAACCAGCTGTGAATGGCATGGGATTAGGGTGGATAAACCTTGGTATTTTAGTATACCTTCAGATAACCAGAATTATTAAAGTCGGCGATCACTGAAAGGATCTAATATTGATTTTTTCAATGACTATGTCAATAAGTGTTGGTGTAATGTATATTATTCATGATTAGAAAGTGCACTATAACAAGTTTATTTGCTGCATGTATTTTGTTGATAACGTAATTATTGTTTCCTGGAATGGCCTACCTTTCGTGGGATTAATGCAGAATAATATCATTATAGCTGTCATTAAAGTGTAGTCAGTATGGTGGTATTATATAAAGAAAATCATACATTCTCGTGATTACTTGTGTTATGTTGTTTTTTGTTTTAAAAGCAAGATATATCTTGCCAAAAGGTAAATGTCATTATATCTTAGGTGGTGACTTGTAGAATGTGCAATAAGTATTGCGCCTGCTTTTCACTTGGTGGAATAATTTTGAATTTCTGCTTTCAATTGATATTTGGCTACATTAGAATATAATATATAAAAAGAATATATGGGTTATATATTTCTGAATATTACACTATAATCAAACTATTTAGGATGGAAAAGAAGATGGCAAATGACTACGTCGAAAATAAATGTCGAATTAAAAGTAGTTCTATAGATAAGACCATGCAGCAATGATCTGAAAAGTCATTGAATGTAGTTCGGAATTGACTCATATTGTACAACTAAATCAATCTTCTTTTATCTCTCTCTCTCTTATATACTCTATATTAAATGAAGGTGCTTAAAAATTGCAATTTGTGATTGAATCAATGTTTTATAATCATATGTATATAAATCTAGTATCTACTGTTTTCTAACAATATCTTTGTACTTTTAGAGGACACTGGTATTGAAATATGTTCTATTGTGTCTGCTTGTTCTATGCAATATGAAAAATGTACTGATAACTGAAAGTAAAGATAATTGCACTTACTTAGAAATAAATATGCTTCTATTCATTCATATTCAAATATATTCCCGAATTACGAGTATAGGGAATATTATTAAGTAGTTTAAATGTGGTAAATAAAATTAGCTAGCAAAATAACCTGAAAGGTATTATTCGTTTGACAAAATATTTTAAAATATTTTAACGACCAGTTACACACCCATTTTATGCCAAATCTGACGCTAAACGAAAGGGGATAAAGTTTTTCTTTCTGTTATTGTTTTTACATAGTTAATAGTAACCGTTGGCTAGCAACTTTCTAATATATCTTTCCATAGCACATTAGAACAAATTTGTATGCTCAAAATAATGCTCCCCAGTGAGTCCCTTCCCCAAAACGCCAACTAATTTTTTTTTTTAATTTTGAAAAAGAGCGAGAGCGAAAAAAAGCGGGGGTAAGTGAGAGAAAAGAGCCTAAAAAGGTGCTACGAGCCGATATTTTTTTCTCAAAATATGCTGAAACGTCAAAGTTACCAGGGAGTGGAGAAGGTGCATACATTTTTACGGGCAAGCCATGAATCCAATGAGAAGGATAATATCTGTAATGCTATTGTCCATTGAAAAGAAATTTATAAATTTATGTACAGGCACAATTCTACATATATATGTTGCTGACTACGAGTATGGGCAGATCGATTCCTTGTCAAGTAATAGGAGCCTATATATCTATAATAGTAAATAGTGTATGTACAATACGCGCTGTGATTGGTTTTATGGATTCGCATCACATGACGTGCAAACATTTTGCACGATCGTGCACTATAACTTTTATTTTTGCACGGGCCTAATACACAACAGTTAGAGATCTAGGGGTCTATTTACTATAACAATTAGTGCATGTTCTATTTTTGCACCATTACTGCACTATATGAACTCCAAATACTTAATTATCCCCGTGCAGGTCTATTTCACCTCGGCCTGCGGCCTCGATGAAACAAAACTGCACTCGGGGTAATTTAGTATTTGTCGTGCACATAATCCAGTTAGTGCATGACAGACCATGCACTATTTATATAATATATAAATATGTTAAATGCTATTGTCCACTGAACAGAAATTTATAAATTTTTGTACAGTCACAATTCTACACATATATGTTGCTGATTACGAGTATGGGCAGATCGATTGTATGTCAAATAATAGGAGCCTATATATCTATAACATATAAATATGTTAGATGCTATTGTCCATTGAACAAAAATTAATAAATTTATGTACAGGCACAATTCTACATATATATATATATATATATATATATATGCATTTAATCTGTCATGGTATGTAGATACATTATTTCAATGAGCTGTTAGCAAAAATGATTTTTTGATGTGTACCCTTTTAAACGTGGCATCCTTATCATAATACGAGTTATATCAAAATAGCCAATATAATTTCTTCAAGTTCAATTCAATTTTCTAATTCGTTTTTTTTTTGTGACGAGAGTCTAATGGGGGTTCAAGTGAATTGAATTTCAGTTCCTATAACAATTTTCTCATTTTGACTCAAATTTAAGAACAGTATCTACATTAGACACAGATATGGATGTTGTGTAAGGTAATACTAGAATGTAGAGAATTATGTTTATGCAGTGTTACAGTAATTGGAAATTTGTTCTACACTAGCGGTGGTACCTACACGTATATTTTATGTAACTATTCAATTTCTCTGCAGGATGTACGGTGTACATGGAGCCATAGGATTATACTTTAGAGTAATTTCTATCTGTTATTTTTCTTTCAACATCGCATACTGCAGACATTTTGCACGATCGTGCACTATAACTTTTATTTTTGCACGGGCCTAATACACAACAGTTATAGATCTAGGGGTCTATTTACTATAACAATTAGTGCATGTTCTATTTTTGCACCATTACTGCACTATATGAACTCCAAATACTTAATTATCCCTCGTGCAGGTCTATTTCACCTCGGCCTGCGGCCTCGATGAAACAAAACTGCACTCGGGATAATTTAGTATTTGTCGTGCACATAATCCAGTTTAGTGCATGACAGACCATGCACTATTTATATAATATATAAATATGTTAAATGCTATAGTCCACTGAACAGAAATTTATAAATTTTTGTACAGTCACAATTCTACACATATATGATGCTGATTACGAGTATGGGCAGATCGATTGTATGTCAAATAATAGGAGCCTATATATCTATAACATATAAATATGTTAGATGCTATTGTCCATTGAACAAAAATTAATAAATTTATGTACAGGCACAATTCTATATATATATATATATATATATATATATATATATATATATGCATTTAATCTGTCATGGTATGTAGATACATTATTTCAATGAGCTGTTAGCAAAAATGATTTTTTGATGTGTACCCTTTTAAACGTGGCATCCATAATACGAGTTATATCAAAATAGCCAATATAATTTCTTCAAGTTCAATTCAATTTTCTAATTCGTTTTTTTGTGACGAGAGTCTAATGGGGGTTCAAGTGAATTGAATTTCAATTTTCTCATTTTGACTCAAATTTAAGAACAGTATCTACATTAGACACAGATATGGATGTTGTGTAAGGTAATACTAGAATGTAGAGAATTATGTTTATGCAGTGTTACAGTAATTGGAAATTTGTTCTACACTAGCGGTGGTACCTACACGTATATTTTATGTAACTATTCAATTCCTCTGCAGGATGTACGGTGTACATGGAGCCATATAGGATTATACTTTAGATAATTTCTATCTGTTATTTTTCTTTCAACATCGCATATTGCAGACCAATTTCATTTAAAAACTAGAACTCTTTCCAGTCAGATTGTTCTGCGCTTTCTCTTTTTCTCTTTTATAAATTTTTAAACAAAACAGCGGGTGGACTGACGCAAATAAGTATTGATATTATGCAAATATACATGGAAGAATGTACAAATATATTAAGGATGATCAGTTTAAAGAACGAGTATGCAATTTTAAAGGACTGGTCATTATGTTTTACTATTATCTATGATAAAGTCATTTGGATAATGTGTCATTCTGTGAAAGATCACAGTCGTTTAGGCTTTACACCCAGAAAATATTGAGATGGATAACATCAGTAATATATTGAGAGGAGGGGAGGGGGGGGGGGGGAGAAAATATGAGAGTTTTAAAAAAGTCACAGGGAAATCTGGGGAAAATGGTATATGAAGTATAGAGATATGGAGATAGACAGAAAAGCTAAAGAGAGGAGAGAGAGAGGTTGGGATAGTGAGGAAGGGGTTGAGAGTTGGAGATATAGATGGGGAGAAGAGAGGACAAAAAAAAAATAGAGAAAAGATAAGGGAAAGCCAGAGTAGGAGAGACAGGGGCAGCGGCGTCGCTAGAGGGGGTGGGGGAGTGTCACACCCCACACCCTCACTCAAAATTTTTGGAAAAGGAAAAGAGAAAAGAGAAGTAAAAAAAAAAACAGAAAAGGGAAAGGAAAGGAAAACAGAAAAGAGAAAAGAAGGAAAGGGGGGGGGGGGGGAATGGCCATTTTTTTTCCTCGCTCGCAAAATCACTGGAAATATTCGGGAAAATGGCGTCCTCTCCCCCCCCCCCCCCCCCCCCCCCCAAGGATTTTCAAAGTTTCGATATTAGGGCAAACACCACTTCATATTCGGGCAGCGAGATGCCAGAATATCCACATATTGGGGTAGCGAGGTCCCCAGATAATTATGTAACTTATGTGCATTTCCACTGCGAAAAGTTTTTTTAAGAATTTAAGAATTTAAAAATTGACAAGTTGATATTCGAGTAAAAGCCCCCCCCCCCCCCCCCCCCCCCGAGGAATTTCAGAGGTCCGCTATCCGGGCAACCACCACTTCATATTCGGGCATCGAGTTGCCAGTATATCTACATATTTGGGCAGCGAGTTCCGAGATAATTATGTAACCTATGTAACTTCTGTACATTTACACTGCGAAAATTGGAAAATGGGCCCGTATGATAAAGATCTCTACATCTGCGACTTTCTTTTATCATTACATATTTTATACCATATGGGGGAGATTAGGGTGCAGCAATTTTGTTAGCAAATTTGGGTGTCTCACCCCCCCCCCCCCCCCCTCCCCTTCAAAATGTTCTAGCGACGCTCCTGGACAGGGGAGCTAAAGGAGAGAGAGAGAGAGAAAGAGGGGGTGTTGTGTAAAAGTTAGAGAGTGGGATGTCAAGAGAAGGGGAGAAAGAGTAACCTTCCAATGAGGAGACTCATTGGAAGTGAAGGATAGTAGCATTACTGTTATTCGGACGGTATATATTTTAGTAAGGATGCCTTAATAAGTATTCAACCAATTTCACAATACACACATTCACACACTCTGAAATGTTTGTAGAGAATAAAAGAAAGAAAATACCTAACTAGAGTGGAGTGCATGTACTCTACTGGAAAATTAAGAAAAGGGAGAAGCATAATATAATTATGTTTAATTGTTTATTGGAGGTCAGATAAGAATGGTAGTCTTCATGCCATGGACCTATGACTGTGTTACATGTAGATAGGCCGGTGTCATAGGCGATTTGTTCCGAGCAGGCGATTGGTTCCACAGGATACAATCGACTGAATGTCTACCCGCCGATTGGATCCGCTTTGGTCGAGTCGATGCGAGCGTCATAGGCGATTGGTTCCGGCCAGGAGATTCGTTCCTTGGAACCAATCGATTTAGCCGCTCATGCGATCCGAATCTCTATTGTGCTCAAGCATCATGTCATGGTAACACCCCTAAAGAAAAATGTACTCTTCTGGTCGCCTTTTGTAACCAATCAAAGTCCTCCAAATCAGCCACACCAACAGAACGGACACTGTTGCCTATTTGAAAATTTTGTATAGAAAAATGTACTCTTCGCGAATTTTGTCATTTTGACAGTTAAGGTGCAACAGTAAATACAACAATATAAGCTAGAACAGAGTATACATATGCTTACCCTCTAATACATGAAACACATAGCATACTGGATATCATACATGTGACCTGTATTGTGAACTATTCCACTCTTTTAGATGCTTCCAAATGGGATCCCTACGTGAAAGGGGCAAAGATAGCGGGGTGTGTACAATCATCCCCCAGGTTTTAGTGACAAAAAAAAAAATCTTTGCTGGAAATAGAGAGTGAAATAAGATAAGCACATTTCTAGCTCTTATTATCTGTAAAGCTTTGTCTTTCAAAATTATGTGGCCCAATAATAACTACATCAAGTACGTATTGCATTTTTAGTGTAAAATACATGCCATGTTCCCCCATCACCACTGGGACACAAAAAAAGGGTTAAAGAAAAATGTTTGCTACACCCCCAAAATGCGATAACACCCGTTTTGTTGTTGTTGTTGTTGTTGTTGTTGTTGCTTGTCAGAGAATTTTGGAGGAAAAGTAGACCCCCAAAATGTGCTAACCTTTTATTTTTTTTTTTTGCTTGTCAGAAAATTTTCGGAGATTCCCCCCCCCCCCCTTCCGTTACAAAATCCTGGATACGCCACTGCCCATCAGGCCATTACAGATGAACTTAAGATATGAATAAGCATATACACTGTATACATCACTGGCGTACTTTTTTTCTTTGTGCAATTCTGCACAAAGAAAAAAAGAAAAAGAAAAAGAAAAGAAAAAGAAAAGAAAAAGAAAAGAAAAAGAAATGAAAAAAAATTAAGTATGCAGGTAAACAATACTGCCCCAATGGAAAACTAATGTCGGAACCAAACGGCGGCTTGAGTCCACTGGAACGTATCGACTAGTCGCTTGGTTCCGGGGAACGAATCGACTAGTCATTTCGTTCCGCCGGAACCCGGAACAGATCGACCATGACACCGGCAGCACTCACACACTCATAATTATTGCCACGGATATTTGGATGCGGGCTAACTCGGCACTAGGGCGAACTCGGCCTTGGCGGAAAATCGCCGCGGAGTGAGCCCAGAGAGTTAAAGTGATCGCAAACACTTGTGTTGAATTTCGCATTTAATTACACATTTCAAAACACTTAAATTCAAATTATTTGATATCAATGTGTAAAATGATTAGCAAAGAAGTAATGTTGACAATTTCAAGAAGTAAAATTATGCAAAACATGAAATTTAAGGCTAAAAAAGGGTACGGTGCGTAGCGTGGACTTCAACTCTCGAAACATAGTCACGCGCAGCGCCGAGTTCGCCCTAGTGCCGAGTTAGCCCGACCCCGGATAGGGATAGGATAACCCCTTCATACACTATAAACAATATTGGGTTTTCAAAATCGTCCGACAGTGGGTTATGTGTCAACCAACTTTCAGCAATCCACGCACAATTTTGCCAATATTCTGCCCAATTTGTGATTTAAATAATTATAATTCTGACAAGATATTACAACAGTTGGACAAAATCACACACACTATTCCACGAGTTCGACATGTAGGTAAAACGTTGGTTGGAAACATAATTACACTAATGTTGGGCAAGTTTCTTTACCAAGTATTCAAAAATACACAGGAAGAGAGAGGTTGAAAAACAACTACATGTACTTAAAAAGAGACAAGACAAACAAAACGAGTAATTACGGCCCAAATTGTTCCATATATTTCAGGGCTGAATATACATATATTTTCAGTTACATGCCCGAAGACTTTAGATTAAACTCACTTTTCCCTGTTATAGACAGATTTCTTAAAACTAATGTTCATACACTACACGACATGCATCATTGTTGAAGCATACCCGATGGTGACTTCCAATATGATCTTTAGCACACCCATAGTTGGCCATTTAACCTGAGAAATCAATGTAGATATTACTGAACATCACTTATGCTTACAAATTTCGCGATAAAGTTTAGCACAGAGCAACACATAGTACAATCATAACGCATTCTTAAATAAGCATGCAGAGAACTGAAACAAAAATAGATACATGAAACAAATATATTTTGACAATATACATCGCCCGAAGTGAAATGTGTCATACCCTGCAAAACAAATAAATAGAGAATTCATAAAATTATCATTTTAATGAATGACATATAATAAATACAAAGAAAGTTGGATGGAAAGTCACAATATTGCATTAGAAGTAATGTATGTGATAATACACTAAACAATGTACATTATCTTTAAATTTATCAAAAATATAAAAGTGCCATATTTTATCTGAAAATACAATAATATAATTCACATCTTCAGGACAAACTGCAGAATGTTAGCATTACAGGAAAATGAAATACACATACATGTAGGAAGACTAACAATATACATCATTCAAACGTGAATGATAAATATGGCCAAACCTAAACACAACAAAAAGAGATACCCTGTAATTCCCTACACAGTCATCAATGGACAATATTCTACTTATGAGTAAAGTGTACAGAAGTATACATGTACCACTTAATTAGGGCTGAATAATGAGATCCCCCAACCCACTGAAGCCTTTTTTATACCCTCCCACCACATGTACTCTATCACAAAAGCTTTTTTTTAATTCAACTTAGTCTACTATAATGCTAGGTGCTTTACTTGGACATAGCAATATGTACACAGATATTAAGGATTTACACTCATGACTGGCAATTCCTTGAAGAAGTGTAAAGATAAAATTGGTTTTAATCAAATTTAGGCTTTAAAAAAATGTTACAGTATTTCCGCATGACCTTTTCCGGGGAGGGGGGGGGGGGGGGGGGGGGGGGTGACTGATTGAGAAAATCCAACCATTTTACGGAAGTGTACGATGAGCACCTTCTCTTTTGGGGGGGGGGGCATGAAAATTGACATAGGATTGTTATTTTTTATCATTTTATTTTTTTCAGATCTTTAAAATAAAAATTGATTCCATCATGAATGCAGAATGTTGTATAGATGAGGGTGGATTTTCCCCCTTCTTGTTTCAAGACTTTCAGAGAATAAGCTCCATTCCGTATTACTTACTATCAGGTCTTTTCATTGCTTCTTTCCCCACTGTACCTGCGCAATGGGGGAAAATCAGCACATTAATCCTGAAATACAAAGGCGTAAAGTTAATTGATACATGGGCAGGTCCAAGGTATTATTTGCATAATGTAATCCAAATCACTATATGGGGGCTTATCTAATCTGCCGCAGAACCGTATCTGCTGTCACACTGGCTTAGGTCCATAACGTGACAGAGTGAGTCAAGAAATGCTCGCTGCTACTAAAAAGTGAACACAACACAAAAAGTAAGTTCCCCCTAAAAGCGAAATGGCGTAACTTTTTAACGAAAAGGTTTTAGCAAAATAACTTGGCAGGAGTGTTCCTACACTTTTTGACTAACTTCTACATGTATGTGAAAATAAGATTGATCCATCGAGTCATGCATGCGTGAGTACACATTAAAGGCAAAAAGTTACAGGAGTCATTTTTTTAATGCCATATTAACAGTGAATTTTAGCATTTCTTGCTTTATTTTAAAGTGTGCTCACTCATCCATGACACAACAATTACCTCTTGTGTTTACACAACTATTGACAACACATTTCGGTAGCAATATCTGATGTTAATTTTTTCAATAATCCAAATGGATTTTGCAATTTCAAATTTAGGAGGGTTGAACATCGCAATTTTCCACTAAAATTGTGCTCACCAAACCGTGCAAAAACACGAAAGGTGTCAGGATAGGTGCGAAGGGGTCTAACGATGGATGATAAACAACTACAGCACTTGAACATACACCAGAAACAGACTTCGCCAAAATGACCCCCAAAAATGTCTCTTGTGACTTTTGAAAAGTGACAATTCTGCCTTTAATGTGTGCTCACTCATGCATGACTAGATGGATCAATTTCATTTTCACAAAGAACTTAGTCAATAAGTGTAGGAACACTCTCACCAAGTCATTTTGCTCAAAACCTTTTCGTTAAAAAGTGACGCCATTTTGATTTAGGGGGAACTTACTTTTTGTGTTGTGTTTATATCAGCTTAGAAATCATGCACATAATATCTGGCTGTTCAGGCACAAATCATTGCTGTCCTGTGAGGACGAAATACATAATAAGAATCACCCTTTACAGCCATTGCCGTATTGTCGCATGATTTCTTACCATAGTAATTAATATAGTGAAGGTAATGAACAAAATTATGAAAAATCACATTATTCCATAATTAGAGCTCATAATAATAATAATAAAAATATTTTGTATTTATTCAGCGCCTAAT
Organism: Heliocidaris tuberculata; assembly: GCA_025618425.1. NCBI lineage: Eukaryota > Metazoa > Echinodermata > Echinoidea > Camarodonta > Echinometridae > Heliocidaris > Heliocidaris tuberculata. The sequence goes on along the minus strand of CM046838.1, from coordinate 9,457,901 downwards.
ACATCTGCGACGTCTCTAAGCGCTTTAAAATTTTTCATGTGATGTCCATGAAAGTGAATACATGTATAAAAGATTTGAAAATGTATTTTGATACAAAATGTATAAACACAAAATTTAAAGACTAATCTTAGATTGTGTGGGTATCATGTGTATACATGTATCACACATATTTTACCTGTCTAACAAGGGGAGCACAGCTTTAAGTCCTATCTGAAGGATTCAGGGATTCAGGATTCAGGAATCGAGGACTAGTGCTTGCCAAAGGGCACTAGCACATCAAACCTGGTTCGGAAATAGGGATCCCACCTTTATGCAGTTCATTCTGAACACAGAAGAACAATTCTATTTTTACAAACAATATACTTCATAAATTTGCTTTATAAAAGATAAATTGTTCTTAATGTCAGGTAATACTGTGAACTAAAATAATAACAACAATGTTTTTAAAAATGCGATAAAACAGCTTTAACAAGATGAAAGTATAAGCTGTGATCAGGTGTTTGCTGTTTGCTTAAATTAGTGCACTATTCATGATTTTGCTAGACATATTTCTGGTTCCAAGTATATACAAATAATGAAAAACAGAATTACAATCTTGTCCAATTCTTGGCTGGCTCAGCTGAGGTATAAAAATTGATGAAAAGAAAAGGATATATAACACCAAGTCGCCAACAAGATACATACACGTTAAAGGTAGTGTTTAGTTTTGGTACTCCCTCAAAAACTTTTCGTCAGATTTTTTTTATTTTTGCTGATAAATAGCAAGATACTAGCAATACTAAAATGCGGTGAAGATTTCACCTCCTAAAGTGAAATATTTTACAAATGAGAGGTAAAAAATAATTTATATACCGGGCCAGGGATATTTATAAACTCCCAATAACGGCAGCTTGCACTGTACCCTATAACGCGTGCACTGTGTGTGGAATATACAGTATGTATATTCCACACACAGTGCACGCATGCTATCTCCACGCGAAGCCCCGAGACTGTTGCATGGGGAGCCATCGGGGTGGAAAGGTCCTAGCGTAGGGCAGTATTTTACGTGATCCAGCGTTCCTAGATATTTACACTAAAATTCACCGGAAATCACTGATGGAATACCACATGATCTCGTACAAACCTATTTTGATACAAGGAGAACAACACGAGACTATACTAAACACGTTTCTTTCCAATTTCCTTTTTGCTACCAAAACTGTCCATGAGCTTTAAAAAAAAAATTGCATGATACATCATAATGTGATATTATCTTGAAGATAATGTCAATCACGTGGAAAAAAAAAATTAGCTAGGATTTCAGTAAAATATACTCTTATTATTGCAACAAGGTACAAAATACAACATGCAGTTATACACATGTGGTCAAAATTGATGTTCAGTGCAAATACTTGATGCTACAGTACATCATCTCAAGACTAAAAAGGAAAGGTACAAAGTAACATCATTTCAAATGTAGCATTCTACATTTATGTATCTCCTAATTTAAAATGCTTCAATTCAATACCTAACATTCACAAGCACCTTTAAAAGAAAGTAGAATGCAAATCTTAAAATTGGTAACAAACAAAAAAAAAATGCAAATACTGATCTCTTACAAACTGGCAGACATTTGTAAATAGACCATTTGATATTCACTGGAAAATATTTAAAATACACACATTTCTGTAGAAAATATACATAACCTTGAAAGACATAATAGTTCCAGAATTGATAAGAAAAGGCTCATTTAAGCAGTCATTTGAGAATTATTGCCTTCACATTCTAATACATGCCATTTCCAAATGGGAAGAAATTGACATGGATATTATCATTACAACCAGCATATGTTGTGCATTGAATGTGTTGATCACATTCAATGCACAATGCATCATGCAGCTGAACTTTCCAAGATTTAGAAGTATGATTAGGTGGAAAAATTATCTGATAAAAGTTTGTTGTTTTTGCAACAGAGAGGGAAAGTAGCAAGGAACACAAGGCAGGTCCGCTCGCTATTCATAAGAACCGCTATTCATAGAAAACCACTATTCATTTAACACGCGTTATGAATAGCGGTCCTTATGAATAGTTATGAATAGTTCTCTTTATGAATGGAAGTCCTTATGAATAGCAAGGTAATTTGTCCATGGTTTGCTCGCTATTTAGAAGGGAACCGCTTTTCTCAACAAATGAAGTTTTTAAATGTCTGAATTTGTGGCATTAATGAGCCTAATGCATTAGCTAAACCCATTCCACACCACCCTTCATAAAAAAAGGGGTACAGCTTTTCTTTAAACATTTTTAATGATAGTGATTTTGCTTACAACCTTTATGCATTCAAAGATAAATATATGCACAATTAACCCCTTTCACATCACTCTCTAAATGGTAGCTACATATACCTGTGAGAGCTTCAAAGTGACTGCCCAAATGGCTGTATGCTCACCAGAGAAAATATAGATACTGAGATGTGCTACAGCTTTAAGACTTGGCAGAGGCTTCATCATGTCGATCAACCCATTCGTCCCCAGACACCGAAGTGTACTTGACTTTAGATGCTGCCATGGTGTGCGGATTAGTTGGATTACGTAGGTGTGGCCTTGGGGCTAGAATGACATCATGGATCACTTCAGCCACCTCTTCCACAGGCTGAGCATCCTTAAACCGAGCTGACCTGTTGTCCAGGGCCTTGGTGAAGAGCTCTTTGGTCTTTGGGTCTATCTGGGAATCCTCTTGTTGGATTGTAGGATCTAGATCATTGGCGACCATGTTTTCTAGGATCTTGGTCTTTACTGGGCCTGGCTGTACGGTGCTAACCCTGTGCATAAATACATAACAATATATTATAAGTAACTCAGCGAATAAGCATTAAGAAGTTCACTGAAACAATAGCATTGGTAAAAGTTATAGTTTTCAATAAAATCAGAACAAAGGTATTAAATGTCATAAAAGATTTCACATGTAACATTCAAGTTCAAAAACTTGGGGGGGGGGGGGTTACAAGTTTAAAGCTGAAATACTAACATGTGTAGTGTTCAAAATCTAGAATCAAGAAATATATAGAAATGAGCCTACATTGTTCTCATATATACATGTAGCAGTCAATTTGGCAATGCTGTAATACCATCGGTTTGAGATGTGAGTGTGTGGGTAATTCCTACATCTTTCTATCATAAACTACAGTACAAGAGAAAACAATTTAATGTTTTTTTTTAATGTTATTGCCAAACATTATGAGATAGCATCTCTAACACTCAGTCCCATAGAGACATTTTTGTGTTGCCTAAGTCGTATGTGAAACAGGAAAGAAAGAATGGAATGTGGACCCGAAAGAAAGCGTAGAGATGTTGAATGCCTGAACCAAAATCTTAACAACTAACTTGTAAAAAAGTTAGTGAGTGGATTGACGCAAACAAACTGCAACTTAACTAGAACTTTAATTCGTCACTGAAGACGAATTAGGTGGTCTGTCTACCCGTTGGTAAAATTGCTAAGATGTGATAATATTTGTACAAGATAATATTCCTGATAATGTTGACAATGGATGGAGACTTGCGTCTAAGAAAATCGGACAATTTCATATTGCATTATACATGGGATATTAACCCATATGTTTAATACACGACAGGCAATCAGATTTTGCATAGGGTTGTACACAAACTACATTCAATTAGGCATAACACGCAAAATAAAAAAGTTTATTACATTGTTTGTGATTTTATATGTTACAGTAGTCGAAGCAAATGGTAAAATATGAGGCAAAAAGAAGAAAAAAAAAATTTCAAAAAAATGGACCCACCGGGATTCGAACCTGGGTCGGCGGGATGGGAGGCAAGTACTTTACCAATAGACCAAAAGTTTTCCAATAGAGATAACACGTAGACGAAAAACGGGATTCTCAAATGACATTTTGTACTTAAAAAAGGGGCATAATCCCGACATCTGATCAAAAATTGGAGGGCACATTTGTAAAAGCTTATAGTCTCAGCTATAACATACTAAAATTTGGAAGAAAATCGAGCAGAAATAACAAAGATACAGCTCAAAGAAGACGGGAATGTAAAATCAAGATTTGAGAAAAAGTCATGTCCCATAGAGAATACACGCAAAATGTGAAAAATTGACATGCCTCCTTTAATCGCAAAAATACACCATAATCCCTTTGTCAAAATGAGAAATGGAGGTGACTGATCTTGTAGAGAATTGTCTCAGCTACAACATATCGAAAATTGGATGAAAATTGACCAACTATGAGTGAAATATTGTAAAATGAATACAAAATTTATGACGTCATTTTTTCAAAATCGAATTTTTGAGTTCATATGCAAATGTGACGACGTTCCGATCGATTGACCCCCGAATTTTTTTAATGAATTACAATCTACAACTCATAGGCTTTCAAAAAATGTAAAAAAAATGGGGGGTAGCCACACATTCTGACGAGCTATGGCGGATTTTATATAGACATGTTTTTACCACTTTTTACATTATATTGCCCATTGACGCGCGCACGAATTTGAAAGTTTGACGCGCGCGTGTGGCATTATGGAAGGTCGAGAATGACTGTAAATGGTTTGAAATTGTTAAGAATAGTGCCAGGAACCCAAACCATGCGAAAAAACGGCGTTTCTACGTTATCTATGTGTTGCGCACGCGTAAAACGCGCGCGCGGGCGCATACGGGCAGAAATTTTTGAAATGCTTAAAATGGCCTGAAACCTGTGTAAAATGAATTTGAGATGATTTGGAGCATTTTTCATTTTTGCGCGCGCACTGACGCGCGGACGTACCCGTACGCGCGCGTTTAACGAAATGCCCTTGACCAGATTGCCATGGACCTTGACCATGCCAAATATGAATAAGAAATGACTTTCCGTTATGAAGATATGACCATGAGTTCATTTTCACAAAATGGCGCCTAGATGACGTCACGATGACCTGGTGACCTTGAAAAAGTATCGGGAACTTGATCTTATAGAACCTGATGACTGATCAAAATTTGAAGAAAATTGACTGAACAGATTTTGAGCAATCGTGACCACAAAAAAAGGGGAGAAAAATAATAAATAATAATAATAAAGAAAATTCTGACGAAATTAAGAGGTGGTCTGTCAAGTGACAGACCACCTAATTATGAAAAACCCATGTCATAGTATTGAATTTCAAAAAAAAATGTTACTAGTGAAGTAAAAATATATACTGTATGTATGGAAATGCAATAAAATATAAAAATGCAACAAAGTTCTTAGGTGTTAATACTGATAAATATTTGAAGTGGAAAACTCGGTTTATGAAGTTTTACGAAAAGTGTATAAAACACATTTCGCATACTAACACACTTCTCATATTGTATAACTCTCCGATTTTACCTTACTTATCCTACTGCAATAGCATATGCGGTTTTTTTAAACAACACCTACTAATTGGCATTTTTCTCTTACAAACAAGATTTTAAGTGCTAGCAGACCTCTTTTCCTGAAACTAAATATTCTCCCAATCTCATTATTACACAATTTTCAATTGTTTTTTTTTTACATGTATGTATTATCATTACTTATTACCTGATAATTTTTCTAACATCTTTCAGAGCCCCAGAGATATTCATATACTACCAGCATTTCAACCGATACTCGTCTTATACCGTCATTCTTCCTTTTCAAATAATATCTTCTTATGCAAAGGAACCTCTATTTGGAACAAACTAAAAAAAATTAAACAGTGTGTAATATTGAACAGTTTCAAGCATTATTTAAAACTTCACCTGAGTGCAGAAACTTTGAATCTAAAGGTGGCCTTTTTTATGTCTGTAATTGTCATTGTATTATTCATTTGACTTTTTAAAAAGTTACTTGGCATTTAGCAAAGGCTCATCCATCTATAAGTTACTGCTTTGATGATCCAACCACTTTTGTAATTTCTTTAGGTATGTTTTTCCATCTTATTGTCTTCATCATTTTTTTAAAAAGAAAATCATATTTTTTTTATACTTTGCATGTTTTTTATGAAAGCGGTGAAAGAATTCAATTCAGTATTTACCATGTGTGAAAGAACTTTACATTATATTGCCATATTGCCAAATCTATTTCTACATAAAGCAAATAAATTTGATTGATCACTCCATCACTGAGCACCATCCATCTCCATTATTTAATATAAAGCATACCAGATGTTGAAATGTCTAAGCTGCATTGCCATCGATTCTGTCAAGCCTTCCACTGCAAACTTAGATGAAGCATACATGTCATAGAATGGAAGCCCTGTTGCAGATAAACAGAAGGTAAAATTACAGGTAGTTTAAGAAAATGTAGTGGCTCATAAAAAAGCATCCAAAACACAAATTATGCAATTGTTGTTTTTGATAGCAGTGAATGTCAAAAGTGTAATTTGACAATGGCACATCTGAATGGCAGTTTCTATCTTATTAAAGCCTTATCAAGGTAGGAGAGGTATCTACCAGCTCCATATCATAGTGATGTGGTTCTACTTTTGTGTAATAACTAGAATATCACTGAAGGTGAATACCCCTGCCCCGATGTGTGTCCCAAATTTCCTGAGCATTGCTCCAAAAGTGAGGAAGTGGTTTGATCTGCAATTTTTCCCCGTTTTATTGCCGTATGTCGTTACCATGGCAACGCAGTTGCCACACATTGAAACAATGTCTTGCACATCTTTACAAGACCAATGTGTGTGCCAGATTTCATGAGCATTGCTCGAAAAATGAGGAAGAAGTTCGATCCGCAAGATTTCAACCTGATTTATTGCCATTATATGCCGTTACCATGGCAACGCAGTTCCGACACATTCCAAAAATATGTTTTGCACATCTCCATCGCAAGACAAATGTGTGTGCCAAATTTCATGAGCATTCCTCCAAAAATGAGGAAGTAGTTCGATCCGCAATATTTCAACCTGATTTATTGCCATAATATGCCGTTACCAGGGTTGTCACCAGGGACTTTTTAGTGGTGGAAATTTTATCGCCCGACACCTTGCCACGGGGGTTCAGGGGGACAAAAACTAGTCGGTTTTCAGGGCTTATAAGTTATAGTTAAACAGTAAAAATATCATGTATCTACAGTACACACTGTATTGTAGCTGCAGCATATAAGCATTGTAACTACTGTACTAGTATTTGGTTCACTTTGTACATATACCTGCTGTGAGTGCTGTCAGATTACTGGCTTAAACCACAATTGCATGTTCGTAGGTCAAAATCGTAGTATTTTTTTTCTTTGTCAGTGGGGAAATTAGTGCCGGGCGGGCGGGTGTGATATTGCATTGAGTGCCGGTCGGAAATTTTGAGTGGTGGAAGGTTCCGACCGGCGCCGACCACCGTAGTGACAACGCTGGCTGTTACCATGGCAACACAGTTCCGACATATTCAAAAAATATGTCTTGCATATCTTCATCCCAAGACCAACGTGTGTGGCATATTTCAAAGCATTGCTCAAAAAATCAGTAAGTATTTTGATGCACAAGATCGGCAACGGACCGACCGACTGACCGACCGTACGCTGATTTCTATATACCCCCTTCAAACTTCGTTTGGCGGGGGTATAAAGATATTTTTTCATTAATTATGCATTTTGCTTCTGGACGCAAGTTTTGCAAACCACTGTCTTTTGCAAAGCTACCATACAATATAACACATGTTGACATGAAATGTATTTATCAGGCACACAATGGAAGTGGGGGGGGGGGGGGGGGGCATTTCAAAAGAAAATGATCAAACGTGTTCTCTTTCAAGTCGTACTATAAGACTTTATTTTGTCCTGGCAAATAAAAGGACCGAAAAATAATTGTGCTGGATATCATCTTGACCTCAAATTGATAAGAAAACACATGCTTTTACAAGAGTTGTTCTGCTGTAAGAAATTGGAAGAACTCTACTCCGAGATTTTTTTTCTTCTGGTTTTGACCTTTTCTTTGACTAAAACTACACAACATGTACCATATTAGTCCTTACATTGTCTAATTTGTTGACAGTGGTCAAATTGGACAAAATGTTGTATTCATGCCCTTCTGCTGGGCACACAAAGATATGTCAGATAAAAAGTAAGTTGATCTTCTCACCCACAAGGCCCATCGTTGAGCTCACATTGATTATGCGACCAGACTTCTGTTTCTTCATGATGGGAAGTACTTCCTGGGTCACTCGAACCACCCCAAAGAAGTTAACTTCAAACATGTGCCTGAAGGAGTCCATAGGGGTGATCTCAAGCACAGACTGGGCTGCCCAACCTGCATTGTTGACTGCAGAAGGAAAGTGAAATGAATTGAATTCAAGAGAAAATTAGACATTTATTTAAGATTTTAAAGAAGTAAAAATTTTTAAAAATGAACAGAACCTAGCAACTTCAGAAAACATTGTTGTCACATCCCTCTGAAATCTTCTGAAGTAAGCTTGTTGGGTCTAGTTCAATGGCAGCGATTCAAAATGTACTGTACTTATTTCTTGAACTACATGTACACTTTCTAACTGTAAACACTAATCAAATTTCAAACTTTAAACCTAGAACCAAGACTATTACAACCTAACACTAACCATAAACTACATGTAAACTTTAATCAAAATCTCATCACAACCCAACCCGTAATTCCATATACAGAAGAAATACATGTATAACCTGGAGCAAATGTCAATAAAACTAGGCCAGATTACTGTCTTATTGGCTAGACCATAACACTTCGTTCAATTAGTAAAGCCTATTAAAATTAACCCCCCCCCCAAAAAAAAAAACACAACAACAACAACAACAACAAAAACAAAACTATGATATATCTAAAAAGTTAGGTTTCTCATGTATGGTATATTTGTAATGATAATGTTAAAAATAGCTTGCACATATTGTATTTCCTTGTGAAGTGACTCTTTTCAGCCTGTGCTGCTGGTCATTATATATAAAATAATCAGCACTTCAAAAGTATTAAGGGAAAACTGATTTTACATTTTACAAAAGTTACACCAAGGAGAGCTTCTATGTGAAAAAATTCAATGAAAATGCATTTCCATGTAGATTACTCATTTCAATAATTTTTAGTTGTACATACATGTATTTCAAGTGCAAAATCTCTCTGCAGAAGTACTCAAAGCTGATATATTTAAGAAATGATACCCGCATGAAAAATCCAAAATACAGAGATGTGTGTCTGTGGGTGTAGGTGTGTGTGTGTAATAGAGTTTTGACAGACATGTATCAATCAAATATGATTATTTATGTCTGGGACCGACCTTTAACGTCACCATCTGAAAGATGTGACTGAGATACAAATCTGGGTCCGTTCAGAGTCAGTTTGTAGGCGAATACAAAGAGCTGCCCGTAGGTCTACATTATTACTCTAGACCAACTCTTGATCCTTATTAGGTGGTCTATTGGTATCGGCAGATCACCTCTTCATTTCATCAGAATTTTCTTTATTTATTGTTATTTATTTTCATTTTTCTCCCACTTTTTGTCACAACAATTCCTCAAAATCAGTCATGTCAATTTTCATCAAATTTCAGTCAGTCATCATCTCTATCAATGTCAAGTGCTAGAAATTTTTTCAAGGTCATCGGGTCATTGTCACATCATCAAGGCGCCATTTTGTGAAAATGAACTTATGGTTATATCTTTATAATGGAACGTCATTTCTCACTCATACTAGTATTTGGCATGATTAATGTCAATGTCATTTTGGTCAATTTCATTTTGTTAAACACGCACATACGCGTACATCCGAGCGTCAGTGCGTGCGCAAAATTTAGAAATACTCTAAATCGTCTCAAATTTATTTTGGATATGTATCAGGTCATTTAAAGCATTTCAAAAATCTCTGCACGTAAGTAAGCGCCCGCACGTGCATTTTCCATGTGCGCAACACGTACAAAATGTAGAAACACTGTTTTCTCGCATGGTTTGGGTTCCTGATACTATTCTTGACAATTTCCAACTATTTACAGTCATTCTCGAAATACCATAATGCCACACGCGCGCATCAAACTTTTAAATTCGCATGCACGCCAATGGGCAATATAATGTAAAAAGTGGCAAAAACATGCCTATCTTGAATCCGCCAGAGCTCGTCAGAATGCCTGGATACCTCCAAATTTTATTACATATTCTGAAAGCCTGTAAGTTGTAGATTTGAATTCATGCATAATTTTGGCACATTGATCAGTCGAAACATCATCATATTTGAATATGAACTCCAAAAAAAAAAATGATTTTGAAAAATGATGTCATAATTTTTGTATTCATTTGACAATATTTCACTAATAGTCGATTTTCTTCCAGATTTTGATATGTTGTACATGTAGCTGAGACAGTTCTCTACAAGATCAGCCCCGCCATTTTTCATTTTGACAAAAAATGCATCATGGCGTATTGTTGTGATTAAAGGAGCCATGTCAATTTTTCACATTTTGCGTGTATTCTCTATGGGAGATGACTTTTTCTCAAATCTTGATTCTACATTCCAGTCTTCTTTGAGCAGTATCTCAGTTGTTCTTAGTCTATTTTCTTCCAAATTTTAGTATGTTATAGCTGAGACTATGGGCTATCTTAAGTGTACCCTCCAATTTTTGATCAGATGTCGAGATCATGCCCCTTTTTTAACTACATGTACAAAATGTGATTTGAGAATCCTGTTTTTCGTTTATGTGTTATCTCTATGGGAAATATTTTGGTGTATTGGTAAAGCACTTGCCTCCCATTCCGGTGACCCAGGTTCGATCCCCGGTGGGTCTATTTTTTTTTTTCTTTCTTTCATTTTGCCTTTCATTTTACCATCTTCTTCGACTATCATAATCACAAACAATGTAATAAACTTCCTTATTTTACGTGTTATGTCTATTGGAAAGTAATGTACAGTAGTCTGTGTACAACCCTAGATGCGAAATCTGATTCCCTGTCGTGTATCAAAGCTATGGGGTTAATCTCCCATGTATCCTGCAATATCAAATCGTCCAATTTTCTATGATGCAAGTCTCCATCCATTGTCAACAATATCATGATTATTATCTTACACTTGAATTTGAATATCATCACGTCTTACAAAAACATTATTTTAATTCCATTTACAAGTAGGTCACGTGTCATGAACTTGCCCCCCAAATACTCTGGTGCTGCTACACTTTTGGGTTCCAAACTGCAGTGATTCTTGATTTTTTTTTTTCAGAATCATAAAAGCTACCATAAAAAGGGCGGTATCATTTTGAAGCTGTATTAATATGCCAATCGACTATAAAGTTTCAACGGTGTCGGTTATATATAACTACAGTTACAGCATTTTTAAGTTGTAAGGCCTGGGGTGGTGCCGGAAGTGACGCCGGTGAAACTGGTGCCGTGTGTACAAAGCAAATGGGAAAACAATCAATTTTTTCTTGTTGCAAATTTGTGAAAAATGTCAATATTGGCATATGACTATAAATTTTGTACCAACTCAAAGCTAATAATCCTCTTCACTTTTCTATGATTGAAAAATTAGTTTGGGTAAGCATTGGTTGTGTCCAAAGCTGAAATACTAGGATTTTAAAGTCAAAATTGGCACTGCCTGTACAAAGTCAACAGGTAAATTTAATTTTTGAGCAAATTTGGGAAAGTGATATTTTGGTCAAAATTGGGAATATGACTACATTTTTGGTAACAGATTTAAGCTATTATACTTATGATTAAAAATTAAGTATGGCTACATGTACACAATGATACATAACGTAACACTTAATATACAGTGACTCATAAAAACGTTTGAAATTTTCGGCTAAAATTTGGGTGATTTTTTTGGTTATGATCATAAACGTTAGACTATACATTGTTGTAAAGATCTGAATGTGTTCTGCAAGAAAATAACAAGGTATTGCCATGGGGGGGGGGGGGGGGGGGCACAGAAAAAGTTGCAATGGAAAAAATGAGATAACCATGAAATTCTTTTGTCTTACACCTTGTTCCATTTTTAGTGCATATTTAGATTCCTTGTGTAATTTCCTTTCAGAAAATATATATGTACTTCTGCTATCATAGGGTGTATGCTTAAGAAGATACATGTACATGTAAGTTTTCAAAGTTAGAAGCACGCTACGGAAGGTAGAATCACCATGTAAGCAAAAGGGGGCGACCTTGTGACACATGACCTTAAATATATTGTACCCCTCCCTCCCTCAAACATAACATGCATTACTCTTACTTAGTATATCAATGTGCCCATGAGCAGAAACAATATCAGCAACTGTTTTCACAATAGTTTCTTCCTTGGTGACATCTAACTGACAGGTGAAGAGGGTGTCATTGAGGGCGCTACCAGCCTGGGATTCAATATCTCCTTTCCTGGCCATGTTTCTCATGGAAGCATATACTATGAAGGGTTTGTCTGACTGCTTGGCTAGACGTAGCGCTGTTACCATTCCTATCCCTGATGAACAGCCAGTAATGAGAGTGACCTGGGGAGCCATTGTTTTTCTTTCTAAAACAAGCACACACAAAATTTAAAAAGAAATCAGATTAATGAAAGTAAGAAAAAATATCATTCTGTGTTAAAAAACCTCAAACTAATTGTAACAGAAAATATTTCAAATGTTCTGGGTATTTTAAAATTGCACTATATCTCTAGTTTTTTTTCAAAATGACATGTCTTTTGATAAAATCTTACTCTATTTATATTCATAACAGTTAGTATGAAATAATTGCAACTTAATATAGACTAACCACAGATACTGCGCAATGCATTACGATGTCACTGTTTGCCTTATCAAATGTATGCTTAATCAGAAAAGGGGAAATGTTAACACTGCAATATGAATTGTTTACTGTGAGTGTGTGTGTGTGTGTGTTAGGGTGTGTGTGTGCGTGCGTGTGCGCCCATTTAAAGCGATGACATAGGCATGAACTTTACATTCGGACCGATGACACACAGCGAACCGATGACGTCATCGGTTGGCAGACCTGCGCAGATAGACCCAAATTACATGCTTTTGCATATAGGGGTAGGTCATCAGTTAGTGTTACACTAACAAGTCGTCGGTTGTATAGTAACATTTCAGACGGGTCATCGGTTATGCGGTTGAATTCTACACACACAGGTCATCGGTTATGCGGTCAAATTCTAGGTTGTAAAAGATGTCATCGGTTAGGATGCGCGCACGTGTATGGGTGTGCGTGTGTGTGTGTGTGTCTTTCTGTGTGCACATAAGTTATAAATTCTTTCAAAATTTATTTAAATCTTCTCCCAGCCACTTGGCGCAAGTGAGATTTTGCAGTCTTCTAAAGATTGTCTGTTATTCAGTCATGCAAAGATCCAAATGAAAACAGTACCAAAAAATGCTGGGAGGATAACTGTACCAAGACATATCATGACACCCATGATCAAATGTTCATACTACAAAAAAGACAACTTCAAAATGATGGGACATTTTTTCTGACTCACTCTGTATACCTTTCTAGTGGTCGAGCAATTGGTGAACGAAAATGACAAGTCTTTCTGTTACATATATGTGACATCGGCGGTAAAGTCTAATATGGAAAGTTTTTACTTTTTTATACCTAAATACATGTATGGAGTTTAAAAATTACGGGAGGAAAACTGGGGGCAATTTTTGGAACACTGAAAACGTAAAAGTCCCCAAACAGACGGGAAAGTCGGAAAGTCCTACAAGTAACATAGGGAAGTTCAAAGTTGGATTTATGGAGATAACCTCGCAATGTGTACGACTGTATTTTAGGGAATTGCACCTCTTTAAATTTTCATCTAAAGACGTACTTATTGCAAACCTTGACACAAGTAGACAGGAAATTTATAGTAGATTTAATGCTAGATCTTGACCATATCTGCGATTGATTCAGCTCTGCTACTAGTTGGATAACTCGGCCATGATTTCCACGAGTCTAAGTTGGCCCTCGTGCCTGTATCCATTCAAATCATTTACATGTAAGTAGTTTTTGCTGTGTGTTACTAGACTGATACAGTTTCCATGGTACATGTATCTGGGAGCACTGTAGTACTTCGTCTATGAAGGCTGGGGGGGGGGGGGGGTATCCACAAGAGATGCTTCATGACGTAAACAGGGCACCATCAGTATGTCATGTATTTGGGGCTGTGTCAATTTTGGCGGTGGTCGACCTAGTGATAAAACACCAGAAAATCTCCACAATTCAGGATGATACTTCCTTTTCATGTTTAGGATGATGAAATATCTTGTTTCCATATAATTCCTGCACTTGGTTTTGGGTCTCCATCACCTTGATCAAGTGAATTTTCAGGCTGTATTTTTTGCTGTCATTTTGTACTCCCTTGAAACTCACACAAGAGTTTGACAATGCCAATGGGTGACACGACATTTGCTCCTGCGACATGATTTGGTTTTTTGTTAAGGACAATGTGAAGATTAGGATTAGGGTTAGGGTAAGGGTTAGGTTTAGGGTTAGGATTAACATGGCAAAGTTAGACCGGAGCAATTGTCGCAGGAGCAAATGTCATGGAACCTCTCAATGTCAATACACACTCCCCTATTTCAGCAGTACAGACATAGATCTACATTATATAGATCTAACGTTAAATCTATTTGTGCAAGATTATCTATATGGATCCAGGCTAACTCGGCACTAGGGACAACTCGGCCTCAGCGGAAAATTGGGGCCGAGATATATGCAAAAGAGCTGAATTGATCACAAAGACTTGCATGAAATTTTGCACTAATTAAATCTCTTACAAAGCCCACATTCAAGGTTATTTGACAGAAATGTGGAAAATAGTTCCTAAAAAGTCAATATGAAAATTTCAGGATGCAAACTTGTACAAAACATGAAATTTAGAGCTATTTAGAGTACCGGTAGGGCTTCCAACATGTCCAATAATCTCTACTACGCTTGCTGCAAGCAAACTATCTTCATATTTACGTTCGGATTTATGTAGGTGTCTGGTGATGAGTTGAAACTCGGGAGATAAAAATAAAATTATCTAATAACAGCTAGGAGTCAACATATCCAAGGCAAATAGCTGCGAGTCACATGATTTACCAGGTAACAAATTACGTAAACAAACGAACAAAAAAGGCTAAATGCCTCCAAGATGCAAGACCAAGGCTCGCAAAGCTTTCTTATCTTTGCATACCGTACTAGATATAGCTAAAATCTGTTCGTAATATTTTCTGTATAAATGAAACTGAAGAAGTTGTCATATTTTGCAAGTGTATTTTGGTCATCAAGAGGAGCTCTGTTATAAATGTTATATTCACATTGCTAACTCTAACTTTGTTTGATACCACAGTCACACCAACAAGACCGACACCAAACCAACAACAGACCGAAAAAAACATTAAATTACCACCAATGGCCAAGAATATCAGTTTGGAGTCTGTGTGGAGTCAGTTTGGCAGTGTGACTGTAGTGTGATCCTTGTGTTGGAACAGAGTTTACAAAGTTCTCTTGAATGACCTCTTGTTCTTGACCGCGAATTTAACAACACGCCAAAATATTGCCAACATTAGAAGTCGGTTGAATTTGTTGTCTCCTGGTCAGAAATTCACCACTTCGCTTTGCAAAAGTACATCATCACCGCTGTTTGTAGATCTGAGAATTTTCCAATCGCGAATTCAACCACTCGCGAAATAGTCTGGTTAGTCCTATTCGCGAAAATTTATGGCCGCGAAATTTATGGCTTATACAGTAAATTAAAAAGAAAGAGGAAAGATAAGAAGAAAAAAAAGGATAAGAGAACAGACACCATCAGCTCACCAATCCCACAACAACACAAAAAACAACAAACAAACATACAAAACAAAACAAAGAAAAGAAAGAAGAAAAACAAAACAAAAAAAAACCAGAACAGCCACACATACAGTACATAACAAATAAACAAAAGGGGAAAAATGAGAAAGAAAGAGAAAAGGGGCTAGGGTAGAGGGTCCAGAAATTATGCCTCCTTATCTCTCATTAATCATTGTGAGTCACTAAAGTCATAAACAGTCAGTGAACATATATTTGAGGGGAGAAAAAAAGAAGAAAAAAAAAAAAACACTGACAAACTTCCAAGGCTTCCCATTTCTTTAAAATGGATTGAAGGAGTATCCATTTCCATTGCAAGTTTTTTCTCTTCATTTCTATTTTCAATTAAGCTACGTTCATACGGGACTCGTGGTTTCGAAACTTTAAGTTAGCGAAACTTTAAGTTAACGAAACCACGACTCCCTAACCGCAACGAGGGTTCATATGAGCTTGAAACAACGAGATCTAACTACAAGCCAAGCGATCGCCCTGGTTGACCCAGGAAGTAGATACTACCAATTGTGTGTACAGTACACATATACAGATCCTGTGTTCATAATTCGTGCGAAGGGTGTGACCCGGAAATTTAACATGAACAGTAAGGTCATCCTAAACCACAAGCCTGCGAAACTTAAAGTTTATTCTGTTCACATGGTGCGAAACTCCGACGGAAGACCACCCCATGCTCGTGGTTTCGACCTTAACCACAAGCTCGCTTGTGGTTCTAGAACTACAAGTAAACTTAAAATTTCGAAACGAGTCCGTTCATACGGGCTGAAACTACAAGATACTAAAAGTTAACTTAAAGTTTTGAAACTACAAGCGAAACTTAAAGTTTAGCTCCCATCGTGTGAACGTAACTTTAATCTATCTATAATTAGGTGGTCTGTCGGTATTGACAGATCACCCTTTAGTTTCTTCAGAATTTTCTTTATTTTTATTATTTATTTTCATTTCTTCTGTACACTTTTTTGTGTAGACGTTTACGCAAAATCAACTACAGTCAAACCTGTCTATTAAGGCCACCCAAGGGAAACAGAAAAAGTGGCCACTGTAGACAGGTGGCCTTTATAGACAGGTGACCACTAAAACAGGTTTGGCTGTATGTCAATTTCCTTCAAATTTCAACCAGTCATCAGGTCCTATAAAATCAGGTTCTCGTAACTTTTTCAAGGTCATCCAGTCATCATGATGTCATCAAGGCACCATTTTGGGCAAATCAACTCATCATCATATCTTCATAACGGAAAGTCATTTTTCATTCATATTTGGCATGATCAAGGGTAATATCAGTCTGGTCAATTTCAATTACTTGCGCGCGTACAAATATGTGCCCAAAAATTTAAAATGGTCCAAATCGTCTCAAATTTGTTTTTCCACACGTTTCAGGCAATATCAAGCATTTCAAAATTTTCCACACGTAAGCACCCGCGCATGTTTGCGCGTGCACAACATGTACAGAACGTAAAAATGCCGTTTTTTTCGCATGGTTTGCATTCCTGATACTATTCTTGACATTTTCCAACTATTTACAGTCATTCCTGACATTCCATAATGCCACATGCGCGCGTCAAACACTAAACTCTGCTCGTGCGCCAATGGGTAATATAATATAAAAAGTGGTAAAAACATGCCTACATGTATCTGAAATCTGCCGTAGCTCGTCAGAATGGCTCGTGACCCCCAAATTTTATTACATATTCTGAAAGCCTATAAGTTGTAGATTGGAATTCATGAATGAAATTGGGGGTCGATCGATCGCAAAGTCATATTTGCTCATGAACTAAAAAAAATGATTTTGGAAAAATGACATAATTTTTGTATTCATTTGGGAATATTTCACCGAAGTGTTGTCGATTTTCTTTCAAATTTTGATATGTTGTAGCTGAGACAATTCTCTACCAGATTAGTCCCACCATTTTTCATTTTGACAAAGGCATCATGGCGTATTTTTGCGATTAACGGAGGCATGTCAATTTTTCACAATTTGCGTGCATTCTCTATGGGAGATGACTTTTTCTCAAATCTTGATTCTTACCTGCCCGTCTTCTTTGAGCAAGATCTTTGTTATTTCTGCTCGATTTTCGCCGAGTTTTGGAAAATTTGTAGCTGAGACTATAAGCTCTCATTATCGTGCTGTCCAATTTTTGATCAGGGTGCCATTGCATAAAACTTGCTATTACATAGTAACTTTGCTATTATAGTAACTTTTCATGGAATACTGGATTTTGATTGGCTCTTGAGCAACGTTACCATGGGAGTTACCATTGATGGCAAAGTTACTATAATAGTAAGTCTTTATGCAATGGCACCCAGATGTCGGGATCATGCCCATTTTTTAACTACAAAATGTTATTTGAGAATCCCGTTTTTCGTTTACGTGTTATCTCTATGGCCACTTATACATGTACAAGCTTATCTGAAGATAACCTTGTACTCCACACTAGCTTTTACGGGTGAATAGGCTTCAATAGCTTTTGTGTGTATCAGCAGGCCTTTTTCCAGTCTAGATCATTCATACATGAGAGGAAAATAATTATTTAAAATTTCAATTTCAGTCTGAATCCCCAAATTTGTGGCACATTAAGAGTTGAAGAGTCCCTGAATCATGTAATCTGGCAAATTTAAGTAAATTAAATCCCTTATTCTGAAAAATATCTCTATTTTGAATGAAACTTTAACCTAAAACTGCCAATTTTATTAAAGACCTCAAGACCGATCCATTCCTGTCTAATGTTTAGAGAGAGAGAGAGAGTGATTGCAGTGGCCATTGTTGGCAACCCTTGACCTGCCGAACTACGAGTGATAACAAAAAGTGTGTGCGTAATATTTTTGTTGATTAGACTGAGCATAACGAGGAAATTTTTCCCATACTAGGGACACATTCGGAAATACAATACCATTTTCAGGGGGACCAAAACCCGCATCGTTGGGAAGGGGTTCACTCGGAAGGGAATATCGATTATCGTATTAAAGGTAATCCCTCCCGGAAACTCAAGAGGGCGCTGTTGGGCGGGTTTTGCTCCATGCTGTACTCGCCGCCATCTTCATTACGAAGATCACTGACGTAATTTGCATGCAGCTAGCTGTCAATCATCAGCCTAGCACACAGTACACAGTAGTATACCCGAGTACCTAGGGATACCTAGGGAAGATACTGAACGTAGGCACTAGGCCTCTGTATTCAGTTCCAAGTTCTTCTTCCTTTTTAAGATGGCTGGATCATTTCCTGGTGCAGGCGACTCATAGACCCTCTGGCTCTAGTCGTACTTAATTGGCTCACTTTTCCAGCACCTATCCAATGCTACTTCAAAACTGTGCACAGTACCCACTCACACTTATGCGAGGTTATTGGACTCTTTGGAGCACAGCACCTGCGCTAGCGCTGCTTACTCGCTGGCCCAATTAATTCCAAACCATACTCACTGGACCTGATTAAAACAAATGGCCAGCTCGTCATTACGTTCTGTTCTGGAAAAAACTAAGTTGGATCAAGTTTGGTACGCTAGTCAAGCAAAGGCGATGGCTAATTCTTACATTACAGTCATTAACACGAACAGTCACATAAATAGCAATTGAATTGAATGAAAGCCTTGAAGTAATTTCCTTACTTTTAACGAGCTCGAAGTCGAAAAAAAGACTTTGTGACACTGACTGATCGGGCGTGGACGTCGTGGAGAGAGCTGACGGGCTAGGCCTAGTACAGTGACGTACCGTACGTGTATATAGGGCGGATCGATGAGAATTGGGCCTGCACCTAAAGGCCACCGCACACCTTACGATCGGTCTGCGATCCGATTTCAGCAGAAAATGTAATATCATTTGACTAATCATTTAAAAAAAAAAAAATATTTGTGATTGAAGGTTTAAATAGTCATACAGATAGTAAAATCGATAATACGGCCTTTGCCGAGTTTTCTAGTCAGTGGAATGGCCAAATCGGCTCCGAGTCGTAGTGACGTCACAAAAATCGTACGACTGCCTACGATTTGAAACTAATTTTGCCCTTATTCCCTGTAGAAAGCTGACAGCTCACCAAAACCCTATGTTTAGTATTCATATTACTTTTCAGAACCTGAATAGGGTAGATTTCATTTGTTAAAATGCCAATATTTAATGCCATAGCGATTTATTTCACAAATCGGATCGCAGACCGATCGTAAGGTGTGCGGTGGCCTTAAAGGGAAAGTTCATCCCGAAGATTACTTGAGTTTAAAAAATGCAGAAAAAATAAAGAAAAATATTTGCGAAAGTTTGGACAAAATCCGTTAAAGAATAACGGAGTTATGGACTTTTGAAGTTTTGATTTTGTGACGTCACATGCGAGCAGCTCCTCCATTATGTAATGTGATAAATATTCCATAAAACACAGTTTTCTCAGAAAATTTAGAATATTTTCGTCTGTGCATTTGATATATTGTCAGAAATGTTATTCAATACTAGATTCTGAAAAGAAACAATATTAATTTATCGTGGAACGTAAAAAAAAATGCGAATATATGGAATATTTATTACATGACCAATGGGCAGCTGCTCGCATGTGACGTCACGAATCCAAAACTTTAAATACTCATAACTCTTTTATTATTTGACCGATTTTCATCAAACCTTCGCCAATATTTTTCTTTATTTTTTCTGCATTTTTTAAACTCAAGTAATCTTCAGGGTGAACTTCCCCTTTAACGCTTAAACCTGGGGCCGGTGTCACCGGATGAGATGTCCGTTCGGATGACGTATTATAGCTAGTAGTATAGGCATAGGGTTGGTATCGTACCGTACCTTCAACTAAGCAAAAAAAGAAGAGAAAGTCCGTCCCAAAGGGAAATGGAGCAGGGCCCAGGGGCGGCCGGACACGTCCCCCTCCCCCCGCAAAATTTTTTAAAAAGGTTGTTTTTGTGGGTTTTTTTTAATGTATAGCACATAATGAGTAAAGACTGCAATACACTTTTAGACTCTGCATGTGCTCGAGACGACCAGCAACGTTTAGACCGGGGGGGGGGGGGGAATTGATGGGGATGTTATTGATGGGGCGTGTACAATCACCCCCCCCCCCCCCCAGGTTTCGATAGGGGAAAAGAGCAAAAGAATAGCAACGACAAGCAATGTTATAAAAGCAATAATAAAGGAAGTATTATAAGAACAACAATCATGGGCGTCGCCAGGGTGGGGGGGTGCGGAGGGTGCGAACGCACCCCCCTCCAGACAAAAAAAGAAAAAAAAAAAGGATTTTTTTTTTTTGGGGGGGGGGTGTCTTTTGAAAAAGGCGACATGTTCTTATTGTGTAGTGTCGAACAGCTCATATCTGCGCCACCAGCACCATTGCCTGACATTGGAGTTGGTAAGTTTTGTCTTTTTTTTTTGTCCAAAAGGCACCCCCCCCCCCCTTGAAAAAAGCTGGTGACGGCACTGACAATAACAATAATGATAAAGTTTGGACGTTTATCTAGTCAATCATAATTATAGTTCAAGGTTTAAAAGGTGAAAACTATCTTGCGTAAAGTTATTCCAAATTCGTTCTTCAAAGCAGGGGCGGATCCGGGATTTTGTAAAAGAGGGGGCACAGAGCGGGAAAAGTACTCAATTAAAGGGGCAATTTTTTTAATTCTTTTTTTTTTCATTGTGTATCGTATATGCCAGTTGGGTTTCAAAAGAGGGGCACGGGCCGGTTTTCCCTCTATGTAGATCCGCCACTGCTTCAAAGGATTTAGAGTTTCAGCACAATATACTGTAGAATATTCATATTACGTTGGTTTGCATGTACGTTCATATTATAGAAAAATAATGAAACACTGCACATGCAGTGTTGCTTCACTCCCTTACAAAGCACGGGATGGGAGATAATGTTTGTCACGTACCCGCCTCCGCTTTTGGATAAATGCAATCATAACACCATACAAACAATACTGAAGAAATATCTTCATTCACACTTTTCTTCCGCTGAGCACGTCCTCAACCCTTATTACGCTTTCCTAATTAGCAGTAGGTAAAACCATCCATGATATTGCTAGACAGTGTTTCTAAAGGGGGCAGATCGAGAGGGAAAGGGGGATGAGAGAAAGAAAAATTGATGATTATTCGCCCCAAATCCGATGTAAATTTTATAAGAATTAGTGTTTAAAACTAAAGATGCCTTCAATGCTAAGTTTTCTAAATTTCGGTCGCTTTGCTCCCAAATTCGGGCCCCCAATACAGGATTTAGTTCATAATTATATCCTTTGAAATTGCCCTTGAGTTTATTTTTCGAAAGTAGGTTTTATGGTGTTTAAATTTGCGTTTTTATAAGGGTTCAAAATTCGAAATTTTCTAACTCCCTTATCTTTAAGTTGCTCGAGAGCATATCAGTTTCACTAGGGTCTTGTTAAATTCTGTGCCCCAATATTTAGAATAAAGTGCATATAAAGGTAGCATTTTTCAAAGTTCGAACAAAAATCATAGTTTTTGTTTACCTTGCTAAATTTCTCGAATGTGTTTCGGTTTTTTGTTAATTCTGCGCTCCGAACGGAGGAAGAATTTATCGCTCGATTGGTATGCTCTCTTGCGACTTTGTTCTAAGGATGAAATGCATAAGAAATTGCATTTCTTGAGGGGTGAAAAAGCAAAAATTTCTGCCGCTCGGTCGTTTTTCTCCCTCCCTTGATTTTCTTCAAACTTTGGCTTCCAACCCAGGGTTAACCAGTTCATAAGAAAAAAAAAATTGTCGTATTCTTAATTTAAGGCGGGACAAGATGGTTTGTACTTTTGAGCTGATAAGTTTAGGTGTTGGGGATGCAATTTTATTGTTTGCCCCGGGCGCCACAATTCCTAGATACGCCACTGCTAGACATGGAGGACCGAATTCATGAAATCATACCCCCATAATTTAGAACCTGACTACTGGTAACCAAAAATATTTTTAAAAATCTTCTCGCTCGGTGGCTTAGCGCTCCTTTGCATAACTGTACACGTAAATATTGTAGAAAATATGTATACCGTTGGTATTACGCAGGCGAAGTTTACACTGTGTGTGTACAAGAGCTCAAGAAATGCACATTCCCAGGCAGGGTTGGAAAAAAATTGAAAACATAAAAATCTGATTTATTTAATTTAAATCGCTATTCATTTGTTTTAAATCAATTTATTTGACCTTTCTTAAGTTATTGCCCTAAATGTTGCTTTTATAGAAGAAAAAGATTTTATTTTGGTAAATCTAATATCAGACATTATTTGGAATACAAAATCTGGTGGATGATTGTTTATAGCCAAAAAATTAAAAATAATCGATCTTTAACGAGATGAAGTGAAGCGGCGATTCCGAGAAACGGGTGATGAGTCCCGCATAAAATTCAGGTGGTTGTCCCCTGGAAATTTTTTAATTGAGAAAAAAATCTCCATGTCAAATAAAATGCCCCATAACACCGTATACTAATATATACAGTCCATTTGCCATTTCAGTTGCTTTACTGATTATCAATATACATTAAAAGAGGCATACATTCTATTTTGAACATGGGAACACCCGGCATAGAAAATTAGAAATCCCAAACTCCCTAGTATAAGAAAATTTTTAATATTTACAACCCTTCAGTATAATTAATTTCAGGCACAATTAAAGTGAAGTGTTAAAAAATACATTGCGGTTTTTTGCTTTTGTTTTTGTTTTTGTTTTTGTTTTTGTTTTTTTTTAGTCAGATGCTCAAGAATATAAGTTTTGAATAAAACTAAACTTACTTCAAAACCCTGGGAGGGGGTAGTCCTTTCCTTTCCGTTACCCTCACCCCTCTCGTCCTCGCATGTCGCCCCCCCCCCCCCCCCCCCCCCCGAGGTCATGACAAGAAATCGCCGCCCCTGAAAGGCAGTGGCAGGGAGTAAAGACATAGAGAGAGAAAAAAAAATGAAAAAGGAACAGAAAATTGAAGGGTCATTCCGCCCTCAATAATTTAAAGTGCTCTATAATCTTCGGTCATCTGTCTGCTCCCTCCCTGATGTTTTCTACTATTACTGAACGACCCAATCGTGATTAAGTTTTATAGGTTTCTGGGCATGTAATACACAAGCTTTGCTTTTAAACATGTCCAACTGTTTTCAACATCATCTTAAATGTTAATATTTTGTGTATCATAATACTTATTGATATTTAATTATGTGCCCATATCTATGGAAAAACATCATTGTTATATTATTGTCATGATTGTTGTTATTGTATTTATTTCATGTTATGCATTACAGTATTATGTTTATATGAATGAAAACAGTTAATAAATCTGAATCTGAATCTGAATCTGAATCTGAATCTTTAGGTATGCGTCTCTAGTTCAGTAGTTCAGTGTGAAGAGTATCAACAAATAACGTCACATCCGGTGTAAGCTAAACATCAACTCGTTTTAAAAACCTGAACATCGAAAACTTTAAACCCCAATTTTTTTTATTTATTTTTTTTTATACATTAAAAAATGCCCTGCACCGAAAACTAGCTAAAAAAGCAAAAAATTGGTGGGGGCAAAAACAAAATAATGCTGGACTAATTTGTGCTTGTAGTACAGCTCAGGATTTCTGGTAACTACCTGTCGGCCAAGTGTGCTAAACATCGATCTGCATTATGTAGATGCATTAATAATTGTCGTGATTATTGGGGGTGGGAGTTGGTTCCATACTTGGATGATCCTTGAATAAAAGCTGTAATTGTACCCCCCCCCCCCCCCCCTCGGTTTTGGTTTCGCCGCGGGGGCGGCACAATAATCTTTTGGTCCAGCCATGATTTTTTACCCTGAATTTAGGTTCCGAAAATCCCAGCCCAATAGGTAACTATTCTATTGCTCGATCGGTTTACTTCCATGCATATAAGGCCCCAGGGAGCCGGGGTGCGTAGCACCCCATAGAAGGCTGAGGATGCTGGGGGTGCTGTAGCTAAAAAGTAGTTAAAAAGAGACCCTAAAACGTTGAGGACCTTCCCCCCCCCCCCCCCAGAGATTTTGGACTTAAAAAGAGACCCTAAAATGCTGAGGACCTTTTTTTTGCTCACAGCACCCCCAGTAACAAAATCGTTCCTAGGTGCCTGGTGCATGTGTCATTTCTTTAAAATGAATCTGCACCCCACCCCCACCCCCTCCCCCAGGTAATTGAAACCTATACAGGGAAATCGGCTATAATCATAGAAATACAGGGAAGTTTGATAAGATAACAAAAAGAGAGAATAATAGTACGTAGATCTCATTTTCATCCTCTATTTCTCATTCTCTCATTTTCATTTCTTACAATAGTTTATCTATTTCCAAGAGAGTCGCCAAAGTTGTTTGCATTATTTCGTCAAATACATATCCCAACGGAAAGGGTGAAATTGGAGAAAACAGGAGGCTGAGTTCTGGTAAATAATGATTTATATTTTGTGAGCTTTCTCATTCCTTTTATGTCCGAATAGAAGAATATCATAGTAGAAAAGTCCCTAGAAACTATTGCTCTTTAACCCACTGCCTACGGGAACCTGGTGGTTCCTGTATTACGCCTATGTAAATAACAAAATTCAGTAGTCAACGGGTTAAATGCACTCATATTTATTTGAAATACAAACAAAAAATGCTGAAGTGTCAGTGGATCAAGCATTCATGCCACATATGCTTTTAGTCCATTTCTGTGTGCAGTGCCTGCGCTTTCAGTTATAAATGTATTGCTTATCATTTTGATGATTTCAAAACGTCACAGTATACACCAATTTTCTATCAACTTAAGAAGTTTCCTTCTTAATATCATCGCATGGCCAGAACTCAACTTTATCTTCAAAGGATAATGAATAACGGTTTGTAGAATTTTGCTATAACACGTATGCACTGCTTGCTCATTTTCGCCTGGTTTCTTAATCATCCTGTCATGATAATCTGATTATATAAATGCTATAGAAAAAGGCATAACAGTAATGAACGCAAATTATATCTTAATTACAAGTGTAAATATGAAAACACAAAACAGGCATGCATTAGAAAATCAAGAGGTGGGGCCCGCTTTTCACCAATTAACCACAAGCTATAAATGCAATCCAAATTCCACGATGTCATTTCCTCATGTAAAAACAAAGGAGTGCAGATAAAAGGGTTAATGAAACATGCCTCCGCAACGTGTTTGGTAAGTTCCATGTTTTATTACTTCTTTCTAAGATGATGAAACTGTGATGTAACGACAGGAACGATGAATATGATTATTAATGTTACATCTGCTAATTTTACATGAGGTATTGCTTGTTTAGCCTCATTCGATATCTTCTTCTGATAAGCTAAAGATACTGTTCTTTATTTCAACATGTCCAATGTTATCAGCTAGCCTGCAATACTGCAACACAGTTTCTAAGTTGACAATATTATAATAAATGTACACTTTGTCAATCTTGTGTGAAGCCTAACCCATCTTGAATTGGATTTTATAATCAAAGTTCATTTAAGATTTCTTTCAAAAATTAATATTGAACAGTTACAAACGCTATTTTATACAATTCTATATTGGGGCGCAATATAACTAACAAGAGGCTGATGAAACTTATATAATGGGGAGCAAAGCAACAAGAATTACTTTTTTTCACTTTGAACCCTCACAAAATGTTTATAAATATTATACCCCGCATTGAAAGGGCGCGAAATTACAAGATCCTGAAGCAACATAGGCGATAAAGCAAAACAAAAGATCTTTAGGGAAAAAAAATCGCATCTTCATGCAAAGAACTCTATTTCTAATGAATTTTACTCTGCGGACTGGGGCGCATATAATTATTAGGATCATAATTGTCCTTCCTTTCATCCCCTTCTCTTTCTCTCTTCTGCGTCTTTTA
Source organism: Heliocidaris tuberculata (assembly GCA_025618425.1). Taxonomy (NCBI): domain Eukaryota; kingdom Metazoa; phylum Echinodermata; class Echinoidea; order Camarodonta; family Echinometridae; genus Heliocidaris; species Heliocidaris tuberculata. The sequence goes on along the minus strand of CM046838.1, from coordinate 9,431,397 downwards.
TTTTGCACCCCATCGAGTACCGCCCGGGGCTCGTGCCCCCCTCTTTCTCCACCACCCGTAAATGCGCCACTGTAAAAATTCCAGGGTAAATGGTTTTTGTGTAAACCTGCACCAGCTAGGAGGCTTTAGACATGTGACATGTCAAGCATATTTTTATCAATATCATGGGAGTCACCGTATCACAAGAAAATAAGATATCATATGAGGCTAATCAAGCGATACCTCATGGAAAACTCAACAGATGTTGAACTAATTAATAATCATAATTCATCGTGATATCTGAGTTTCATCTTCTCACAATGCAACAAATAAGGACAAATTCCAAACACGTAACTAAGGCGTGTTTTGTTGACCTTTATAATACGGGTGCTTCTAAATAATACGGGGGGGGGGCATTTTGGGATTTGGAATGGCGTGTACGGAAAGTATAGAAAGTAAATAATGAACAAAAAGAAAAAACACGTTGCTAAGGCGTGTTTTACTATGCATTATGGATTTTCCATTGGTGTTTTGGGGAAGATGACTTCGTGAAATTGAAAACTACAGTATGAAGTGGTGATATGGGGGATTATTAAGCCTGGTGAATTCTGGTAATACTTGCCGAATCCAACAAAATTAAAAATTAATATCAACGGCTATAAAACTCAAATGGTACCTGCCACAAGAACATTATGTTAATATCTTAGTACCACTTTGATAGAAGGGAAGATATCACAAGAGATGAAAGCAAGCAATACCTCATGGAAAATCAACTGATATCAGATTAACCCAATGACTACTAAATTGTCTAATTCCCATAGGCTTAATGCAGACATCACCCGGTTCCAGCAGGCAATGGGTTAATTAATAATCACAATAAAACAAGTAAGGACAAATTCCAAACACGTAACTAAGGCGTGTTTTGTTGACCTTTATAATATGGAAGTTTCGTAAATTATACAGAGGGATGACATTTTGGAATTTGGAACAGCGTGTATGATGTGTAAGGGATGGTGATTAGTATGGAAAGTAAAAAAAAATGAAGAAGAAAAAAAACACGTTGCTAAGGCGTGTTTTACTATTATGGATTGTCCATTGGTGTATTGGGGAAGATGGGATTCGTGAAATTGAAAAACTGCAGTATGAGGTGGTGATTTGTGGGCTTGCTAATTTAATCAAGTATAGGCTACCCCTCATTATATAGAAATTGGAGGGGCTGCAGGTCTTCCCCCCCCCCCCGATGTATTGTATTCCTCGTGATACCCGAGTTCGTCATCTCACAATTAAAAAAAAGGGGGTTTCTAGACACGTTCCCGAGGCATGTTTCATTGACATTAATACCTACAACTGTGGATGACACTTTTGTTTTACTGGGGAAAATGACACCGTGAAATTATTTTAACTACAGTGGGATGAGCTTGAAATTAGAATGAAGTAGGCCACGCTTCGTTTAATAGAATTTGGGGGAGGGGGCAGATCTACCCCGGAGTTTCAATATTTGTTAATAATACTTTTTTCACGGATGGATAAGTGTAATGTAGTACCCATCATATACATGTCAGATGACTCAGCTGAGGACCACTTTAACTGAGATCTTAAAATATGTACATAATATGAATAAGGATGTGTACATCTTAACAACTAATGTAGGAAAGCAAGGATATCAATTTGCCTTAGTCGAAATTATTTTAACTGCAGTGGGAGGAATTTGATAATATTGGATGAAGTAGGCCACGCCTCGTTTAATAGAATTGGGGGTGGTTGGGTGAGGGGGAGAAGTCTACCCCAGAGCTTCAATATTTACCGGTATTTTGTTTTCAAAGTAACACCCCTCAAATATGTGATCAGATGACTAAATTGAGGGTCATTTTAACTAAGATCTTAAAATATGTACAAATGAATAACGATGTGTACATCATGATAAATCTTTGCAAGAAAATAAGGATATCAATTTGCATAATTTGAAAATATGCCCTGATGAAGATTTTTCAAAATGCTAGGTTTGGCAAAGAGTGTGAAATTTTGGATTTCACAATACAAGTCAAAAGCCCATGACGTTACAGTTCAAATGTTACCCTCCCCCCCCCCCCCCCCCCCACCTATTCCTCTCATTTGTTATGTTTCAGGGGTGAGGTACCTTTTTGAATATGCACTTATTAGAACTGGTGACTTCTGGTTATACTTACCGAATCTAACAAAATTTACAATTAATATCAATGGCTATAAAACGTAAATGATAGGCCTACCTGCCACAAGAATATTATAATATCTTAGTACCACATTGAAAGAAGAAAAGATATCAAATGAGATGAAAGTAAACAATACCTCATGGAAAATCAACAGATGTCATATTTATAGTTTATATGCATCACGATATCAATGATTCATCATTTCACAAAAAACACGCTCCTGAGGAGTGATTAACTGACAATTTACCTACAAATTAGGATCGTGCTCTTGTACAGGGAGGGTGATATCTTGAAATTTTGGAACTGCGGTAGAGAGAGCTAGATATTTGGATGAAGTAGGCCACGCCTCGTCTGTTAGAAAAATAAGGTTCACCACTAAATCGGAAATTTACTATTAAGACATGTCTATTAATATAGGAAAGCAAGAAGATTAATTTCCATCATTGTGAATTCGCGTAACTCTTATAGAATCCAAATAAAGGAATTCACAATGAATATCAATGGTTATATGAAAAAGTAATAGAAAAGAAATGTTATATGAACATCTTAGCAGCACATCAAAAGAAAGATATCAAAAGAGACGAAAACAAACAATTCCTCATGGAGAATCTATAGATGTCAGATTAATAACAATTTTTATAATGACGTCAGAGTTCATCGTCTAACAATAAAAAACAATTATAAGTTCCCAAACACGTTCCTGAGACGTGTTTCATAAATGTGTATGATCCTCTTATTTTACAAGTCAAATTAAATTTGGAACTGTTGTATGGGGAAGCTTGATGATTGGATGAAGTAGGCCATTCTGTTATTCTTTCTAAAGTTGTCTGGGGGGATCTATACAAGTGTTTTGATATTTGTTAATGGGTTTTTTCACGAATGGATGAGTTGAAAATGATACCCCTCAGATACGTCAGATGTTTAAGTTGAGGGTTACTTTAACTAATGTACATATGAAAACGATGTGTACATCATGATAAATCTTTGCAAGAAAACAAGGATATCAATTTGCATAAGTTAAAAATATTGTTGTTGTTGTTTGTGGGACAATGTAGAAAATACATCAAATCCGAAAATATGCCCTGATGAAGATTAAAAATCATACTAGTTTAGGCAAGGAGAGTGAAATTTTGGATTTCACAATACAAGTCAAAAGGCCATGACGTCACAGTTCAATGACAGAGTTGCAAATGTTACCCCCCCCCCCCCCCTCCTATTCCTTTCATTTGTTATGTTTATGGGGTGAGGTACCTTTTTGAATATGCACTTATTAGGACTGGCGATATCTGCTAATATTTACCGAATCCCACAAAATTCACAATTGATATCCATTACTATAAAACCTATTACCTGCCACAAGAATATCAAACGAATATCTTAGTACCACACTGAAAGAAGTTTGAAGTTTGAAGTCTGAAGACCATTCGTTCCACTTTTACATTAAAAAAAATCAGATTTTACAAGCATAGTTGTCAATTTACATGTAAATACGTTAGGGTAAACAACTCAAATCAAGTACAGTGTACGGTAAACATGGTAAATAGGTAGACAGTTTCGAGAGATATTGGAACGATTGTCCCCAAAAAGAAGAAAATGTAAAACGTGGGGAGCCTAAATAAAAAGCATATTAAAGGAGATGAAAGTAAACAATACCTCATGGATAATCAACAGATGTCAGATTAGTGATTATATTTATCATGATAACAGAGTTTCATCATCTCAAAAACACGTTCCTGAGGCGTGATTAATTGACATATTACCTACAAATTACGATGGTCCTCTTGTCTTATGTATAGGGCAAGGTGATAATGAGATCTGGATCTGCGGAGTGGAAGAGCTTGGTATGTAAATAAAGTAGGCCACGTTATGTGCTTGAAAAAATAAGAATAGGGGTGCATGCAGGTTCGCTAATAAATTGAAAATTTGCTATTAAGACTTGTCTATTACCCGAATATTATTAATACATGAAAGCAAGAAGATGACTTGTCATTCTCCTGGATTCGCGTACTTTTTACCCAATCCAACCAAATTTACAATGAATATCAATGGCTATATTATGAAAAAGTAACAAAAAATAAAATAAAATATGATCATCTTTGTACCACATCAAAGGAAAAGCAAACAATTCCTCGCTGAGAATCAATAGATGTCAAATTAATAATTGCATTCATCAGCTCACATAAATGATAAAAGTTTCCAAACACGTTCCTTAGACGTTTTCATTAACATATGTACCTATAAATGTGTATGATCCTCTTGTCTTACAAGTTAAGACGACATCTTCAAATTTGGAACTGCACAGTGGTGTATCTAGGTATTCTGGCGCCCGCGCCAAACTATCAAATCTGCGCCCCCCCCCCCCCCCTGCCCAAACTCAGATTAATGAACGTTTTTTTCATTTAGAAATGATGGCACTACGTGAAAAAGAATTTTGATGCACATAACCCGGGGTTGTTAGCTCAGATTTGATGAGTTATTGTATAAGCGAGGGAGCAAGGCGACCGAACGGCAGATTTCCCTCCCCCCTTTCACCCCTCAAAAAAATTTCTCATGTGTTTAACCCTTACCAAAAAAAGAGAAAAATTCCAAGGGAATACAGTGACCTAGGTAGCAATATCCTATTTGGGGGGCACAAAATGAATGAAAACCCTGAAGAAATATATTTGAAGGATTAAGTAAGGTTTAAGTATAATTTCTTTTGAATGTTCTACACTAGTGCTTTTTTACACACTTATATCCTATCAGGGGGCGCAAACTTTAACAAGCTCCTGCCTTATTAAGGGGGGGGGGGCAAAGCAACTAGAGTCAATTAATGGTTAAAGCTTTAAAAATGCCATTAGGGGCGCAAAATAGCTAGATTTTGAACATAACTATTTGAGGGAGCAAAGCGACCGAGCTATAGAAAAATGTTGCATTTCAAACCCTATAATACACAATTTCTTATACATTTTGTCCTGTATTTCTCCCCCTTTTCTTTCTCTCTTTTGCGTTTTTGCGCCCCCCCCCCTTCAAGTGCCACCTTGGGCACGCGCCCCCTCTTCCCCCCCCCCCCCCCCTCCCCCGTAGATACGCCACTGGAACTGCATTATGGGGAAACTTGATAATTGAATGATGTAGGCCACGCCTCATTTATTTTTATTCATTTACTTATTTTTGAAATTATTTTTAGGGGGATATATTGTTTCAATATTTGTTAATGGCACTTTTTTCCACGGATTGATCAGTTGAAAGTAATGTACCTCAGACATTGCAGATGACTAAGTTGAGGGTCCCTTTAGAGGAGAATGAAACCCTGGGGGGAAATCGTTTTTTATGAAAAGAGAGGATAGAGAGAAACAATTTTAAAAAGGTTCCATCAAAATCGGTTAAGAAATGAGAAAATTATGAAAGTTTGAAAATTCTCAATTTACTTTCTATGGCGATCCTCAAATTGGCAATGTTGCTTCAAAGTGACAGGTTTAGCAGTACAACTCTCCATATATTTTGTACACAAAATTTCATATTTTCAACATTTTCTCTCAAGGTGCAGCTTATCTCCTTCTTAACTCAAGATATATGATGGGAAAATGTATTTGACACAACATATGTTGAGTTCACAAAAAGACAGGCAGCATCTTTAGAGATTATGGACAAAATATGAAATTCTGTGTACAAAACATATGGAGAATTGTACTACTAAATCTGTCACTTTGAAGCAACATTGCCAATTTGAGGATCGCTATAGAAAGTAAATTGAGACTTTTCAAACTTTCATAACTTTCTCATTTCTTAACCGATTTTGATGGAACTTTTTGAAAAATTGCTTCTCTCTATCTTCTCTTTTCTAAAAAATTGATTTTCCCCCAGGGTTTCATTCTCCTTGAACTAAGATCTTAAAATATGTACATATGAAGAATGATGTGTACAGCATTATAGCTAATGCAGGAAAGTAAATATATCAATTTGCCTAAGTCGAAAAAGTTTTTTTGGGTGGGACTATGTAGAATATATATAAAAACTGAAAATATGCCTTCATGATGAGTTTGGCAAAAGAGTGAAATTTTAGATGTCACAATATACAAGTAAACATCCTATGACGCCACAGTTCCATGACCATGATGACAGAGTTTCCCAATGTTACTCCCCCCCCCCCCCCCCCCTCTCCTGTTTCACTCATTATTTATGAACCTTTAAAAATATGGACATAGTTATTAAGCCTGGTGAATTCTTGTAATACTTACCGAATCCAACAAAATTAAAAATTAATATCAACGGCTATAAAACTCAAATGGTACCTGCCACAAGAACATTATATGTTAATATCTTAGTACCACTTTGACAGAAGGAAAGATATCACAAGAGATGAAAGCAAACAATGCCTCATGGAAAATCAACAGATGTCAGATGAACCCAATGACTAATAAATTGTCTAATTCCCATAGGCTTAATGCAGACATCACCCGGTTCCAGCAGGCAATGGGTTAATTAATAATCATAATTCATCGTGATATCTCACAATGAAACAAGTAAGCTAAGGACAAATTCCAAACACGTAACTAAGGCGTGTTTTGTTGACCTTTATAATATGGAAGTTTCGTAAATTATACAGAGGGATGACATTTTGGAATTTGGAACAGCGTGTATGATGTGTATGGGGATGTTAATTATTATGGAAAGTAAATAATGAAAAAAAACACAAGTTGCTAAGGCGTGTTTTACTATTCATTATGGATTGTCCATTGGTGTATTGGGGAAGATGACTTCGTGAAATTGAAAACTGCAGTATGAGGATGTGATTTGGGGCTTGAATTAAATAGGCTACCCTCGTTCAATAGAAAAAGGAGGGGGTCGCAGGTCTCCCCCAGATGTACTGTATTTGCTATTAAACGTGGGCACTGCTTTTCACAGATAGAAAAATTGCAAGTGATACCTCAAAGAAGACTAACTAAGATCTTAAAGTATGCACAACTTTGAGCAGGAATATGTGCATCATTCTAACTAATGCAGGAAAGTAATTTGCATATGCTAAGAATAATGTTTCTCGCTGGAAAATCAAAAAGTATTCTCCACAATACGAAAAATGCATTTGTGATTACATTTATTCATGAAGAGAAATTTCACTTTCTTGACAAAACTGTGACTCTTGAGACAATAATCCCCGATATACGAAAATAGCATCCGTGATTATGTTTCTATATGAAGAGAAAAGGTTATTTGGCAAAAGTGGTGAACTTTTGGATGTCACAATAATGCAAGTTAAAAGCACATGACGTCCCAGCTCCATGATAAAGTTGCCAAATGTATAAAGCGAGATCTCTATGGCACTGATTTTTTTTTTTCTTTCTTTGTTTTGTTCGTTTGTTGTTGGGGTTGGGTTTTTTTTTGTTTGTTTGTTTCTTTGATGTTGTTTTTTTTTTTGGTTGTTTTTTTTTTGGGGGGGGGGGTACTGATTCCACCCCATCCATTCTCCACTTCTTTCTTCCGAATTGATTGGAACAGGGTATTTTACGAGCTTATAATAGTCTTTTGAATTAACATAAACCTTAACAAATCCAACAAATACTCAATGAATATAAAAGGCTATAGGCCTATAAGAAAGTAAATCTGCCACAAGGATATTGTATAAAATATATCTAAATACCACATCAAAAGAATGAAAAACATCCATATAAAACGAAACAAACAATGCCTCTTGGAAAAAACAGCAGATGTCAAATTAATAATTGTATTCGTCATGATACCAGAGTTCGTCATCTTACAATCAAAAACATAAGTTACTATACACGTTCCCGATGCATGTTTCATCTACATTTTACCTGCAATTTATAGTGGATGACACTTTTGTTTTACAGGGGGAAAATGACACCGTAAAATTATTTTAACTGGAGTGGGAGGAGCTTGAAAATAGAATGAAGTAGGCAACGCCTCGTTTAATAGAATTTGGGGGAGGGGGCAGGTCTACCCCAGAGTTTCAATATTTGTTACTAATACTTCTTTTTTTTCACGGATGGATAAGTCTAAAGTAGTACCCCTCATACATGTCAGATGACTCAGTTGAGGACCACTTTAACTAAGATCTTAAAATATGTACATAATATGAATAAGGATGTGTACATCTTAACAACTAATGCAGGAAAGCAAGGATATCAATTTACCTTAGTCGAAAAAGTTTTTTGGGGGATGGTACAGTGTAGAATATTCATAAATCTGAAAAATGCCTTCATTAAGAGAAATAGTTGATCAGTTTGGCCAAAAAAAATATGAAATTTTGATTGTCTCAATATACAAGTCAAAAGCCCATGACGTACGTTACAGTTCCACGACAAAGTCCACAATAATCCCCCCCCCCCCCCAATTTAACTCATCTGTTTATGTTTAGAAGGATGACGTACTTTTTAAAATATGCTCATAATTATTTAGCCTTGTGAATTCTGGTAATAGTTACAATCAAACAAAATTCACAATTAATATCAATGGCTATAAAACGTAATTGATACCTGCCACGAGAATATTATACGAATATAGTATCACATTAAAAGAATTAAAGATATCAAAAGAGATGAAAGTAAACAATACCTCATGGAAAATCAACAGATGTCAGATTAATGATTAAATACATGATATCGGTGTTTCATCATCTCACAAAAAACACGTTCCTGAGGTGTGATTAACTGACATTTTACCTATAAATCAGGATGGTCCTCTTGTCTTATAGCGGAGGATGATAATGAGATTTGTAACTGTAAAATGGAAGGACTAGGTATTTGGATGAAGTTTTTACGCCTTGTTTAATAAAAAAATACGTTTTTTTCTAAGGATAGATAACTTGAATTTAATACCCTTCAGATGAGTCAGCTGAGGCTCACTTTTAGAGCGTGAAGTTTGGACATCCGGAGCGCAGGAGCAGGAATGTATAATCATGCTGTAAATGCAGGAAAGCAAGGTTATTGATTTGCATGAGCTGAAAAAATAATATTTGTGGTGGGAAAAAGTAGGATATCTCCTCAAAAAAACAAAAACAACAACACAACAACAACAAAAAAAACAACAACAACAACAACAACAACAAATCCGTAATTACATTCCTTCATGCAGAGTAGGTTGATCATTACTTGAAGTTGATATTTCTCGTGCGTCAATATACATGTAGAATATTCCCCAATATACATTTGTGATTAATTATTGTGTATTATCCTAATTAACTCATATGGTGCCACAACCTTGCGTACTGATCTGTAGCAGTGCCACGTACTTGTGCACTAGCCTGTGCTCGCGTGTCACAACCTTGTATAGTAGCCTCCGTAGCTGTGCCACGTACATGTTTAGACGTATACTCTAAAAACTAAAGTGTTAAATCACCATTTAAAAGGGCCGAGGAGTGACAACTTTTTTGAAATTGTAAATTAACACTTTTAACATTCTGGATACAACACTTTAAATGCTGAATCCAGCAGTTTAAAAGAGTTGATCTACCATTTTGAAAAAGTTGTCACTCCTCGGCCCTTTTAAATGGTGATTTAACACTTAAGTTTTTAGAGTATATTGTTTGTTCACACTTGAGCACCCCAAAACTAAACCTGGCACAGGGGAGATTAGTGGCTGGCACAATATGGATTAATACAGGCAAGCAAGGAGATGCCTATTCATTATTGTGAATTCTTAACGAATCTAACAAAATTTCCAAATAATTTTAACCTTCTATATAAAATTGCAAATTAAAAGAATAACGAGGCGGAGATGCATTATTTTCCAATTACAGTTTATTTTCCAAATTTTCTTCAGGAAACGTGTGAATCGTTCCGAAAATTTGGAAAATAAACTTTAATTGGAAAATAATGCATCTCCACCTCGTTATTCTTCTATTACAACGCCAATAAGTGGACTAATCACCTCACAATAAAAAAGAATGATAATAATAATAAGGTTCTAAACACGTTCCTGAGGCGTGTTTCATGGACATTTTACCTACAATTGTGGATCACCGTTTTGTTTTACAGGGCAAAATGACATCTTGAAATTATTTTAACATAGCATGGGGAGCTTCATAATTATTTTGATGAAGTGGGCCACGCCTCTTTTATTATTTTTTTTTTTTAATCTTAATTTTGTTTTCTTTCTTTCTTCCATTTTTCATTTTGCTCTTTTCTTTTTCTTTTTTGGAGGGGGGGGGGGGGACAGGTCCATCCAAGTGTTTCAATATTTGTTACAAGTATTTTTTTTTCCACGGATGGATGAGTTGAAAGTAATACTCCTCCGACCTGTTAGATGACTAAGTTGAGGGTTACTTTAAAGGAAACCAAAACCCAAGGAGAGAATCAATGTTATTGGAAAGTGAAAATTCAGAGAAGCACTTTACAAAAAGTTTCATTAAAATTGGTTAAAAAATGAGAGAGTTATGGAAGTTTGAAAAGTCTCGTTTTACTTTCTATGGGGATCCTCAAATTGGCAAAATTGCTTCAAAATGGCTGATTTTGTGAACAACTCTCCATTTGTTTTGTACACAGATTTTCAGATTTTCCCCATTATCTCTCAGGGTGCTCCTTGTCTCCTCCTGAACTCAACATATGTGGTGTAAAATACATTTTCCCATTATATATGTTGAGCTCAGAAGGAGATTAACTGCACCTTGAAAGATAATGGGGAAAATCTGAAGATCTGTGTACAAAACAAATGGAGAGTTGTTCACAAAATCAGCCATTTTGAAGCAATTTTGCCAATTTGAGGATCCCCATAGAAAGTAAAACGAGACTTTTCAAACTTCCATAACTCTCTCATTTTTTAACCAATTTTAATGAAACTTTTTGTAAAGTGCTTCTCTGAATTTTCACTTTCCAATAACATTGATTCTCTCCTTGGGTTTTGGTTTCCTTTAACTCTTAACACATGCATACATCTGAATAAGAAGTGTACATCATTATAACTAATGTAGGAAACCAATGATATCATTTTGCATAAGATGATGTTTTGTGTATGGGGGACCAATGTCGAATATATACAGTCTGTCCCCAAAAGAATTTACAATCGGACTTTTAGTATTAATAGCTTTCAAACTAAATATTCTGAATCAATTTGAATAGGGTTTGAAATTATAAAACAATAACTAAGTATATGCATATCATCGAAAACCCCATTCGCTTTGGTTCAGTAGTCACGAAGAAATAAGGATTTTTGTAACATCATTATAATTTTTGTAATGTCATTGGTCTCTTCCAACCAATTTTTGACAGAAGAGAGGCTCACAAAGCACAATGAGCAATTCCACTCTCCTATTAAACGATTTGAAAAGGAATGTACGGGACTGTTTTGTTTTTATCTGCTATAATTCTTATGGGAATGCTTCATCTATCATCATAACGATCATAGTTCTTGTTGTTATTTCTGTTGCAAATAAAGGGCATTTGGATATTCTTTTCCAAAATGAAATAAATCATGAATAATGAGATAACAGTTTTCAGAGTTTTAAAGACGTTGGTAATTTTTTTTATTGAAAATGAATGATGAAACAATTATAAGCCTTTTTAATGAATGATTTATATTTTATCTTTTTAGGAAGATATAGGTTTTCCTGGTCGAATTCGCAAAATTATCTTTCAAATTCATTTTCAAACGTTCGTATTCAAGCGATTTGCTCATCCCGTTTATTCCTTTGGTTCAAATTAGATTTCAGGTGTTCAGATTCATTTTCCAGCGTCGAAAAATGTGCTTCGAACATCCAAATTAATTTATCGTCGTCCAATTTAAAGAGGCCAAAGTGTCATTCAAATTCATTTACGACGATTTGGGTGCAGAATCTTGCTAAAGTTTTACTTACGTTTTCATTAATAGGCAGTCTAGTTAGCAGTATGTCAGTAACGTACAAACTAGGGGTTCGCGGGGTGCGCGCGAACCCCCCCCCCCCCCCCCCTTAGGAAAAAAAAAGATTTTAAGAAAGTCATTTTGTGGTTGGATAGAGCTAAGAAAATTTGCAAAAATTGAAAGGAAAAAAATCAAAGTTCGGTTGTGCCACAAAAGAGGAAGTAGAAGGAAAAAAAAAAGAAAAAAGAAAAGGGAAAGGAAAGGAAAACAAACAGAAAGAAAAGAAGGAAAAGAAAAGGGAAGGGAAGAAAAAGAAGGTAAACTTTGCCAAATTTTTTGCTCGCTCGCTTCGCTCGCTCGCAAGAAAACTGGAATTCTAATATTCGGGGAAAAGGTATCCCCCTTCGGCAATGGGCTGTATCCCCCCTCCCCCTCCCCGCGGATTTTCAAAGTTCCGATATTCATATTCGGGCAGCAAGGTGCTAGAATATCCAAATATTTGGGAAGCAAGGTTCCCAGTTAATATTATTATGTAACTTGTGTATGTAACTTCTGTACATTTCCACCAAGAATTTTTTTTTTTTTAATTTTGCACGCTAGCTTCGCTCGACCACAAGAACACTGGAATTTTAATATTCGGGCAAAAGGCGTCCCTCTTCGGCAATGAGCTGCAGCCCCCCCCCCCCCCCCCCCCCCCACCCCCTGGACGTTCAAACATGGAGTCTGTAGCTCCATGGTTCAAAGTTCTGATATTCATATTCGGCCAACGAGGTGCTGGAATATCCAATATTTGGGAAGCAAGGTTCGCAGATAATTATTATGTAACTTGTGTATATAACTTCTGTAAATTTTCACTATGAAAACTTAAAAAAAAATTTGCTCGCTCGCTTCGCTCTCTCGTAAACATTAAGAAATTGAAAAGTTGATATTCGGGCAAAAGGCGTCCCCTTAGGCAATGGGATGCAGCCCCCCCCCCCCCCCGAGGATTTTCAAAGTTCCGATATTCGGGCAATCACCACTTCATATTCGGGCAGCGAGGTGCCAGAATATCCAACGCCTCATATGATGGAGGAAATCAAACGGAGAGGTGGATTCACCCCCGAATTTGGAAATTTGCTGCTGGATTATTGTCCATAGATGGGGAAAGTCCAAAGAGACCATTTTTTCTTCTGAAACAAGTTTGTTTCATTATAATTCGAAATTTGTATATCTTGACAAGACTTGTTTATTATCCTCTAATTAAAGCAGAAAACCTAGACTACTGATTTGTATCAAATAGTTGAAGACGGTGTTTCTCATGGAACTATCTAGAACATTCACTTAATTATAAGAAGTGAAATTCATGATGAAAGAATTAAGTCTTGAAAAGAAACAAGCGTCGTCAGCATATTTGTAGCAATTTTACCAGAATCACCGCATCAGCAAAAAATAAGACCTCGAACTAAGATTAAAAGCAAAAAATGCATCATGGAATAATCCACAGATGTCAGATTAATAATTACATTCACAATGATATTCACAGTTCATCATCTCACAATAAAAAAAAAATAATATAAAGTTACCAAACACGTTCCTGAGAAGTGTTTCATTGACATTTTACCTACAAAATAATGTTGGTGGTCCTCTTGTTTTACGGGGAAGATGATGTCCTGAAATTTGGAAGTTCTTTATGGGGTAATTGGATGAAGTAATCCACGCCTCGTTTAACAGAAAATAAGGGGGGGGGGAGATGTCCTTCCCAGAGTTTCAATATTTGTTACTGGCACTTTTTCCACCGACGGATAAATTGAAAAAAGTTTTTCTCGTGGAACTATTTAGAATACTCTTTTAAATTTCATTAAGACACAGTTATGATTAAATTCATTCATAGAAAGACATGCCGCATCAATTTTAAACAACAACAAAGAAATTTTTGATATCACAAAATACAAGGAAAATAGCCTATGACGTCGCAGGTTCATGACGAAGTTGCCACAGTTGACGCGATCTCATGATAATTAATTTTTGTTGTTGTTGTTGTTGTTGTTAACAGATTCACGCCCCACCTCTTTTTGATAATTCTAGTTTGTGTTGTTGGTTTTTTTTTCCTTATGCAATCAACCAGCTATTTTAGGGCGGCTGGTCCATGATTTAACATTTTGAATTTGGTTTGTCTTATGAGTTACGTTAATTTCTACAGAACTATAAAGGCTTTATTTGAGATTATGCCAGAAGAATTTGATATAAACTGTAAAACATTCTAATACCATAACAAAAGAAAGATATATGCATGTATTAAAAGAGGTCAAAGCAAGCAGTATGTCATGGAAAAATCAGCAAATGAAAGATTTTGTTATTTTACTCATCATAATGTTACAATTTCATAATCTCAAAATTAAGCAAGTAATACAAATTATCCAGACACGTTAGTAATGCGTGTTTCATTAACCTTTCATCTGAAAGAAAGATAGCGATTGATGATATCAGCTTTCATAATGGATTAATTTTAACCAGGGTTTTTATAGATAAGCTATCCACACACGACGAAGATGGTTATATTAAGGGGTTTATCCGATGATGTGAGACAGTCGTCTTTTCTTCGTTGGAAGAAACACCTTGACAGTTCACAAACGTCTTGTGCAGGTGAGATTATATAAAACTATTATTCGCACTTGTCACTTCACATTATGATAACTATGCAATTGTTGTTTTTTGTTTCTTTCTTTTTGTGTGTGCGTTTTTCATTCAAATAGCAAAAACTTCTGGATCTATGTGTGTGTGTGTTTGTGTGTTATGTTCGTCTTCTTCCTGCTGACAAGTATTTTAATTGTTATGTTTCAACAACAACAAATGCTCTTCTTTTTTATTGGTCTTCATTAATTGAAAATAAATTCCCTTGTTAGTTTTGTGTACTCGTGCAACCCTTTACAGCTCTGACTCTCTAGATAGTCTATAACCTATTGTTTAAGTATGTTTATTAGAGCAGGCGCAAACCTTGCCTTAATATAAGATATTACCACTTTTATGTAATTTTTTTTAAAAAGGTGCACGAACCTTTACCTAAATCTTTTAGAGCATATTTCACAATGAATTATAAAATGCCCGATTATTATTTTATATGTTCACATTATTTTTTTCAATCTTCCATTATAATAATATTCTATATTTTTCACGGTCAGTAATTTGGAATAACTTGCCTGGGGTCATTAGAAAATGTTAGACATGTAAATATTTCAGAAGTGTGTATAAAGGTCTGTTAATGAAATCAAATATTAATATGTGAGTAGATTAAATAAATATGTCACATCGTAAAATCGGGGGGGGGGGGGTGGTTCCTTTCATCTTCTGGCTCTTTAGATGTCCTGTGTCCTATATCCTATCCATAGAACATGATTTACAATGTGTAAACAAGAAATTGTGATTCAATTTGATGTGTATAATTATAGAGAATCATTCCGGACAAGTCACTTGACTTTCATGATTCCCCTTACTCTTAATTCATGAACACATTTGATGTTTCTAAAAAAGAGAGATGTAAAGTTAATATATAGAAATGAAATTCTTTCGGGTTGAAAAGTCACATTAAATGAAAATGAAACTCTGGGAAAAATCAATTTTAATGAAAAGAGAGGACAGAGAGAAGCAATTAAATAAAAAGTTCCATCAAAATCGGTTATGAAATGCTGAGAAAGTTATGAAACTTTGAAAAGTCTCAGTTTACTTTCTATGGCGATCCTCTAATTGGCAATGTTGCTTCAAAGTGACAGGTTTAGTATATAGTACAACTCTCCATATGTTTTGTACACAATCTTTCATATTTTCCCCATTATCTCTCAAGGTGCAGCTTGTCTCCTTCTTAGCTCAAGATATATCATGAGGAATGACACAACATATGTTGAGTTCACAAAAAGACAAGCAGCATCTTTAGAGATAATGGAGAAAATATATGAAATTGTATGTACAAAAATATTGAGTGTTGTACTACTAAACCTGCCATTTTGAAGCAACATTGCCAATTTGAGGATCGCCCTAGAAAGTAAATTGAGACTTTTCAAACTTTCATAACTTTTTCATTTCTTAACCGATTTTGATGGAACTTTTTTTTCAAATTGCTTCTCTCTATCCTCTCTTTTCATTAAAATGTATATTTCCCTAGGGTTTTATTCTCCTTAGATGATATTTAATGAATTACTTGAAAAATTATGTGATTCTATGATCAGTCATCTGCTGTGGTAGCCACTAGCGTAGCTGAGGGGGGCGGGGGGCAGAGTGCCCCCTGACAACTTTTTCTCGATTTTTTTTTTTGGGGGGGAGGGGGGAGATTTGTGTGTGTGTGTGTGTGTGTGTGTGTGTGTGTGTGTGTGTGTGTGTGCTTGTCAGAGAATTATGGAGGAAAACATCTGGTAACTCCCCCCCCCCCCCCCCCACCCACTGGTGGTAGCAAATGTATGAATAACGCATCACTAGAAAGATTATACATTCCCTTATACCAGGAAATTTCAAGTCTTTCCATCCTGTATAAAAAGAAGCTATTATAGTTAATAATACTTTTTTTATACACACTATGTATATACTTTTCATGAGGCCAATCTGTGATAATTTAATGTGATAGTTAGAGGATAGAATAATGACCGGCTCTATTTTATTTTTCCCCCTAACGTAGTGGCTTCTTTACATCATAATGAAGTCGTTGGCTCTTTTCATTGCCCTTATCGTTGGTGCTTCAGCACAATTCGACCCCAATTTCAGTAATGGTAACGTGATCGTTCACCTCTTCGAATGGCCATGGAACGACATCGCCGAAGAATGCGAGAGGTGGGATAATCCAAAATTATGTTTTGCATTCAGAATGTTATATGTCTTAATGTGTAAAGTATCTGCTGTAACTACAAGCACTGGAAAGAGTTTCGTGAAATATATTAGAGGAAAGGACAGCAAGTTATAGTTTTCCAGCTCATTGAAACACCATGATGCAGACAATACGTTTGATTTATGAATTCGTCATTCTTTTATTTATCTTGTCGTTTTCAAAGCAGATAATTTTATTCTGATACCTAAGATGTAGGTACTTACTACCACAGTTAGTATAATCCACCCTTTTAAATTTCATGTTTTCATTTCGCAATGTGTCCTGACTATTTATTATTTCGAATTTCGGTTTATCAACATCGTTTATGATATCTAAATTATGATACAGAATTAAGTAAATTGCATATAAATTTAGCTGTTTTGTATTATGAACAAGGAAGATATTAGTCAACATATTCATGTAGATATGGTAATTAAAGCAAAATTAATTAAATTATATAGGTTCGTTGGAGGAAATACATGTGGGGAGCATCATAGCATGCGTTATTAGACTACTGACGATGATATCTTATCCGTATTTGAGAAGAAAGTGGCAATAATTAATACGAATTTAATGCAACATTCTTCAAACATAAATAATACGCGACACCTAAATGTAGATTTTTATTTTTCCATCCCTCCTTTATTTCTGTTTATGACTTTGTAAAGGTTCTGCTTTAAAGACGTGAAATTGTGATAGCTATATATATGTATATATGTGTGTATATATATATATATATATATATATATATATATATATATATATATATATTGTTTTTTTTTTTTTTAAGAGTTAAGCTTCACGCCTTCCACGCTTAAAGAAAACATTTGAAATGATCATAACTACTTCTTTAAAAACGGAGAGTCGTAAACTTTCTCGTTAAATGGGTTTCTATCTCTCTCTCTCTGTGGTCCCTCCCCATACCCATAGGCGCCGGAAGTGGGGGGGGGGGGGGAGGGGGGGGGCAATCGCCCCCCCCCAAACGAAAAAGTGGGGGGGGGCATAATGCATTTTCGCCCCCCCCCCAAAAAAAAAGCCCCCCCCCCCCGTAAAAAAAAAATAAAAAAATCAGTAGTAAAGGAGTAAAAATCGTGTGTATATTAAAATTTCATTTTTCGTATTCATGGAGATCACTGAAGACAGATAAAGCATTCAAACTTTAAACTTTAACGTAGTGGAGGTTTTGTATTAGACGCAAGGTTGCCAGAGTTGGCAGAATTCTGCTTTCTGGCAGAATTTTGACCGCTTTAGCATAATTTGACAAAATTTAGCAGAATTTTAGCATAATTCTGGTGTTTTGTTTTTTTTGCTTGTCAGAGAATTTTCGAGTAAAAATACACCCCAAAAATGCTTGTCAGAGAATTTTTGAGTAAAATTTTGATTTAGCAGTAGGATCTGTATTGTTGTGAGAGGGTGGGAAAGCGTGTGTGTTTTTTTAGGGGTGAGAAAACATGAGCCCTTGAAAGGTGAGCCCCCTTGAATGTTTGCCCCCCCCCCCCAATCCCAAACTGCTTCCGGGGCGTCTGCCCATACCCCCCCCTCTCTCTCTCTCTTTCCTTTGCCTTTCTATATTTTCTCTCTCGTCCCATCTATCGATCTCTCCTTTTCTTTATTTCATCTTGTCTCTGTATTTTTTTAAATATTTCTGTATATTGAAGGTACTTAAAGAAAATCTTGTCCTCCAAGTTTATTCGTTGAAACATATATTCCTACTGTGAGCTGCTTACGGCTGTTGCACATAAATCCAGGAAAACGACTTTCAAAACACGTTGGTAGAGAAAATTGCTACCTTATTTCATACGTGATACACACGTTACAAAAGGAAATATTATCATTATTATTGTTGTTCGACAGATTTTTGGGGCCTTACGGATTTGGTGGGGTGCAGATCTCGCCCCCCAATGAGCACATCTCTGGTAGTCAGTGGTGGACCCGGTACCAGCCCGTAACGTATTATTTGAACAGCAGGAGCGGTAGTGACTCCGAGTTCCGATCCATGGTTAATCGCTGTAACAATGTCAATGTCAAAATCTACGCCGATGTCGTCATCAACCATATGGCTGCTTGTAAGTCAAACAGTTTCTCTCCCTCAGAACTCATTCATATATACCGATGACCGAGTAATAACGTAATATCTGTATAGCGCATATAGAGTCACTGTTAATGTATTTGGCGCTATATGATACACCCCCATGAATGCCTCTAAATCGGCAGAAAAAAAAACTTCGATACGTATCCATGTACGTGCACAATATATGTATACAATGTCTAAATTTGAATTTTACCATGTACATGGAGAATACGCTGTTTAAATACATTGTTATTATCATCATCCTTATTTTTTATCATATATTATCATCAAGATTATCAACATCATCATACATTTACTACAATATTGTCAATTCTAAAAACACCTCCTCACCATGTAAACTTATGAACATGCATTAGCTGACTTGGCTTGGTGGGGGGAATGTATGGCGTGCCCTTGGTGACATTAAGGTTCGATGGAAGAAAGATCGATCGAAAAACAGTTCGATGGTAAAAACATCGATCTTTTCCCTAGCGTTTGGATGCCCGGGACCCCTGCATGATGGTGCCGCTGGTGACACGACATTTGCTCCTGCGACAGTTCCTCCTCCGTCGTTATCTCGGAAGGTCAAACGTTAAGGTCAAGGTCATGATTTGGTTTTTTGTTAAGGACAATGTGAAGATTAGGATTAGGGTTAGAGTTAGGGTTAGGGTTATGTTTAGGTTTAGGATTAGCATGGCAAAGTTAGACCGGAGCAATTGTCGCAGGAGTCATGGAAACGATGCCACTATAATACTTACGAAAATTACCTCAATGAATCGCATAATATTGGGTATCAGTACGAATCTCACTTTATTTTCAATGCAGTTCTACTGTATCATTCGATTTTTGTCTTTTAAAGGACATTAGAAATAACATTCCAAGAGCTTTTTTTTTTTTAATTGTGAGCAATTTATATCACGTTATCGAAAAAAATAGGTCCTTATAAACTCAATGGAAATAACGATTTCCTATGTTCTCTGGGTCAGCCCCATTTGATGAGAAATATAGAAGAAAATAAATCATTGAATATCTGTTAAAATTTTCATTTCAGGGAATTACGATTTTCCCGGTGTGCCATACGGAAGTAACGATTTCAATGTGCCCCTTGGTCGCTGTAACAGTTACAATGGCGAGATCAGTAATTATCAAGATATCGACGAGGTGAGAAATTGCAACTTGGTCGGTCTTAACGATCTACAGACTGGCTCAGACTACGTTAGGGGTAAGACAAAAGTTAAGAGTTCTATAGACTACTTAGTCTTACTTCATGTACTTAAAAAGATCGAGGTGACGTGGATATGTCAATGAACTATGACTGAGGTTCGAATCCGAGCCACAGCGAAATTCTGGCTACAGTTCCTTCTCTTATCCAAGGTACAATGGTTACCTTGTAGGAGGCAACTGCTTGAACACCTTGTAGGGTCTTATGTACTAGGTGTAAGAAAAAAATTGACACTTTTGATCATTAATAACTCCAATGTTATAATTTGCATCACACTTGGGTTTTCAGATTGGAAAGTTGAAGGATGTCAAATTTATTTGGAATAAGCTTTATGACGTTTCTTTTACTATCCATGGCAACTGAAATTCCAAAGCATATTTTTTAACCCAGAGTCATGAATCATTAATAACACTGGATAGCAATAGGTTGGCAGCTGCGATGCACAAAGGTCTTGCTGTGTTCTGAATTAATTACTGATACACACAGAGTTGCTGGTCTTGATTTTTCAAAAAGTGAAAATCTAATTAAATATTCAGAGCATCGTTGTAAGAAAAGTATTCAAAGAAATATGATAAGACTTACTTCAAATAAATTTGACATCCTTCAACTTTAGAATGTGAAAACCTCAATCTGATTCGAGTTATAGCTCTTTGGGATTTGAAAGATCCGAAGAGTCAAATGTTTTTGTTGTTTTTTACACCTAGTACTTTATACGCGCCTAGCTCCATTAGAATGAATAATTATGCGCCCATATAGCTGTTAATATTTCATCATAATTATTCAAACGTGTTTCGTATATTTACTTTATCTATTCATTTGTTTAATTGGTAATGTTATGTATATATTTCATTTTTTCTGCTTGTCATACCCAATCTATAGTTTTTATTGTAAAGCCCAAACTACTTTTCGTAAGATTTCTTTCATTTGAGTTCGTAAATAGCAAAATACTAACTACTAATTTTAAGCTGCTGTGAAGAGCTTTGCTCTTTAAGTGGAATATCAAACAAAATAGTGAGAGAAGAAAAATAATTTGAATCGCTGGCCCAAATGTTTTACATTGTTTAACATGTTTAGGTGTTATACATTCATTATAGATATATGATCATCTAATAATTATTTGGTAATTTCAAACTCCTATAACCTGTACTGTCAAACCTTTCGTAACCGCATTCAATTATCTGTTTTCCCACTCTATATTGCTATTTTCTCAGGAAAAATTGCTGGTTTCCTAAACGAAATGGTTGGCGCTGGGGTTGCCGGATTCCGCATAGATGCAGCTAAGCACATGTGGCCTGGAGATCTGAGTAACATCGTCAGTCGACTCTACAACGGCCCATACATCTTCCAAGAGGTGATCGACCAAGGAGGCGAGCCCATTACAGCTGGTGAATACACCTCTATCGGTGATGTCACTGAATTCAAGTACTGTTCTCATATTTCTAACCTCGGCCGCTGCTCAGCCACGCTTGCCCACTACAGCAACTTTGGACAGGCGTGGGGTATGCTCCACTCGGACTCAGCTCTGGTGTTCGTCGACAACCACGATAACCAACGAAACCACGGAGGTGGTGGAGATATCGTTACTCACACAGATTCCGTCTCTTACAAGCGAGCTGTGGCTTTCATGCTGGCCTGGAACTATGGTACGAAGAGGATCATGAGCAGTTACAGCTTCAGCAACACAGACCAAGGCCCACCTGGAAATGGTCCTTACATCAACGATCAAGGTACTTGTGATGGTGGGTGGGTGTGCGAACACCGCTGGCGTCAGATCCGCAACATGGTGGGTTTCAGCAAGCAGGCAGGATACCATGGTGTCGAAAACTGGTGGTCAAATGGCAACAACCAAATCTCCTTCTCCAGAGGCAACCAGGCCTTCTTCGCCATGACATGCGAAGGCACGCTGGCAAGAACCTTCACTACCGGACTGCCAGATGGAAACTATTGTGACGTCATCAGCGGGGACCCTACCGACAGTGGCTGCACAGGAACGACCGTTACGGTGAGCGGCGGAAGTGCCTACATCACTGTACCTTCAGGAGAGGACTCAATGGTAGCTATACATGTAGGCGCTAAGTCAGGCGGTGGCAATGGTGGTACTAACCCAACCTCATCTCCTCCAGGTGATAACATAACCTCTCCACCCGGTACCTCCCGCACCGTCATCTTCATTCAAAAGACTACCTCCAGTGGTCAAGATATGTTTGTCCAAGGAGGAATAGGTCATGATAGGCGATCAGGGTGCACGAATGACGCCGACACCAGTGACTGCGCAATCCCTATCAACCACAGGACCGGCGGGTCTGATCAGACCCTGAATACACTTAGACAAGGCGACGACTATCTCGACTGGTATGGTTCGGAGAGCGACCAGACTTCGGAGGCTCCAGGATCACCTTTGGTCTGGACCACCAATAACGCCGGCCACGGCAGTTCCGTCGACCAGCAAGGCTACGGATACTTTTCCCTCAACACGTGGGGTGATCATTACTGGATGCTTGACGTCGACATGGACTGCAGTAAGACAGAGGACGGTTGGTTTGAGCTCAAGGGTTACGTCAAAGGAGGCCAGGAATGGGAGAGTGATCGTTCCCAGGGATCTTGCAGTGGGTCTGCAGGAGGCTCGAAACCCTATAGCTCGGGCAACCACTTCGCTCGCTGTGGCTACATCAACAAGTTTGAATTCGATGGCAACAGCTGTGAAATCAACTACTTTTAAGTAGATAGGGCAACAAAAAAAAATCATACTTCTAAAAGTAACTCCCGCCCCCCCCCCAAAAAAAAAGTATTATTACATTTTTTTTTTCTGTCTTGAGAACAATGACTGATTGACAAAGTCCTATAATAGTGATAGCAACTATAATATCCTCACTCTTAGAAATTAAAGTCCAAGCCCTCAGAAAGAAATGTTGTTCATCATGATCATGATCACAATGAATTGTAATTGCAATATCAAAGGTATGCTTCATGTAAACTATATCAAAAGACTAGTCATAGTTGTACGGTCTAATGAAACAGATGCATTTTAGTGCCTTTCGGTCCCTTCCACTAAGAAATGAATATATTTTGTGATGAATATTATCTAATTTAATTGTACCCAAGGGAGATCCTAAATATCAGCATGCCCGTGCAATAAATACAGATACCTGATATTGAAATCATTGTGTAAGTCTTCTTTTTACTCTCTCATTTTTCCTTTGATTCATAGGCCTACTTCTCCTTTTTTCTCCTTCATTCTTACAAATTCATTATTCTGATATCCCATTCTTTTTCTGTAAACTGCTTCTGTCAAGGACACCGAAGACGAAGGAGGTACAGGAGCACTGGGCCCCGCCTTTCCATGCTCCGGAAAAAATGCCCCACCCCCTTCTCTCTCTCTCTCTCTCTCTCTCTCTCTTGCGCTTCTTTCAACAACTAGACAGTCTCCTTTGGGATTTTTGTCAGTGCTATTTTAATTGTTTCTTGTGTTGGTGGTATGGCATGAGGAGGAGGAGGAAGACGAATACGACGATAAGGAGAATAATGGTAATAATATTGGTGATGAGGAGGGTGAAGATTAGGGAGATTGTGGTAATGATTATGATGATGAGGAGGAGGATGTGTATATAGGAGGAGGAGATGAGGGCGAAGAGGACGAGGGTGAGGAGGACGAGCGTGAGGAGGATGAGCGTGCATGAGGTTGAAGAAGATGATGGCGAGGGGATTCGGGTGAGGAGATAGAAGATAAGGAGCATGAGGGTAAGAGATGAGTGTGAGCAAGGAGTTATCACAGAACTCCTTAGTGTGAGGAGGATGAGGGTAAAGAGGACGAGTAAGAAGAGGATGAGGTGAGGAGATGAGGGTGAAGAGGATAAGGGTGAAGAGGATGAGGGTGAGGATGGTGAGGGTAGAGAGGATGAGGGTAGAGAGGATGAGGGTAAAGAGGATGAGGGTGAGGAGGATGAGAGTGAGGAGGATGAGAGTGAGGAGGATGAGAGTGAGGAGAATGAGAGTGAGGAAATTGAGAGTGAGGAAAATGAGAGTGAGGAGGATGAGGGTAAAGAGGATGAGGGTGAAGAGGATGAGAGTGAGGAGGATGAGGGTGAGGAGAATGAGGGTAAAGAGGATGAGGATGAGGAGAATGAGGGTAAAGAGGATGAGGATGAGGAGATGAGGGTGAAGAGATGAGGGTGAAGAGGATGAGAGTGAGGAGGATGAGAGTGAGGAGATGAGGGTGAAGAGGATGAGGGTAAAGAGAACGTGGGTAAAGAGGATAAGAGTGAGTAGAATGAGGAAAAAGAGGAGGAGGGTAAAGAGGATGAGGGTAGAGATGATGGTGAGATGATGAGGAGATGAGGGTGAAGGAGGATGAAGGTGAGGATGAGGGTAAGGATATAAAATGTGAGGAGGATGAGGGGGAGGAAGAGGAGGGTGAGGTTATTAGGGTGTGAAGAATGAGGAGGAGGGGGGTGGCGAGGAGGATGAAGGCGAGGAGGAGGAGGGTAGGAAGATGAAGGTATCAGGATGAGGGTGACGTGTTGAGGGTGACGAGGATGCAGGTGACCGAGGACGCAGGATGTCGGTGATGATCAAGGATGAGGATATAGGAGGATAAAGGTAAGGAGGATGAGGACAGGAGGAGGAGGAGTGGAGGATCAGCAGCAGCAATCATCATTATTATCATTTTAAATACAATACAATACAATATCGACATTTATATAGCGCTCTTAGAAAACTGTATCACAGCGCTTTACAAACATAATGTACTAACTTAAAAAGGAACTTTTTAAGTTCCTTTTTACAGTAAATTAGTATTACAAGAACTTAAATGATCAATTCAACAGTCAAAAAGGAAGGTCTTAAGCGACTTCTGGAATACTGGAAGAGATGGTGATTCATTTATATACTTGGGGGGATTGCGAGTCCTTGGAACCGACAGCAGAGTTGGGTCTTTGCTCGAAAGTAGACTTGGTCTTCCTGTCTGATGTGCTGATATTAGGTTCTAAAGTTCTAAGATTTTGCAAGTGATGCGTTTTTCCACAGGGAGCAAGACAGTGTAACTGCTGAAGAAGAGGAGAGGCATGGTCACGCTTCTTTGCAAGAAAAGCCAACTTCGCTAGCTCGCTGCTCGGTTCTGAGCACGTTGTAGACCCTGGATATTCGATGACGAAGTGCCGCATAACAGAGAGTTTGCATAATCAATCCTGGAAGTGTCAAGAGCTCCCACAGCGTGCTCACAAGCAGACTGGTCCAGGAAGGGCCTGATACGTGCTATGTTCGACCAAGGATTTCAAACAGATGGAGTCTCAACTAACGATAATTAATGCAAACACCTGGCAGATTATAAAGGATGTACAATGAATTAATAAACTGCCTTGATTCTTTGATGTCGATGTCTGATGCCGCCAAAGTAAACGGGAAAGATTTAGAGATGTTTTGACATTTGACTGTTTACGATGCGCAGTTAAATTCATAAATCGACAAACACAGAAAGTGAATATGAAAGTGAATAATTTCGATTTCATTCTGAAATTCCCCCTCAGGATGAACAATTTTTTTGAGATTATAGCCTTAAAAGTGTAACAAATGCATGCCTCTTTAAGGGCAATTTTAACACCTTTTCGTCAGCTTAATTCCAACTATCAAATTTCATATATTACTATCGTGAATGATGTCTCTAGGAAAGCCAACGAAAGTAGTGGGCACACGCGGCCAGTCAAGAAATTGTCATCGCAGTGTTGGTATATTTGGCACTAAATATGTTCACTTGAACCTTGTTATATCCTTCATGTGCACTAATTCGAAGTTACATTTGGGTCTGCGAAAACTAATTATCATATTATAACAGAATATCCTCCATTGTACATATCCATGGTTATTGAATAAAAAGGAAATCGATTTGTTTCCTCGTTTGGAAGAATGTTTTTGGAGAGCGCATTCTTTTTTGTCATATTTTTTGTGGCGGCATCGAAGCTCCCTTTATAATGGAAGCTTTCTGTTTGAATGACTCCATCTGTTTGAGCCTTCTTGGTTCGACAGATTAAAGTGAATAATAATAATAATAATAATGATAATAATAATAAAATAATAATAATAATAATAATAATAATAATAATAATAATAATAATAATAATAATAATAATTATAATAATAATAATAATAACAATATTATTATTAATAATAATAATATAAATTAATATTAATAATAATAATATTAGTTGTAGTAGTAGTAGTAGTAGTAGTATTATTATTATTATTATTATCATCATCATCATTATTATTATTATTATTATCATCATCATCATCATCAGGGGAGGCGCTCCCGAGGGGCAGGGTGCATCCACCCCTCCCCCCCCCCCCCCCCCCCACTTTTAGAAGTACCACAAAAGTGCCCTTTTTTCTGAAAAAATGCCCATTTCTCTCTGATAAGTGCCCTCCTTACTATTAAAAGTGCCCCCTTCCTTTCTAATAAGTGCCCTTTCCCCTCCTGATAAGTGCCCTTTTTCTCCTTCTGATAAGTGCCCCTTTTCAAATCTGATGATTGGCTCCTTATCTCTAATAAGTGCCATTTTTCTCCTTCTAATAAATGCAATTTTACTTCGGATATTGCCTATTTTTCTTTCTTATAAGTGCCCTTTTCTCCTTCTAATAAGTGCCCCTTTTCAAATATAATGATTGCCCCCCCCTTCTCCCTAACATGTGCCCTTTCTCCCTTGATAAGTGCATTCTTAATTCTGATAAAGGTGCCGCCTTTCCCTTCTAAAAAGTACCTATTAAGTGCCCATTTTCAAATCTGATAAGTGCCCCCTCTTCACTTATGATAAGACTAGTACCCTTTTCCTCACTATGTGAGCCTTTTCCCTCTTCTCATTAATGCCCCTTTTCATCTCTTATAAGTGCCTCTTTGCACCTATGATAAGCACCCTTTCCTCTTCTGATAAGTGCCCCTTTTACTTATATTTTCCCACTGTTTCTTACTAAAAGAGGCATATCTAGCTTCAAAAAATCGGTGTGGCTTTATGTAGTAAAAGGTATACTACAGCTACAATGTAAGGCAGTGGAGCTGGAGGCAAGAGGGGCACAATGCCCCTCATTCGAATGTGCCCATAACCTACACCAAGGATAATTTTTAAATATATTTTCTGGAAATTTTCGCCAAACTCGCTCGCTACGCTCGCTCGCTCTTATAGTTTAATTTAATGAAATCAAGCAGATCGCATTAAGTATGATGATATCGATATAATCATCGTAATCCTAAAGAAAAACGACAGAGTTAATGAACAGATTAAAAGATCATTAGGCATTCCCAAAAAAAATAATTTGCTGTTGTCATTTTCATTATATGGCTGTAAATAATGAACAACCCAAGGACTTCAGCATTAGAAAAAGTCTGAAATTTTTTGCTCGCTCGCTTCGCTCGCTCGCACATGAATCATTAGTCCATTACACACAAGTGCTAATTGGGGAAGCTGAAGCAGTGTCCAGAACCACAATAAAAAGGAAGAAGATGAAGTTGATTTTGTATTAATTGACTGTCAATACCAATGTCACAAAATGGTCTCTGTTTTTTGCTTTATGTTCAACCTTTGTAAGCCCCTTTTTTCTCTAAAAGTGCCCTTTTTGGCTGGTGCCCCCCCCCCCCCACTTTGAAAGACGCTCCGCCGCCCCTCATCATCATCATCATCATCATCATCATCATCATCATCATCATTTTTATCGTTAATTGTTGTTGTTCTTCTTCTTCTTTTTGTTAGTGGTTACTATTCTTATTCTAATCTATTCTATTCTATTCCTTAAATTTCGGTCCTTCTCTCCAGCCCCCCCCCCCCCCCAAAAAAAAAGAATGTCGATGATTAGGCAGAATTGACCTATTTATTATATACGGTACGTACGGATAACGCACCCGCAAGATAAGGATAAACCTACGTACGGTACGTGTCGTATTTATACTACCGGTATAGTAGTAGAGTTAATATTCAGGGGTCGTTTCATCAAATCAACTGCATGACAGTCACAACTGTTGCCCCCCCCCCCCCCCCCCCCCCACTCAGGTGGTCATATTTTAGGGGCTCAGTTCGGGAAAAAAATCCAAAAGCCCGTGATAGGGGGGTAATTTTGATGGCTTGATGGAACAAGTATATGGTTGACCGTCTGAGTAATACTATTAGTAATACTATTTGATTAAGGAATGATAAAGGATAGAAATAAATATTCTCTTAATTTGCATTTCTTATTTTTTCGCAGCCCATAGACTAACTAAAAGCTGGCTTGTGATCAGGGTTTTCCACAATTGAAAATCTAAACATGTAAACATGTGCGCGAAGCGCGAAGTCCTAGTTTAAGGGCCCTGGAAGCTCTGGGGTTTCTAGATGCTCTCTGGTGCAATCTAGCCCTATTTTTGAACATTTCATGTTAGATTAAGAATGGAGATTTGTGAGAATAATTTTTCCACTTCATTAAATTTAGTTTTCTTTTGCCCCTCATTGGAATGTGATGCAATAAATTTATTTGTTTGGCAACTCAAAGTGAGCAACTGAGTAATTTTCTTTTATTGCAATAAAACAACATGAAAAAGAATGGTCACATACACACACACACACACACACACATATGTATAATTCTTTTTTATTATTATTTTACAACACAAGCTTTGGGGGGACCTGAATTTAAAAAAAAAAAAAAAAAAAAACTTTCGCTGGGCCGGCTGTATGAATAAGCAGGTCTAATGCACACATTAACATTTTGTGGGATCAGCGAAACGATAATATTTATGTATCTAATTAAGAATAAGATGTTTCCTGAAAAATATTGCAATATATTTGTTCAGAATTTCAATGTTCATTCCTATTCAACTCGCCAGACTAAACATTTTCATCTTCCCAAATTACGTTTAACCTCTTCATTACACTCTCTTTCCTACAATGGTATCAAATATTGGAACAATTTAAATAATTCAATTCAAGAAAGTACTACCTTATCTAGATTCAAAAAAATTTGTAAAACCCAGTTATTACAGGAATAGGTTTTTGGTATGCTTGAGTGAGTGTCTGAGGGTGGTGATGATGTATGTGTGTGTGTTTGTGTGTGTGTGTATCTTAATTGTGTGAATATGTGATTCTGT
The DNA here is from genome assembly GCA_025618425.1 of Heliocidaris tuberculata. Taxonomy (NCBI): domain Eukaryota; kingdom Metazoa; phylum Echinodermata; class Echinoidea; order Camarodonta; family Echinometridae; genus Heliocidaris; species Heliocidaris tuberculata. Next base: position 9,402,234 of record CM046838.1, on the reverse strand, counting down.
TTATTTATATTTGTTACTGTATTTTTTTTCATTACTTCGCTTTGTATTTTTATTTAACAATTTACTTGTTTAATGTAAAAGGGCCAACCTCAACAAGCTCTGGCTTCAATTTGGTCCTTACCATATACTTTGTATTTTATCTTGTTTGCTTTGTATTTTGATATTGGTAAAATAAATAAACTGAACTGAACTGAATGGAGAGTATACATGGTATACATACGTATAATATACGCGTGCTCCTTATGTGCCTATGGGCCGTTATGTTCTTTCGGCCAGCACCGGCCTGGATCGCGGTAGCAAGCCAGTGGCGTTCCGCTGTGCCAAAGAGTTCAAATACGAAGAGTGCTCAGTCGAGTCCTGAAATAAAGCACGCGTATATATTTTTTTTTTGTTTTTAAGAATCTTTTATTACTTCCTTTTTCAAAATACATTTTCGCAATAATCAAGGTAAAATATACAAACAAATATATTCACATGCAGTATCATTGTGCCAAATTACATAATAATAAGTAACCATAATATTTTACATGCATGTATTAAATAGTAAATTATGCAATATATGGAAGTCTTTGTGATAAAAAAGGGGGAAAATATAAAAAGAAGATGAAAAGGAAGAAAATGAGAGAAAAAAAAAAGAAAAAGAAAAAGGAAAAAAAAAGAAGAAAAAAAGAAAAGGCCCCCCCCCCCCCCATTGTGTCCGTTGTTCCGCCTCAGATTTTAAAAAACTACAGTTCAGAATTTTCTTCATGATTTTGATGTTATTAAGCACGCTTAGCTCCCCATGTCCATCTCTTCGTCCCGGAAATCAAAATGTTCCCATTTTCTAAGGTGTAATGAGAGGGTACCTCTCTCCAAAGCCAATTTTTTTTCTTCTAATCAATTGTCTGACATCATTGCTTTAATTTCTTTTTCGGTCGGAGGTGTCGCTCTTTTCCTACATTGGAAAGTCATATATTTAACTAATAGAATAAGATGATTTACTAAATTTTCTCTCCCCACATTTTCCATATTAATTCCTAAATAAATTTTCTCCCAGTTCAAATCTTTCAAAATAGGATACTTGAATTCAATGCTAACCTTTTCCCACATATTTTGAATGTGAACACACTCGTAAAAAACATGACTATATGTTTCCTCTTCTTTCTTACAAAAGGAACAACAATTGTTTGAAACTACACCAAAACGATACAAATGATGGTTTGTATAAATAATACTATGTAACATTTTGAATTGAAATTCTCGTAGCTTGCTATTAAGAGTACATTTCCTTAAATTAGTAAATGCTCTTTCTGCACATATAATGGGTATATTAAACGAATCTTTCAACTTATTCAGAACAGATGAATTTTCAGATTTGTTATCAAGTAACTGTAGGTATAATCTTTTTGATGGGATTTCACTTAAGGGTATTACTCTGTCACCCAATACAAAGTTGATTTCTCCCTTATCTAATCCTATTTTCTCCTCTTCTTTTCTCACCATTTTTTTCTTCCAACTATCTGGGATCATTCCAAAAATATATTTTATTCGTGATATGTTCCATGTAAACAAACCTTTTCTGATGAAATAATCATCCGATCTTAATCTACCATTCTTTTCAATAATGTGCTCCAGTCGAAATATGCCTTTTGCAAATAGACTATGATCAAATATACTAAAACCACGAAAAATTATATACTTATTATTAAAAAGGAGTTCCTTTCCTTTAAAATCTTCATACTTCTCTCTTAAATATCCTACTTCTAACCACGTATCTAATAACTCTGAATAAAATGGAGGTAGATCTATCCTTAACATTCCAACAAAGTAATTGCATTGAAAAATAAATTTTCCTCCATAAAGGTGCATTGCATATTCAAAATATTGTTTCCATTTCATTCGTTGATCTCCCATTAAGAGTCTCTTAACCCACATGATCCTTTGCACTTTGATAAATAATCGAAAATCCATCATTTTAAGCCCCCCTTTCTTATAATTTAAGAACAAGGTACTCCTTTTAATTTTATCTTTCCCTTTCCATAAAAATTCAAAACACATTTTGTCCAAAGACTGAAACACCCATTCTGGAACAGGGATGAGAGATGCTACATACACTAGTTTAGAATATATAAAAGTTTTCAATAATTGGATTTTTCCCATCAACGTTAGATCTCTCTGTTTCCACCATGTTAAGGACTTTTTTATTTTACTCAGAATCTCTTTGTAGTTCATAGACTCCTTTACATTTACATCTAAACTGAAATACACTCCTAGTATTCTAACGAGTTGTACTTCCTTTCCAAAAGGCAGCGACCTACTTATGTCTTTAGTAGGACCTATCATCATAATGTATGTTTTATCTTTGTTATATTTCAAACCAGACATATTCTTGAATTTTTCAATCAAAACCTCCAATCTTTTCAACGATTCCATGTTTCGAACAAAAAGTGTTATATCATCTGCGTACAATATTTGTTTTACCTCAGTTGAACCACATCGAATACCTAAAACATGATTATCATTTCGTATCATATGTGCAAGAACCTCAATACATAGAATAAACAGATACGGTGATACTGGGTCTCCTTGTCTTACTCCCCTTTCTATTCTAAAATAACCTGTTGAATTTCCCCCATTTAAAACACAACTAAGAGCATTATTATACATTACTTTGATCCATTTGCGAAATAATTGTCCAAATCCAAACTCTTTTAGCACTTTTTGTAAAAACATATGTGAAACCGAGTCGAATGCTTTCTCGAAATCCACTGCTACTAAATATCCGGGTATGTTGTTATGCGTCGTAAAAAATAACACATCATCAATCAACCTTATTGCTTCACCGATATTCCTATTTTGCATGTAACCAACTTGATCCGGTAAAATTACCTCTTCTAAAACTTCCTTAATTCTAATTGACAAAATTTTTGAAAGAATTTTATAATCTAAATTTAACAAGGATATTGGTCTATAATTTTTAATCATTAATGGATCCTTCCCTTCTTTTTCAATTAAAGTAATTATCGCTTGCCTCTGAGATGCAGCTAACTCACCATGACAAAATGCTTCGTTCAAGGATCCTACAACTAAACCCCCTACCGCAGGCCAAAATATATTATAAAATTCCAGTGTTAAGCCATCATTACCTGGTGACTTATTAAGTTTCATTTGCGTAAGTGCTGCTAAACATTCCCCTTCCGTAATAATTCCTTCACACTGCTCTTTTGATTCTCTACTTAACTTCGGTAAATCTTTCAAAAAGAGATGTAACCCTGCATCTATATCTTTTTCTAATATATCTGGCTTCGCATATAATTGACTATAGAATGTTTTAATTTCTTGATTAATTTCCTTCTCATCACAACTTATACATTCACCCGTTACAAACAATCTCCGTATCATGCTTTTCTTTTTATTGGACTTTAGTAGCTGATTAAAATAATGAGAATTTCTTTCCCCATTTTCATACCACGATGCCCTCGACCTTATTTTTAATCCCTCGTTAGCGAAATCATATAGCGCCTGTAAGCCTCTCCGTTTACAATCTAACGATTCCAAAATCTGGGCATCTACATGTATCCCATCTAACAATAACCTTTCTAATTCCTGAATTTCCTTCTCTAAAGTATCAATACATTGTCTCCTAACTTTTGCTTTCTGTTTAGAGTATTTTTGAGTAAAGCTTCTTATTTTCATTTTAATAAAGTCCCATAACACTCGTTTGTCTTTTATTTCTGATTCAAACTCACTTTTTAGCCGAACTATCTCCTGTTTCATTTGGTTAACATATGTAATGTCATTGCATAAGCTACTATTAAATTTCCAATATGAATGTCCGTTTTTCTTTTCATTATTCTTACTTTTCATAAACAAAAACACATTAATTGATGAATGATCTGATGCAACAGACAGAATAATTTCGGATCTTGCAATATACCCCTCTAAACACTCGGATATGATCCAGTAATCCAAACGACTCTGCATAAAAGGATTTTTCTGTTTGTATGTAAATTGTCTCTTAAGCGGGTTTCTCTTCCTCCAAATATCTATAAGATTATATGTATCCATAAACTCATCCATTTGTGCATTAAAACTATTTTGAACTCTATGTAAAGAATTCCCCATATAATCTAAATCGAAATTCCTTATCATATTAAAATCTCCTCCTATTATTATTGAGCTTTTATTTATATTTACTTTATCTATCTCTCGTACTATTTTACATAAAAGTTGTCTTTGCTGAGCTTCTTTATCCCTGGTGGGAAAGTAAACGTTACACAGAATAACATTCAACTCTTGAATGACACATTGCAATATGATATATCTACCTTCTAAATCCTGCACAATATTGTTAACCTTAAAATCTACTGAGGGGTTTATTAAGGTTAAAACGCCTTTACTATGGTTTGTACCGTGGCTGAAAAAGCACGGGCCATTCCAGATTGAGCCCCATCTATCTTCAACATCCTTGGTGCTGTATGTTTCTTGCATAAAAACAATATCTGCTCTTTTTTCTCTACACCATGATAATACTCTTTCTCTTTTACTAATATCTCTAATCCCTCTAACATTGATCGAGAAACAATTGCATGATATATTAAAAGCTTTACATTCCTCCTCCATCATTTTGAGAGAGTATGGATCAACTGAAGCTTCCGCATCAGAAGGATGGACCAGGGGAGCAATGGCACAGTATGGCAATTGTTGACTTCCAAAACATTACATACAAAACTACTTACTTCAAAATTTCTGAACATTATCCCCCCAAAAACTGGGCAGAACAACAAGCCAATGATCAAGGAAGAAAGAGAAGGGGGAAAAAAAAAAAAAAAAAAAGAAGAAGAAAAAAAAAAAGAGTTTAAGAAAAATGTATATATTGACCAGCAAAAAAAAACAAAAACAAAGGGAAACTTGACCTCGATTTACAGGACCCTTCTTCCTCCATTAAGAACAAACCAGCAAAAGGAAGTAAAAGAAATCATTTAAAAGTTAAAAGTTGGCCGCTTCATGATTGATTTAAACCAAGGTGGTGCATGAGTCTATCACTTACAATGCACATGTAAACAAAAGGGGAAAAAATACACTGCGACCAACTATACTTCATATTTACAATGGGAATATTCCCAAACTTGCTCATTTCCGAGATAAACATGTTATGTGGCAATTGGTTTCTGTATAAAAAGCATTATTACAAAAGAAAATGTTATATTGAGAATTGAAAACAAGCAAAAAAGTACAACACAGCTGTTTACACCTTGCAATGAAACCTGAAATTATATATTAACATGCAAATTTCTTTCTTGAAACGACAAATGCAAATCTTACAAAACCACAATTAATGCTTTGAAAAATACAATTTGCATATAAACCAAGCTAACTGTATAAGCTTCCAAAATTCGTAACCCATAATGTTAATGAAAATATTACATGAAAATCTCAAATTCTCTCCCTAGAATATTAATCATTTAAAGGAAAGTGTAAAAAAAAAAAAAAAAAAAAAAAAAAAATTCTCACTAGCTTAAGAAAATGAGCCAAAACCTGAGACAGCAAGTCCTCGATGGATGCATTTTGGCCAGTACACAAGGCGAAAGAAAATACGCGAGCTAGCTCCTCCCCTCAAATTTCGCCCTAAATAGGCTTGTCAACTTTCAATTTTGGCATACCAGAGGAGCAAAACACAAACTGAGATTAAATGACATAAATAATTTGCACAATATGGCCCCAACAAGATGTGAACTTTCAGAAAATTCATAATCCAGGCTATTCACCCCTTGCAGGGATATCCAGAATGCATGACCCGATGTATCAGTGATTATAGAACTATCTCTAATCAGAATACTGTCTTATGAAAATACAGGAATGCTTTTATCTGTCTACTTTAGGACAAAAGAAATTAAAGAACTACACAATCGGAGCATTCCTTTCAAAATTCCGTACAGACTAGACCTAATCATGGTTATTGTCAGTTTGGCTAAGCGGAGGAGCAAAAAAAAAAAAGAAGGAATTTCCATGTACATGTAAGCCATACAATGTGAACTTTCCAATTCGTAAGACAAAATTTCAAAGACGTTACAGGAATATCTGAAGTTCTATTACCAGCAGCTCAATCAATCAACAATTGAATGGAGTTCTCACTTGCCTGAATAATTATGCAAATATCAAGAATCAAAACCCTAATGGATACATTGACTTCCTAATTTGGTCAGTACGCGTGCTGGGAAAAAAAAGCACGCTAAGTGGCCCCTCCCCTCAAATTCCGCCCAGACTAGGCCTCTATATCGCATGACTGAATATATTCACCCTGACCTGAAATTTAAATTCTATGCCCTATTGGTTTTATACTTGAAAACATGCTAATTATTACAAGAACAAAACCTCTAAATGGATGCCTTAAAGTACTGTCAGTTTATTTAAGACGGTATAGTTGAAAGGAATTTTCCACTACTATGCAAAAATTTATTGAAATACTTTCTCCCCGATTATGCCAGTATACGCAAGCTGAAAGAAAGAAAATATGCGATATGGCTCTTCCCCTCAAATTCCGCCTAAATAGGCCTCATGGTCTGTTAATTTAGCTAAATAGAGGGGCAATATACAACTCACTTTAAATGACATAGTATTTGCATAATTATATGACCCCTACTACATCCGACCGACTGTTCACCCTGTTGGCTGTAGCTATCACTGACTTTTTGAATGGATATGTAAATGTAACAAGTTCAAAATCCCCGTATACTGATACCTTTTAAGTATTGTCATTCTGTTTGAGACAGATGGTACTGATATTAGTGATTGAAAGGAGCTTTCGCTAGCCTGAATGAATGAAGGAATCTAAATACTTCACGCGAACTAAAAGAAAGAATTTAACTCAATCTGTCCCCTCCCTTCAAAATTCTTCCGCCCAAACTAGACCTCACTGTCCCCCATAGGCAACATGTATTTAGCCAACCTAAGGAGGGAAGGAAAAGAAAAAAAAAATTCTCTTTTGTTTCCTTTTCTAAACAACTGATGTAGCTTTTGCACAATAATTAGCCGTTACATGTGAACTTTCAAAATCATACGATCATCAGTCACCCTGCAGGAATTTCTCAATTCCTATTCCCTGCTACCTTTTCATACAAAAAACGCAAAAAAACAAAAAACAAAACAAAAAAAAAAACAACAAAAAAAAAAAACCTTCAAATACTTGAATATCTTTAGAATTACAATATTATAATATAATTGCTTTAGTTCACCTAACCTGAAGGAAAAAGATTAACAGCTGTGATCGTATATATTTTGATAAACTTATCTCCCAACAGCATGTATAATTTCGGTTTCATAATAGACTGCATGCAATTTACACATACCTATAATATTTCAACATATCTCTACTTTGGGCTCATGTAACATTTCCATTTCCTTAGGCAACCAGTAACTCACCATGATCGACAAATTATTGAATGCATCCATCAACAACAAAAAAAAAAAAAAAAAATTAAATCATAATGTACAATTTGCTATATTTTACAAGCTATGACCTTCGACGAGTAAGCAATTTCCTTCTTGTGTAACATAACACTTAATAAACACACACATTGATAAATGTTGAGATAGTTAGAGAAAAAAAACAAAAAACAATACCAATGATATTTCAACCTTTTCAAGTTACGTGTATGTTCTAGAGCCAACTATTTAATTAATCGTCAAACTTCAACATGATTTACACGGCATTACTACTTTTACTTTGGCAACGTGTGCAATTTCGATTCTTTAGACAACTGGTAACCCTTTACGATGATATTTTCCACACTATGATAGGCAAATTCATTTTTGAATTATAACACGAATAAAAGAAAAAAAAATACAGTGTACACTATTGGCAATAACCTGTAAAGTTTCAACACTTTCGTAAATGTACTTAAACATGTTAAAAGTGCCCTTAAAGTGACAAAGAAATCCCACTGTGAATTTAGCATTATCGTTTTGAGTTATAGCATTTCAATATCAAAATGCATGGAGAGAGAGAGGGAAAAATAATCTCTCAGGGTTTTACATTCCTGACATTACAAAAAGGCTAATAAAATCACATTGATACAGCAAGAAACAAAACATTGTTCATGTTTTGTACCCTACATGTATTTCCTTCTTCCCTAAATTGTTCTTTACTTCCTTCTTTTATTTTCTTTTAAAGAAATAAAATTGATGTACGTTGCAAAAGCCAGGCACCAATCCATCACCATTCCGGCATCCTACCTGTCCACACCCGACCATCAGCGTCAAACAAAGCTGATTCAATTCCACTATTTTGTTTCCAAGTTACAATTATTTTAACTCTACTTGTCTTTTAAAATGTTTAGTAATGTAAGAAGAAAAAAAAAAAACGAATGGGACTAAAACTGCTCAATTATGACCCGGCGCCACCCCAATTAAACCCGCTCGGCGCAACCCAACATCTAAAAAGGTACCAGACCAACACCTGACTCCCAAAAATTCTCATTCTATAACATTTTACACTGAATAGAAAGCATAGGCATATAATAATGAGAGGGGTGTTTTGCTTAGCAGTTTGGTACATTCAACATCACTTGTGTTTATTTCCATGATTTTAAAAGTAAAAAACATATCTGTAATCATGTCTGATGAAAATCGTTTTCCATTTCTATTTATCCAGATTTTCTTCCATTTCATTAATATCTCAGATCAGCAACATTCCTTGTTTGCTTGCATGTTTACTGCTTTGAAGCAAACAGCACATCAGTACTCTGTTTTCTACCAGTAAATGGGAAATACACACTTTTCTAATCTAACGAAATATTGTGGTACGTGTCGATCGGCCGAGAGGGAAGGTTATAGTCTTTATCAAGATGTTTGTATTTTTTATCTTCTTTATTTTTTCTTCTTTTTCTGTACATCGCTTTTGGTAAAGCCGTAAAGGGCATAATCTTGATATTGTCCCTTCAAATACAAACTTATGTCCCAAAACAGATAGGAATTACACAATCTAACTGCACCAGGGAGGAGAGGGAGAGAGTTGGGAGGGGGAGCTAGGAGAGATGTTTGTATTTTTGTTCAAGTTATTTGCTGTGAAATTTCTATTAATATTTATGTGATGGGGGGGGGGGGGGTGGTCCAAACATGTTCCCTGATATTAAGCTCTATTATGAGCAAACACTACGATATCTGACGGGAATGTCGACAAAAGTAAAAAATAATAATAATAATAATAAAATGCTATCTTTATTTTTCTAAATTAGAATATTTCATTTGATATCATGATTTATGTAAATTTTAGGGATTATAGACGTATATTGTAAATCTATCGGCCTTATTCTGTTAAAAGTCAAGACAGAAAAGGTTTTATTAAAATGAGATTGCGTGCGAGCAATTCCTTAAATATAAAGATTAATTAAGAGTGGCGTATCCAAGATTCTCTTATATTTATTCCAGGAATGCACGTGCCCTACGTGCCAGCCAAAACCAAATCTGACATATCTTAGTTACACATCGAATGAAAGGAAATGTGTGCCCCCCCCCCCCCCCGGCACAGAAGGAACATGAAAATGTGACTTTTTCCCCCCTTGCTTGTCTGAAAATTCAGAATAGACAGCATCTGATGATTTTTTGTTCGTCAGGCATGAGCACCCCCCCCCCCTGCATTCCTAGATACGCCACCAATATAAATAACTTACAGTAAGTTATTTGTAATATTCTTCTGTAGCAGTTTGAGACGACAGGCGAAGAAAACAGTATAGGGCTATTTTGAAATGAATTAACTAGTAACCAACAACAGCAGCTGGTGATATAATTTATTTATTACCAGTCCTATTCTGTCATTGTAGAATATCCCATTCCTTTTGCCCCAGCCCTCTTTGTCTCTCTCTCTCTCTCTCTCTCTCTCTCTCTCTCCCTTCCCTCCCCCTCTCCCAGGCTTTCATTTTCTAATAATTCTTATTCTCTTATTCTCTCTTACAACCATTCTATAAAAATGACTCCTACAAAAATGAGGACAAAATAATGATCTCTTGTTTTTTTTCCCCCCTTCAATCTTTCAATTTAATGAGATCGACCACCAACACCATGCAATCCCATTCTTCACATCCATGACAGAATATCAGGCGCGGATCCAGGGGGGGGGGGCGAATTGACCGTGCCCCCTTTTTGGAACCCTACTGGCATACCTTAAGTACACAATAAAAAAAATTGCCTCTTTAATTGTGTACTTTTCGGCTCTGTGCCCCCTCCTCTACAAAATCCTGGATCCGCCCCTGGAATAGGAATTACATTCTTTTGAACTACAAACTACAGGTATACACGGACTCTGGCCTAAAATGTAAATGAAACAGGATCGAGCACCATATAGTTTGGGAGCCTACGAGGCTAACAATGTTGGTCTATTAACCCTCCGAGAAAACCTGTAAAAAAGCCCACCCGCAAGACTGACGTGACAGTCCGGGCATGGACGAGTGGTGGATTTAGGGAGGGCGCAATCCCGGCCCATGCCCCCTCCCCCTTTAAAAAGAAAATCATACATCATTGTCCCCGGGCCCTTTTTAAACAATTGTTTTGGAGGGCCGACGAGAAGAAAAAATAATTCTTTCCACCCCCCCCCCCCCGAGCAACTTATCGAGGACTGGCGAAAAAAATTCTCCCCCCCCCCCCCCCCACGGAGCGACTTTTGGAGGAATGGTGAGAAGAAAAAAATATGAATCTCCCTTCAAGCAGTTCCAAAAAGTTGACAGCCCTGCATTTGTGCCCCCCCCCCCTTTTTTTTTTTTTTTACTACATCCTGCATTCGCCCCTGTCATGGACTGTCAGTGTCAGACTCATATCCATAATAGGGTTCAGAAGCTCCCTCCCACTACATTGTCGGTCTCGTTGGCTGAAGCCAAAGTAAACGACGATAAGCAAGTAAAAAACTTTGATGAGCCAAGTTTGAGAAGAACACCTTTGGCAAACTTAGAGAATTCCATCGGCAACGTCACCACCTCGATCGGCATCGCAGAGGGGTAGACCTAGCCTAGCTAGAGCTAGACACCTTGTCGGTCGCTATTCAGCTCAGCTATATTTCATGCTGATTGCATGATTTCACATCAGTCATTTTGGCTAGGCGTAATTTGGTGGTAGAACATTGATTATATGAATTTAAGAATTTAATACATTGAATTTTGCCTCTGCTACATCAGAAATATAATAGTGAACTGGAAATTAGTGAGAGTTTCTTCTAATACCGGCTAGGCTGGGCCCTTGGGCGGGCGGACCTACGTCTGCTACATAGAGGTCTGCTACATGGTCGTCTGCTAGCGCACGATCTCATTGGATGTTGTCGATCTCACGTGATCGATACTACACGCCCACATTACGTGGAGGTGCCGTGGTCCAGTGGTTTAAGGCGCATGACTGGAGATGCGAGGATCGGGCGTTCGATCCCCGGCCCGGCACTTATGCCCTTGAGCAAGGCATTTTATCAACATTGTTCTTTTATCGTACATCAAATAAATGAAGTGCTATAGGCATATTGATAACAGCGTGTGCATGTGTGTTAAAAAAAAAAATAATAATAATAATCATAAAAAATTACGTCATCAATAACAACAAACGGTTTCACGTGTAATATGACAAATTATCTTTTTTGGTCAAAAGCATGCATATTCCCAGGGATTTATGCGGGTTTTACTGGACTCATCGAGCCTTAATTATACCTTTTCAGAGCTTTAAATTTCATGTAAATCACAGTTTTTATATTTTCAAATAAAAACTATGGCATGTATGGGAAATTATAATCATCCTAATATTCCTTGTTTTCGCGTGTAAACCTATGGCAGGCGAGACTTTTTTGGTCAAAAGCATGCATATTCCCCGGGATTTATGTGGGGTCTTTTCAATTATTTGAGCCTTCATTAAGCTTGTTCAAAGCCTCAAATTACATGTAAATAACAGTTTTTATATTTTCAAATAAAAACTATTGGAATTATAATCATCCTAAAATTCCTTGTTTTCGCGTGTAAACCTATGGCAGGCGAGACTTTATGGGGGTCAAAAGCACGCATATTCCCTGGGATTTATGCGGGGTCTGTTCGACTAGTTGAGACTTAATCATACATTTTCAGAGCTTTAAATTTTATTTAAGTGACATTTTTCAAAATTTTAATTTAATTCTGGGGGAATTATAATCATTCAAAAATCCCTGTTTTTGCGTGTTAACCTATGGGAGCTGGAAGGCCAAAAGCATGCATATTCCCGGGGATTTATACGGGGTCCCTTCCACTTTTTGAGCCATCATTAATCTCGTTCAGAGTCTCAAATTACATGTAAGCCACATTTACATGAAATTCAAGGAAAACCAGAGGAAATATAATCATTCTTAAAATCCATGTTTTCACGTGTTAACCGTATGGCAGATTATTATGTCAAAAAGCAGGCATGATCCCGGGGATTCATAGTGGCATTTATTTTGAACTATCCTTTCTCTCATGCAAAAATCAGACTTGAAAAAGATAGAGTAAGATATGAAATATCAAGAAAAAATGAGACATCTTTTCACGTGTTATACCTATGGCGAACGTATTTTTCCGAGTCTTTTTTAACACAGCAATTTACGTCTGCCGAATATACTACGGAAGTAGGTGAGAGTAAATGTCTTGATACTATTAAAAGTCTTTGGCTGTGCATTTGGCGGACGCAAATAAAACTTGTGTTTCATCAGTTCTACCTTTCATAAAATGACTGAAACCTCATTGTATGTATTATTGTATGTTCAAAAGGTTTTAATAGTTGTTGATTGTGGGAATTTCCGTGCGAGTCTCTGTTAAGGATCTGTTTCAATGTCTTAAATTTGTTACCTGTCGCTCATAATTTTAAACATGTCGGGCCGAACGCGAAACCTGTCGGCGTTACATGTTAAAAGCCGTCGTGGAAAACCCTGCTCCCTGGTGCAGGTAGAGTTGATTCCTATCTGTTTTGGGACATAAGTTTGTATTTGAAGGGACAATATCAAGATTATGCCCCTTACGGCTTTATCAAAAGCGATGTACAGAAAAAGAAAAAAATAAAGAAAATAAAAAATACAAACATCTTGATGAGGACTATAATCTTTCCTTCTCGGCTGGGCGTTGTGCATGTGGCGTGCGCCTGTAATTCAGCAGACCCAGGTTCGAGACTGAGTCACGTCTTTCGGATGGTGACGTTAAAGGTCGGTCCCCAGACGTAAATAATCATATCTGATTGATACACGTCTGTAAAAACTTTTTTTTTTTTCTTTTCATAATTTTTTTATTCCTTGATTCAGTTTTTCAAAACGAATAATTACAAATTGAGCATTAATTACACAATATAATTCAATATGGCAAAAAACACAATACAAATTATATATTTCCATAACGTGCCATCCATAAATAAACAACAATAGTACAATTTAACTGAACAAGGTATAAATTAAAACCTGATAGGTGCAAATTCAAAGTATATAGGGCAATTGTAATAATGAATATAATTTCTTTAAAACTGTTTGTGATATTATCGTGTATGTCCTCCTTCCGTCCAACATTCAAAATAATTCCATTTCTTTAGATGTAGACTTAACTTATTTCGAGCTATTGCCTTTTTATGTTCATTATCCTTAATTTCTAAAAGTGCATTATAGATTTCTTTCTTTGTTGGCATGGTTGGGGGCTGTCCTTTTGATCTCGCATTGTATATCACATATTCTATGAGTATAATTAAGTGGTTAATATACATGTGCTTTTCTGATTTTCCATCTCACCCAACCAAAATCTCCTCCCATTTTACAGTATCTAAGTGCATCAATTTCATTTGTTCCCCTATTTCTTGCCACAATTTTTTAAAAATTTCCTTTCCACAGAAAGAACATAAGTTAGATGATATATAGCCAAATTGATACAGTTTATCATTGCAATATAGGATAATGTGTAATAATCTAAACTGAAATTCATGTAATTTACCATCTAAAGTGCATAACCTCGGGGTCAAAAAGGAAGTCGCAATTCCAGATGTAGTATTTAAATGTGCTATTTCCGCGTGTCTAAACGCAAAGGTTTCCTTTATATTATCTATAAAGATTTTATAACATAATTTAGAAGTCAGTCCTTCAATATGGTATTATTTTATCGCTTACTTTATACATTAATTCCGAGTAATCGATCGTGTCATTTATCTTTTCCTCTTTTTTCCTTTTCTCTTTCAAATTCATCGGCAATGCTGAATAAATGCTACTAATGTAGAATAAATCGTTGGCATCAAGACCTTTTTGTAGAAAATAGCTAACTGGCCTTAAATGGCCTTCTTTATCTACAACATGCTTAATTTAATATATATTAGCCTCAAATAGTTTTCTGTTAAATAGTGTTTTCCGGCCAAAACGGATTAAAGAATATTAAAAATCATTTGATTTCCTAAGTTACTAGTAATAATTCTGTTCTCTCTTAAGTCATGCCAAATATTCAAATATTCCAAGTACAATGGAGGCGCCTGAATATGAAAATCTTTCATATCATAATCACATAAAAATATAAATCTTCCTCCAATTGACTGGAATATAATTATAGTCAAAATATTTTTTCCATTTCATATTACTGTCTTCATAGATTAGTCTCTTAATCCACATTATTCTTTGTGCCTTAATCATATCTCTAAAATTCATCATATCTTAATCATATCTCTAAAACCCAATTACACACACACACACACACGCGCGCACACACGCGCACACACACACACACACACACACACACACACACACAGCCGATCGACATGTACCACAATATATATACGAGTGCTTTATTTCTATTTAGCTTTCTCGTGACATAGGTCGGTACTCGGAGCAAGTTGTACTGTTTTAACGCAAAGTTGCGACCCACCCCAAGATATTTATGCTCCGCATCAACAATAGCGCCTTAATACAAATTTCGCATAATTAAAATTGAAGTCCTTCAATAAAAGTAATATTAAAACTCGTTCGACATTTCTTATTCTTAGCTGGTTAGTGCTTCAAAAAGAGGAGATGTTCAGCTTTCTAGTGGTATAGGTCCGTACCCGGAGCAAGTTATCTGGATATTACTGTTTTAACTCAAAGTTGCGACCCACCCCAAGATATGTACGCTCCGCATCAACAATAGCGCCTTAATCCAAATTTCGCATGTCTCAAAATGAAGTCTTTCAATAAAAGTAATATTAAAAATCGCTCGACATTTCTTATTTTTAGCTGGTTAGTGCTTCAAAAAGAAGAGATACTCAGCTTTCATGTGGTATAGGCAAGGGCGGCGGAGCGTCTTTCAAAGTGGGGGACACCAGCAACAAATGGCACTTTTTTGTGAAAAGGGGCACCTACAAGAGGTGAACATTATCATGCGAAAAAGGGACTATTTTTGTGACATTGGTATTACCCTACAGTCTAATTAATATAATTATTATCAAGCATCTCCATAATTCTTCCTTTTTATTGTGGTTCTGGACACTACTTCAGCTTCCCCAATTTGCAGTTGTGTGTAATGGTCTAACGATTCATGTGGGAGCGAGCGAAGCGAGCGAGCAAAAAAATTCGGACTTTTTTTCTAATGCTAAAGTCCTTGAGTTGTGCATTATTTACAGCGATATAATAAAAATGACAATAGCAAATTAATTTCGGGGGAATGTCGAATGATCTTTTTAATTTGTACAGTAACCCGGTCGTTTTCTTTAGGATTACACCAATACATATGTATAACATACTTTATGCGATCTGCTTGATATCATTATATATAAGAGCGAGCGAGCGTAGCGAGCGAGTTATTGGAACATTTTCAGAAAAGACTGCCCTTACTTGGTGTAAATTATGGGCACATTCGAGCGAGCGGAATGAGAAATCCTTTGCTGAGGGGGGGGGCCGGGTGGGTGGATGGGCATTGTGCCCCTCTTGCCTCCAGCTCCGCTGCTTTCATTGTAGTGTAGTAATATGGGTTCCTGTTACTACATAAAGCCGCACCTATTCTTTGAAGTTAGATGTGACTCTTCTGGTAAAAAAACAAAAACAATTGGAAATGTAGGTAAAAGGGGGCACTTATATAAGAAGAGGAAAGGGCTCTTATCAGGTGGAAAATGGCACTTATAAGAGGTGAAAAAGTGCATTTATGAAAAGAGGAAAAGGGCACATATTACATAGTAAAAGGGGCACTTATCAGAAGGAGAAAAGGGCACTTATTTAATAGAGAGATAAGGTGGCAATTATCTGATTTAAAAAGGGGCACTTTTCACTGAGAAGGAGAAAAAAAAGACACTTATCAGAAAGGGCAAAGGCACTTATCGGAAAGGAAAAGGGGCACTTTTAGTAGTAAAAAAAGAGCACTTATCCGAAATGGGGCATTTTTCAGAAATAGAAAGGGCACTTTTTGGGGTACTTGAAAAAGTGGGGGCAGGTGGGTGCAGTGCCCCCCCCCCCCCTTTCCCGGGCGCGTCGCCCCTGGCGTAGAGGTCGGTACTCGGAGCAACATATCTGTATCTAGAAAACACTATATTCTATTAAATTCTTCCTCTTTACGTAGCGCAGAATTAACAAAAAAGCGAAACACAATTTCGAGAAATTTAGCATGTTAACGAATTTTTTTCTCTTTTGAATTATTATGCACTTTATTTTATATTGGGGGCGCAGAATTTAACAAGACCCTAAGAAACTTATACGCTCGAGCAAACAAAATGGAGTTAGAAAATTGCGAATTTTTAACCTTTAAAAAACGCAGTAGTTATATAATTATGAACAAAGTCCTATATTGAGGCGCGAAATTACGAGATCCTGAAGAAACGTACGAGGGAACAAAGCACGGAGCTTTAGAACATTTAGCATTTAGAACATCTTTAAAACACTAATAATGCATTTTACACTGGATAATCATTAAGGAGTGAGTATTTTTTTATATCGCTTTAATCGAAGAACATCATTTTGAGTTGTGCAAAAGTTGTATTAAGGCGCAATTGTCGATGCGATGCGTAAATAACCGGGGGGGGGGGGGGGTAAGTGACAAATTCAAGTTAAAACAGTAAGACCCGAACAAGTAGTGACCTATACCACGAGAAATTTTCATTTCACAATGAAAATTTATTTAATAAGCCATACTTATTAGAAAAAATAAATGAATGTGTAGAAAAGGTAGAAAAGGCAGTCATCCGAGGTGATAGGGGCACAACTCACACCTGAAAGGGGGCATTTATAAGAACGGAAAAATGTTCTTATAAAGCAGAAAAATTAAATAAGTGTCTATATATTACAAAGGGGAAAAAATGACTTGTTACATTAAAAGGGATAAATGCTCTTGTTGAAATAGGAGCATTTATCAAAGGTAAGGTGAGGGATGAGATGTAATTATCAAAATGGGCACTCTTTATAAGAATATAGACCGGAACTTATTCAAAAGAAAAATGGGGGTATTTATCTGAAGTAAAAGGGAAAAGTAGGGGCACTGGGGCCACATGCAACCCCCGGAGCGGTGCTTCTGACCACTGTTATGATTGTCATTTCATCATTCTTCTATGTACAGTTGGTTGATAATGACACAGGTCATCATCCTCGATAAATATTGGGGGTGATGTATTCGCTCCCCCCCCCCCATATTCGATTCCTGTGACTATATTTTCATTTCAGTTTTGAAAATTGTTAGTATTACTAATAACACGAGTGTGACAAAATTGCATTATAAAGAAAGTTACCGACTGAATTATCCTCTAAATCCAGAATAATTACATATACTTTTAATCTAAATGATTTTTCTGCATTATGGCTTTGAAAAAAAAATCACCTCAAAATTTATTTGGGGATGGTAACACAGGCCATCCCCCCTCCCACTTCAATTTTTGTTTTAATTATACCTCCATATCCCTCCCAGATCAACACTCATGATGTATAATTTAAAATACATGTAGATGGTTTTCACTTTCTAGTATAAAATTATATCGGGAAAAATCAGAAGCAACGACAGAATTGTAGATAAATATTAATAAATTCATATAAATCTACAATCTTGTATAAAAATATAAAATATCTATATTGAAATAAAAAATATATAAATTTGAATAATATTAATAGATATAATATTTCAAATTATATTTATCTACAACATATAATAGAAATGTATATTTTCCACCATTTTTTTTTTTTTTTTTTTTTTTTTTTGGTGGGGTGAAACCTGGGCGGATGTTTGTACACACCATTCCCCCCCCCCCCCACCTGAAAAGCTGGGGGGATGCATACCCCCACCCCCCCCCCCCCCCACCCCCCCCCCCCTCCGCTATCTACGCCCCTGTGTGCCGTCTTGAAGTTTAAACAGTAAGATCCACACAAGTTGCTAAGCATTGCGACCTATACCATTAAAAAGGCTGAATATCTCTTTTATTTCATGGTGTAATCAGCTAAGAATATGAAATGTCTTGCGAACATTTATAACACTTTTTATTCAGAACTTCATCATTGAGTTACGCGAAGCTCCATAATACCGTACTGGCGCTATTGTCAGGCGCGCCGGAAGCAGTTTGGGATTGGGGGGGGGGGCAAACATTCAAGGGGGCTCACCTTTCAAGGGCTCATGTCTTCTCACCCCTAAAAAAAACACACACACACGCTTTCCCACCCTCTCACAACAATACAGACGCTCGTACACACCTTTCAGAATATTTCGCTATTAAAGTAGATATTCAAAGCAAATCACAAATAAATTATGCTCAATAATGTATCTATAGAAACTAGAAAGCTTGCAGATGGTAATCGTATAAGTTTTACGTTAACTGCGTGTTTGATGATTAAAAAATAACACAAATTAAAAACACTTCTCAGCATCTGGGATATCCGAGCGATTCGCCAGAAATATACCGATGTTTTCGTGACGTCACATCAGGTGCCAATCCTGCCTAAGCAGACGACGTCCTATATCAAGTGAACGTAACTGCAATGCAATTATTTTTAAATTATAAAGAGTTTGGTTTGTTTCACCATGACCGTATTTCACATCATTCTTAAAGTCAAGTGAAACCGTTTCTAGTAACTAAAATCTTTTGTTTGTAAAAAGTCATGATAAGGGTCAATGATCAATCAAAGAAATCACATTTTCGAATTGTAAAGCCCGCTGAATTATAGCATGGATGGTATTCGTTCCCTCTTGAAACGCCGACATGCCGCGGTGTATGCAGCTGAAAATACAACGGCATCTTTTTTTGTTTACAATCGATTGATTCCTTTATTTTTTTAACGCTGCATTTTTCATCAAAATAATACCATGCAGGAAATTTAGAGTGAGGCAACAAATAAGCATTTATACTGACGCTAGTGAAGTAAGAGAAATAAGTGAAGATGAGATGACAAAACAGGCACTGAAAATGTATAAGATGTTATGGGGCATCGTCTGCTTAGGAAGGATTGCTCCCCGGTATGACGTCACATATCTCAGCAGCGTTCAAAGAGCTCTATAGGTGCTATAGCGGGGCTGTGTTATATCATTTTATAATTGATAATAATCATTACTTCAAATGTTTCCAAGCGTTGAATTTTGATAACCTTGTTCAATCTAAGCTTCACCTATGCAATAATAAAAATTAAATCAATATTCAAAATTAATGAAATTCTACTTTAAACATGTCTAATACAAAACCTCCAGCTACGTTAAAGTGAAAAGTTTGAATGCTTTATCTGTCTTCAGTGATCTCCATGAATACGAAAAATGAATACAAAGGTTTACAATTACGTAATAAAGCAATCAAGCTTTTAATATACACACGATTTTTAAAAAAGTGTAGTGAAATGCTCTTATGATGGATACGTTCTGCGACTAGAAGCCAATATCATTCTTTGAGGGTGTCAGTGTGTCTTATGATGTAATTTTACTCCTTTACTACTGATTTTTTTTTTATGGGGAGGGGGCTTTTTTGGGGGGGCGAAAATGCATTATGCCCCCCCCCCCCCACTTCCGGCGCCTATGGCTATTGTTCATGCGAAGTGTAATTTTTCGCCTTTTGATGCCGTCTTGAAGTTAATAATAAGATCCACACAACTTGCTGAGCATGTTGCCCTATCCCATGATAAAGCTGAATATCTCCTCAATTTCACTCTATACAGCTAAAAATATGAAATGTCCTGTGAACTTTTTTTTTTTTTTTTTTTTTTTTTTAATTATGTGTTTATTAAGAAATCAACTCATGAATTGAGCGGCCGGTGTTCTTCGCCGGAAGTACGATATTCGAATTCTCTCATGAAAGCAATTAATTTCGCATTATTTAATATTACTTTGAAATTTCAATAGTTTGACCGATGCTATTCAAGATGCAATGAAGGTTATTTTTAGACCGATTTTCTTCCTCCATAGATTCCAAATTTAGTAAATGAATGGCACTACATGATTTTTTTAATTTAGAAATATTTTTCTGTTTTCAGTTGGACGTTTCGGCGACACCCTAATAAAGCTAACTAAGCTTAATAAGGAGAAAAAAACCCGTGAAGTCAATAGTTGAATAAGGCTGATTTTTTGCCAATCAACATAACGAAAGAAGAAGAAGAAGAAGATGAACTTATGATCTATGAGTTGTGGTCGCCAGATCAGATTAAGGAGCGTCGTATTTCAGCAAAGTATTTCCAATCAAGCATAGAGGTAAATTCATTTTTGCCATTCAATATAAATTATTAATACGGTACGGTATACCGGTACGGTACCGTACAAATATAAAATTAGACCGATGGGATAGGTGATGATGCGCATACAAAGTCTTGATATTGCAAGTAATAGGGTAGCCGACGAACTGTAATTATAAATAAACACTTCTAGTATACGACACATTATACATCAGTAACTACTAAGTTAACACTAAAACTAAAAAAAAAAAAAAAAAAAATTGTCTTACCTAGTTCTAATACCAAATAATTAACAAATAAAGAGTAACAAGCACAGATTAATCCTCCCTAAACTTGCACTACGCCAATAACAAAGGCCAAGGTAAGTCTTTATCTCACACACTGGGCAAGGTATCAGAATCATATAACGAGAGAGCAAGAACAGATGAGAGGGCAATGTCGCCCTCTTACAACCAGCCTGGCGTAAATCATCGAAATCGATGGATATCGCCATCAAATCAACAACAACAACAACAACAACTGTCTCTTCCTCGGAGAACTTCTCTTTTTCATTACTGACGTTTGTTGGTCAGTTCTTCTCCTCTAAGGAGAAGAACTGACCAACAAACGTCTAGCTATACGAGCTCTGTGGCTTATCAATCTGGTACTGGCCACAGAGCTATACAGCCCTAGCTATACGAGCTCTGTGGCTTATCAATCTGCTACTGGCCACAGAGCTATACAGCCCATGCCTATACTGCGTGTGGAGGAAGATATCAACCAAAAAATCTAGATCTAAATATCACCATTTCCCACATACTGTGAGCCATGCAAACCACCCTCGGAGTTTGCTAAAGGGGTTACCTTCCAGGATCAACTAAGATTGTAAAAATTGAATGAATAAAAAAGAAAAAAAAGCCACAAAATTGGCAGGTGTGATCAGGTTTTTTTACCTTGCACTTGTAACTTGTATATATGGGACTACACATGCAAGGTAAGATTGGTGTAGTCCCATATATACAAGTTACACATATGTATAGCTCTGTGGCCAGTAGCAGATTGATAAGCCACAGAGCTCGTATAGCTAATACAGCCCATGCCTGGGCTGTATAGCTCTGTGGCCAGTAGCAGATTGATAAGCCACAGAGCTCGTATAGCTAATACAGCCTATCCCTATACTGTGTGTGGAGGAGGATATCAACCAAAAAATCTAGAGTATGTGCTCCTGTGGGCGGCCGGTCCCCTGTGAGCAGCCGGCGGTGAATAAAAAATGAAAAAAAAAAAAAAATTGATATCCCTTCAAAAATTACCCTGGACAGTCTCAGCTCAGGTAGGTTCTATTGCACCAAAAAACATACTCAGCCAAAGCAGTAAGTATCCTGAATCTCGCTCAACATCATGAGAAATGTACGCCACCAGTCATCGACAAAAAAATTGCAGTTTCTTAACTTTTAAGTTAAGAGACTATGACATACTTAAACCAATACTTAAACTTTATTTGTTCAATTTGATGTGTAATTTGATGTTTATTTAAGAGAATGAAGTTGATGGTCCATGTTTTGCTTCAGAAATTTTTATTTACACTACCACAGGGAAAGCTGCATGGGGGTGGCCGCTCACCAGTGCCATTTTTCTGAGTGGGTCTGGTGAGCAGCCACCCTGTGTAAAACGTGTACAAAATGCAGGTTTTTGTAGGAAATTGTAGTCTGCTTTCATTTTTTGGTCATGGCGTTTGATAGATCATCATGTTTGACAGATTTTATGGGTTTCAACAGAATATTATTAATTTTTATAAAGTATTGGAATGTAATGTATGAAATGTGATATTAATTTTCTTTCACTTAGTCACAAATATGATGCTGAATGCCCGACATATCATGGGCGGCTGCTCACAGGGGTAGAGGCGGCCGCACACAGGACCCCTAGCACCGTTTTGAAAAATGGACACTACTGACCACGTTATTGGTCAATAATTTTAATTTTGCCTTCTATTTACTTTAGTAAGCAAGTATTTGGACTATGAATTGATTGTATTGAATTATGTGCAAGTCTTTGATTGATAAATCAGCAAATTCCCTTTAAGCGGCCGCACACCAGAGCCTTTACTCTAGATCTAAATATCACCATTTCCCACATACTGTGAGCCATGCAAACCACCCTCGGAGTTTGCTAAAGGGGTTACCTTCCAGGATCAACTAAGATTGTAAAAATTAAATGAATAAAAAAGAAAAAAAGCCACAAAATCGGCAGGTGTGATCGTTTTTTTTTTACCTTTCATATGTAACTTGTATAGATCTAGGTCTATATGGGACTACACCAATCTTTATCTTGCATTATCTAGATTTTTTGGTTGATATCCTCCTCCACACACAGTATAGGCATGGGCTGTATAGCTCTGTGGCCAGTACCAGATTGATAAGCCACAGAGCTCGTATAGCTAACAAACGTCAGTAATGAAAAAGAGAAGTTCTCCGAGGAAGAGACAGATCCCATCGGCACTAGAGGCGCACGACCGATATCGGAGACTCTCTCTCATTTGGGAGATTGTCTCTGTTATCAGAGACTTTTATAAATATTTTTGGTAGTCGATGTGAGAGACAGTCTCCCATTTGGGAGATCGATTTTCTTTGTTTACATTTGCGGCAAAGGGATTACCTCAACGCAAAATGAAAATGTGATAAGCAGATTTCTCATGAAAAATTACCCCTTTTGACCGTCTACTTCAAAGATTCACCGTCTACTTTTGTTTTCATAACATTTTTTGTTATGACCCACACACAAAACAAATGGGTTTCTGACCTCAGTCAGGCAAAAATTTGGCTGGGATAAACTGCCTTGTTGTTGATGTTGTTTCTTTTATTCTTTTGTATGCTAAGTCTCCAATATGAGAGACAGTCTCCCAAATGGGAGAGAGTCTCCGTTATCGGCCATGCGCCTCTACTGATCCGTCTAATATAAAATATAAAAAATAAATTAAAAATATTGTTGATTACCATAATGATTACTTAACCCAGTGAGAGTGAGTAATGTTACTTATTAGAGAGTTCAGAAATTTCAGAAAGTATTTGTGGGGTGCGTAGCTTTAGGACCTGCGTAGTTTTAGGACCCCTGACCATACATGTAGGATAGGGGATTGCATTTCCGGACACTTAACAAAAATTAGCCTGTCAATTTTGCTGTCAGATTTTATGAAAAAAAATGCATCAAGTAACACTAAAACCAGTGAATATTTGCAATTCACATGATTTTCAACCTATCCTGTGAAAGATTTGTGACAATTTGCATGAAAAGTTGTTCGATTTACTGTTTAAAAATGACCTGTCTGGATTAACAACCTGTCCGGAATTACGTCTGGGTATACAAGCTTCCTCGATGGCTTTAACGGTTGAAAAGGCTTCAAAAAGAAGGTTTTGTCTGTTTTAGCGGGGATCATTGGTAGACGTAGTCTAGATCCACTCATAAGCCCTTGCTAGTTGTACGAACTCTGTGGCTTATCAATCTGGTACTGGCCACAGAGTTGTACAGCCCATTCATAGTACGTATGGAGTGATGGGTAAACACAGAAATACTATGCCTCATAATCACCCATTCCCACGCGCGATGAACCTTGCAAACCACCCTCGGTGTTTGCTGAGGTGGTTCTGAACATATTCTAACTTACAAGTAGACAATCGAAGTACAATAAAGATAGTAAATTTCATAAAATTAGGCAGGGGTGATAGGATTCGACTTACCTTCCGCATGGTCCTGTGAGATATGATAGCATGAGAAACGATGACCTCTTGCCGTAGCCAGCGCGGGGTCAGCACAGAATGTGCTGTAAATGATCGAAGAGCATGTAGTGTAAAGCAAGGCTGACACTTGCACGATTCTGTGGCACGCATTGGCACGACTCGAGTCGTGCCAGTGCGCAAACTAGTCGTAAACTGGCGTGAAGTGTGCGTAAACCCGTCGTGACTGCGTGCCATGTCGGGACGAGAATTTTGAAATGTTCAAAATTTTGGTCACGACAAAATTTCGCGACCGGGTCGTAAACTATGCGCAAACTGTTTGTGAACTCGTCGGGACGATGAGGGAGGATGCGTGCCAGTGCGTGGCAGTGCGCGCCATGCCACGACTGTCACGAACTGCCACGGATAGTTCACGAACAGCTCACGTCGAGTTCACGAGTAGTTCACGACATGTTCACGAATTGGTGCGCGGCGCAGCGTAGCCGTGCCTTCCCACTGACACGGTCACGTGTACTTCACGCATTGATGGCACGAGCAGTTCACGACTAGTTTACGCACTTCACAAACAGTTTCCGCATGGCACGAGCAGTTCACGACGAGTTCACGAGCAGTTTACGAACAGTTCACGAGCAGTTCACGACTACTGCGCGACAGTGGCGCTCGCGTCGGTGCGGGGGTATATATAGGGCTTCCTGGACACTGCTCGCCATTCCAGAGATCGCCAACGAAGAGACAACTTATATCACAGAGACAACATGCCTAAAACAACGCAGACACGAGGAAGAGCAAAGCAGAGTAGGCCAGAAGCCGACAGGCCAGAGGCAGAGACTGCTGAGAGAGATCATTCCCCCCAGTCATCCATATCAAGTGTTGATGTTATCCCGGAGACACAGCAGGATCCACTCGAAAGCCAGAGACAGCCATCGAGTGAGGACGAGGCTACCAGGCAGCAGAAGAAGCGGGTCCGGGTGTCTAAGAAAGAAGTCCGAATTGCGCAAACTCGTCGTGCCAATGCGGGAAGTGCGTAAACTATGCGTAAACTATGCGCAAACTATGCGTGAACTCGTCGTGCCAGTTCGTGTCAATGTGGACACTGATGGGCACGCATTCGTGAACTATTCGTGAACTCGTCGTGAACTCGTCGTGAACTATGCGTGAACTAGTCGTGAACAGTGCGGGAGCCTCCCAGTTCGTGCCCCAAAATGGCACGACTTGCCACGACAAAATCGTGGCCAAAAGTCGTGCAAGTGTCAGCCTTGCTTAATGCTGAGATGTTGTGATGCCAGATGCTAAATTTTACAGTGATAATTGCTTCATGAGCATCTTAATTGGCATACCACCAACTATGTTCAATACATGCAGCTACTGTATTGATGTCACTTTTTGCTTGACATCATTGTCTTTATGACAGGAAATTTAGGAGGGCTGACTCGGGGGCGTTGCTAGGATATTTTAAATGGGGGATGGGGGGGGGGCTGTCACACCGAAATTTGCCGACAAAAATGCTACTCCACTAATTTTCTCCACCCCCCAACAAATAAAAGAAAATCGCAGATGTAGAGATCTTGACCATACGGGGCCATTTTCGCAAGGGGGGGGGGGGTGAGGGGGGCTGACACTTTTTGCCCGAATATATCAACTTTTCAATTTTTTTTTTTGGAGGGGGGGAGGGGGTTAACTTTTTGTAAGTTACAGACATAATTTACATAATTATCCGGGAACCTGCCCAAATATGTGGATATTCTGGCACCTCGCTGTGTGATTTGCCCAAATGTCAGAACTTTCAGAACCCTCGGGGGGGGGGGGGGGGGGGCGGGGGGGGCTGCAACCCGTTGCCAAAGCTGAATGCCTTTTTCAGCCAGTTTTTTCATTCTTTTTCTTTTCTTTCTGTTTTTGTTTTCCTTTCCATTTTCTTTTCTTTTTTCGCCCCTTCTCCTTTCTCTTTTCTTTTCCTCTACCTTCCCCCCTCCTTTTTTTTTTCTTTTTGGCCGAGAGAGGTTGTGCATTTTCTGACAGTAATTTTGTGTGGGAGGGTGTAATACCCCCTCCCCCCGCAAAACACACACACACACCCCCGGCCATTTATGTAGGAAGCCATCTTGAATTTTTGATGAAATTCCATAATTAGCATATCTTTTGAATAAGACATTATGCATGAATAAATAAAACAACTTTTTTGAGTAACATAGGATGAGGAATCGATTTAGAGAGTTATTTTTGTGATTTGAGTAAGCTGGATTCCACAAAACATCAAAAAGTGTGAAAAAAGTGATAAAATTTGCAAAAAAAATTGTGTATCCTAACGTCATCTTGTTTTTCAACTAGTAAAACAATGATAACCCGCAAATATTTTACTAAAATATGTTGAGAGGGATACAATCAAGATTTTCATGCATAAATTTACACATATACCTTAAAAATGTACCAGTATGATCAGCTTAATGATACCTCTCAAATTTGGAATATACATGCGTTTTTCGTGCTCAAGCGACGCCAATTGGCTATTGTGTGCGAAACCCCATAGACTTCTGTGTGTTAGAAGCGGCACAGTTGAGACGCTTTTACCAGCTTGCGTGGTAAGAGTTATACGTTGAGTTATGGGCATAAATGCATGAAATTTAAATGATTTTTATAGTGTACATTGAATACTTTGTAATGCTTGATGGTTTATACTCAAAGTCAAAGACAGTAAAATTAATCATTTGAGACCAAATCGAACATAGATACATATTGCAGTGGATTAGGGTAACGCTTTGTGCTTGTCTTGGCCGTTCGTTTATCTGTTTCTCATGTCATGAGCTTCTCAAACATGAAGTTAATGACATGTTCAGTTGGAAAAGTGCTTTTTCCTTATATTTTGTTTTAGAAATATATACATTATGCATATTGTTTTAGAATAGAGAGTCA
Source organism: Heliocidaris tuberculata (assembly GCA_025618425.1). NCBI lineage: Eukaryota > Metazoa > Echinodermata > Echinoidea > Camarodonta > Echinometridae > Heliocidaris > Heliocidaris tuberculata. Next base: position 9,375,060 of record CM046838.1, on the reverse strand, counting down.
ACAATTTATCAAGATGATAATATATTTTCAATTTAAAGATCTTATCCCACAATACTTAATATTGACAGCAGTTTTCCCACCCATTTTAGTAATTGATGAGTGTTCCATGGGGTTTGATGATAAAAATCTTTCAGTTATATGTTATGACATTTCAAAAAAATTTTTTACTTGGAATGATTGATGAAATCAATGAATAGCGTATACAGTTTTGGAGTAATGGAGATGATCTCAAAATTAATGTCAGGTTAGCATGGTTAGAGACATGACAAAGGGAAAGAAGATGCAGAGAGATAGAGAGCTAGAGAAAGGGAGAAAATGAGAGGAGAGGTTTAGAGAGAGAGGGGGAGAGAGAGAGAGAGGGGGAGAGAGAGAGAGAGAATCATATAAAGAGAGGAGGAGGAGAAAGACGGAGAGAGGATGCAGGGGCTGGGGAGACAGGGATTAAAGAGGGATAAAGGGCGTGAGAGGAAGACAGTGACTGAGAAGGATGTGGAGAGAAAGTAGAGGAGGAGGAGGAGAGAGAACAGAAGAGAAGGCAAGGCAAGGCAAGGCAAGCCAGGGAAGAAAGGAGAGACGGGGGATGATTGAGAGAAAAAGACAGACAGACAGACAGACAGAGTCAGAGAGAGAAACAGACAGACAAGCAGAGAGACGGGTAGGGAAGAGGGAGATGGTACAAGGGAGTGGGTGGTAAGATGAGAGAGGGAGAGGGAGAGAGAGAGAGCGCACCCGCTGAGGGGGAAGGATCAAATTGGTGATGGACGGAGAGGGGATGAAGAGGGATAGGAGGGGGATAGGGAGTGAAAATGGAGACAGAACAGATTATTGAGATGAAAGGGAGAGAGATAGAGTGAGGGAGAGATGGAGAGACACGGAGAGACACAGGCATGACAGGGAGGAAATAAGAGGTGGGGATGGATAGAGAGAGAAAGAGAGAGGCATGCGGGGGGGGGGGGGTAGACAGACATACAAACAGAAGGTGGGGAGAAAGGGAGGTGGGACAAGGAAATGGATGGGAGGGGAGTGGGGGGGGGGGGGTGAGAGCAGCGATTTAAGAGAAGGAGGGGAAAGAAGTTAGGCAGACGGAGAGAGACGGTGAAAATAGGGAAGGGGAATAGAAAGATAGAGACAGAAAGAAGTGGGAGAGGAGACAGGAGAGCCATGTAGACAAAGAAGGACAGTCATGACAGTGGAGAAAGTGAGAGGGGGAGAAGAAGGAGGGCAAAGAGAGACAACAAAGGTACAGACGGGCATGGTTAAGAGAGAAGTACAGAGAGAGAAAGAGAGAGAGCTGAGGGGAAGGAGAGAACAAAATATAGACAGAGAAAGAGGATAACAGAGAAACAGAGAGAGAAACAGAGAGGGAGAGAGATGGACAAGGAGAAACATATAGGGTGAAATTGGGGATGGACTTCAGAGAGAAACACAGATGAGAGAGAGATGGTGCATGAACAGAAAGAACAAAATACAAAGGAAGAAGGTGGACATGGAGAGACTTGGAAGATAAATAGAAGAAGGGAGGATAGCTAGGAACATAAAAGAAGAATGCGGGAAAGAGAGGGTAGATGGAGAAAGGAAGAGAGGGAGAGGGAAGAAGAGAAAAAAAACAGAGACAGGGAGTGAGAAATAGAGGGAGAATTGAGAAAGGAAAGGGGAGGAAGTGTGTAAGAGACGAGAACAGAGAGAGAGTGAGAAAGAAAGAGATAGAGAGGTGAGATGTGAGAGGAGAGATGAAGATACTGCTCAAAAAGGATGATGTCAACAAACTTACGCATAATACTCTTAGTACGAGTAATCACAGTATGCAAGTACTATGACCCACCGTCATCACAAAAAATAATCATCATCACTATCAAAGAAAATAATGGTGAAAGTAACATAGGCAGATCATGTTACCGGCATGTTCTAGGCAACATTCAGAAAACAATTTCGATAGATTAGAAAATTAAACAGAATTATAATTATTATGAATATCTTCACAGGCGTATAAGGCGGGGAGGGGGCGGGGTAAAGGACTGCATAACCCAAGAATGTGAAATTACCTGTAATGGTGTCGACACCTTATATTCGGACAACTGTTACCTCATATTCTGACAGGGAGGTGATTTTACTTGTAACAAAAATCTGGACCATGTACCATAGGCTTAACTTTGTGTAACTTCCATCTAAAAATGTACTCAGTCTTGCCATTCGGGTATATTTTGTTCCTGAGTATCTTTACAAAGTGATACACCTACGTTTATGAATCATGAAATTATCCTTTCAACTCATTCCAAAGCGACATTAAAGAAAATCATTAATGTTCGCTGGTAAATCTGTTCTTCCAGTGTAAATTCTGGGACCCAAACTGTCTACCTCTAATTACTAATATCAAGGTGTGTTCAGTCGCAAGAAGGCATATTTCTATCTTAAACAACGAAATTTTGTTGTTCTTAAACCATTCCGTTACATACAGCATTATTGACACATATCATATCAATTTTAAAGCATCAATGTATGTTTGAACCATACGTCTATAGTTTGAACATGCATGAATCTTACCAGTCATATTGGGAGAGGGTTCGAAACATGCCTTCTCTAACACGCAAACATTACCCTAATCTACTGCAATGTGTATCTATGTTCGATTTGGTCTCAAATGATTAATTTTACTGTCTTTGTGTATAAACCATCAAGCATTACAAAGTACTCAATGTACACTATAAAAATCTTTTAAATTTCATGCATTTATGCCCATAACTCAACGTATAATTCTTACCACACAAGCTGGTAAAAGCGTCTCAACTGTGCCGCTTCTAACCACAGAAGTGTATTAGGGTTTCGCACACAATAGGCAATGGGCGTTGATTGTGCATGAAAAATGCATGTATTTCCTAATCTGAGAGGTGCATTAAGCTGACCATACTGGTACACTTTTAAGGTATACATGTATGTGTAAATTTATGCATGAAAATCATGATTATATCCCTCTCAACATATTTTTGTAAAAATTTGCAGATTATCATTGGTTTTACTAGTTGAAAAACAAGATGACGTTAGGATGCACAATTTTTTGTGCAAATTTTTTTTTTTTCCACACTTTTTGATGTTTTGTGTTCCAGGTTACTCAAATCACAAAAATAACTCTCTGAATCGATTCCTTGCCCTAATATTACTCAAAAAAGCTGTTTTATTTTAATATTCATACATGATGTCTAGTTCTGGTATCGACACGCCTGATGTCGCCACTATGGCGACAAAAGTACTGGTTTTGGACTTTGCCGACATGTCGACACGCATGCTCCGATGGCGACATAAAATGTACCTCGCCGTGGCGTCGTGCGCGCATACGTGATTTGTTTCACATATGCATTAGCAGCGCGGGCGTGCGACACGATCGCTGCGTATCTAGCTGCGACGACCGGTATACATTACGTACATGTACATGCCTAGATATGCGACACTAGCCGACTCGCACCGCATGACTTTCATTAATGCTTGATAAATTGGATCATACAAAACAAATTTTGGGGCAAATAGTTGACAGTGTGCATCTTTGAGAACTGTAAGTGAGTATGACTGCGAGTGTGAGCCCGTGAGGACATAGTGCATGTATTCCATGTAAAGCTCTTGTGAATTTGTGTCGGGTAACTCTGGTTTAATAGTGTACGGTCACTACGGGAGCGACCCGAGTTTAGACTTGTTTGACTCATGTCCAGATGTCGACACATGTCGACATCGGTGTTAATTTTATTGCGACATGGCGACATAGATTTTCCATGCCGATACCAGCACTAATGATGTCTAATTCAAAAGATATGCTAATTATGGAATTTCATCAAAAATTCAAGATGGCTTCCAAACTGGCCAATTTTGAACCTCATGGGACACGATTTGGCAATGGGAACATCAAAATTCATTAACTAGACACTTCAGGCATTATCAAAAAGTTGGTTAAAAAAATGTATCTCGATGGTGCACAGGAACCCCCCCTTCTGACTAGACTATATGTGGGACTGTGTCCAACATTTAATATTCACTGTTGCAGCAGTCAAAAACAGACTAACAAAATTGCTCTAAGCAAAATTTAATTTTCTTAAATTTGCTAGATTACCTGATTCAGTGATTCTTCAACTCTCACTGTGCCACAAATTTCGGGATTCAGAATTGAAAGTTAAATATTAAATAATTATTTTCCTCTCATGTATGAATGATCTAGACTGGATAAAGGCCTGCTGATACACACAAAAGCTATTGAAACCTATTCATCCGTAAAAGCTAGTCTGGTAAGATTTATTAACTCTAGAGACCCCCTTACGGGGTATGAGAGTACCATCAATCAACACATATATACAAGTTATACAGTCAACATGGACAAGTTATAAAAAAACATAAAGAGCTTGTAGTAACACACCAAACATATTTTACAAATTTACAAATTATCAAGGTTATCAAGGTTATCTTCAGATAAGCTTGTACATGTATAAGTGGTCTAGATCTAACTAACATGAGAGCACTCATAGCCACTCATAGCAACTTTACTATAGATTCTACTTTGTGTGTAGACTCTAGCCTAGGCAGTCATACACCTCAACACTTTCAAAACACCACTGTACAAAACTACACAAAAGTCACCAACATTCACTCATATCCATGAAATACAATAAATTCAACTCACCGATGTTGGAAAAGATAATTCCAAAAATGAAATCCGTAATTTACTGTCACTTCATTGTGTACATTTCCTGATAGCCGCAAGTGCTGATATCTCCCCCAAAAAAATTTTGTCGTTAAAAAAATTGGTCCTTATCGCGCACACGTAAAAAAGTCCCGATTTTCCGTGTGCGCAATCCTAATTTTACCTGATCTAAAATTGAAAAATGAATATTGCCACAGCAATTTTCTATTTTTTTCTGGGATTTTTTTTTTGTTGTTGTTAAAATAGTAACTATATTGGCTTTCATCATTAGAGTAAGAAGTGAAAATTAATATAAAATAAAGAGTCCAAACAATAGGATCTTTTTCTTAAGTGGCCGAATGCTCCCACCCCCCCCCCCCTCCCCCTTTACTCTAACTAAGCTAAAATAGTCACAATAGTATGCACCAGATCGCAAGATTCAGAGCTTAAAATTGCTAAAGCTCCCACCTTGTTTTGCCATTTTGATGACCATGCACACGCACACAGCTAGAAGTTTGTTGGTATTTCAAAACAAACTAGCCAGTAATCCGCTGATAATTCAACTTAGCGGTCGACCTCTGCCAAAATTGACACAGCCCCACATAGACTGGAGATTAGCTGTACAAGCCCGATGATTTATGAAAAATTATGTGATATCCTAGAGCTGTACGCAGGATTGATGGGAAGCAAGTTAGGGTGCAGAGACACCTATAAACAAACAAATAACCATGCACGGTGCACTGTGCCAACCACCTTGGGTGTCTGCTGAAGTGATTCTTTTCCAACCCATGCTTAAATTTTAAAAATCAAATTTTGAAGAAAATAACAAAGATTACCGGTACAAAATTTCAGCAGGAGTGATAGGGCTTCGCTTACCTTGCACATGTAGATGTTGACTATGCAATTTTCATGAGAAATGTTGACCTCTTGCCGTAGCCAGTACAGGGTCAGAACGGGATGTGCTATAGATGAATGAAGTGCGAGCCGTGCAAGACTGAGATGTTGCGATGCGAGATGCTAAATTTGATTGCACTAATCACTTCATGGGCATCTGCATTGCATAGAGATCTGTGCAATTATTTGAGTTTACCCCAGATAGTTTATGAGAGAGAATATCTTGGCAAGTGATAAGCTTCTTGAATGAAAGGATGAACTTACAAATTCATTTCATGAACAAATATTCAGTGTAAAAATAAAAGAGAGGGCTACATTTGGATATGTTGCTTGCTTTGATGCTTTCAAATGGCTCATTTTATTTGTCATCATAAATTATCCATAAGTCCATTGCAACTCCATTATTTTGTTAGTCACTACTCTGTTAAGATTTTTGTTTCTCAAATCATGCTGGATGTTCTTTATTATGTTTACTTTTGCATATTTTATCCTTCTTTTCTGTGATAAAGCAAGAATTTCAACAAATGTGTATGTTCTGACCGTAGTTCATTTGTCATTTATTTCCAAACAGGTCATCTGTGTGAGCTCTATAAATAAATTTAAACCAGAACTTGTCAATATATCTAACTGTCGAGATGAATTACACGGCATATATTCCAGACTACTCCCTCTTTGTAGAGTATGCTAATACCTATGCCCAGCTACCTTTGTTTCCGTTCTTTGATGTGGCCCATTACATCATGATGATTCTAGCCCTCAGGAGTGATGCAGGGGAAGGTAAGAAAATTCTAGGGATTTGGTTTTTTTAAACCCTTTCGAGACAATTGACCACATTTTGTGGTTTGGCTCAATAACTTTTTATTCAGAGCTCTAAAAAATATACCAGATACATGAGTAGAAAGAGCAAAAATTTCTGCACACACTATGTCCATTTTTGTTGCATTACCATTTTGCATTTGATGCCCGGAATTTTGAATTGGAGAATAAGTTTTAAAATCCTTAAATTGGCAACACATTGAGAGATTCAAAATTATCCAAATTGGCAATTTTTTCAACTTTTCGACAAAATTCCTAACCATGTGTATTATTTTCAAAGACATTACACCATATTAGAACCATGTAGCACTGAAAGAAAAATATTATTGTTTCCAATTTGAAGATCAAAATGTGATCAATTTAGCCCTGAAATAATTCCTGTCCTGAAAGGGTTAACGGAGAATGAAACCCTGGGGAAAAATCAATTTTAATGAAAAGAAAGGATAGAGAGAAGCAATTTTTAAAAGTTCCATCAAAATCGCTTAAAAAATGAGAAAGTTATGAAAGTTTGAAAAGTCTCACTTTACTTTCTATGGCGATCCTCAAATTGGCATTGTTGCTTCAAAGTGACAGGTTAAGTAGTACAACTATCCATGTGCTTTGTACACAAAATTTCATATGTTCCCCATTATCTCTCAAGGTGCAGCTTGTCTCCTTAGCTCAAGATATATCATAGGAAAATGTACTTGACACAACATATGTTGAGTTCACAAAAAGAGATCTTTAGAGATAATAGAGAAAATATGAAATTTTGTGTACAAAACATATGGAGAGTTGTACTACTTAACATGTCACTTTGAAGCAACATTGCCAATTTGAGGATCACCATAGAAAGTAAATTGAGACTTTTCAAACTTTCATAACTTTCTCAAGTCTTAACCGATTTTGATGGAACTTTTTTTCAAATTGCTTCTCTCTATTTTTCTTTTCATTAAAACTGATTTTTCCCCAGGGTTTCATTCTCCTTTAACAAAGGGATATTTTGCAGCAGTAAATGTTACAATCTATCCTCATGGTGCTTGGGATAATGAAAAGGCCTTATCTCAGAGAATTGATAACACAAGAGGTAAATGTTAACAACATATCTTTGCTGTGTTTAGGATACTACATATATAGGCTCTTTTTAAAGAAAGAAATAGATTTTAAAAATTTAAAAGAGAGAGAAAATAGAGCATAGTGATATCGATTTCTAAATGACTGGGTATGTAAATATACCATGTAAATCATGCCTTTCTGTCTGTCTGTATATTCTCCCTCTCTCTCTTTCTCTGTATCTGGTTATCACATTCTCCCCCCCCCCCCCCCTCCTCCATCATTCTTTCTTTTTCTATTTATCCCTCTTTTCTCTCCCTTCTCTCTCTCTCTCTGCTATGATTCCATCTTTCTTGTTTCTAAAGAACATGTAAGTTGTAATACAAAACAGTATGCCATAATACTAAATTTGATGCATCCTAATCTATGGCAAGGCATCACTGTTAGACATTCACTTGCTATCTTTATTGTCGTTGCTTTGTTCATATGTTCACAATTCATTCATTCCTTGCCATGCAGGATCTGTGGCACTGTCTGAGAACAACCCCCTCGCTTGCTGGCTTTGTAGCATGCTATCCTGTTTTGCTGGATACATACTGAGCAATGCCCTGCTAGGACAGTCACTCTTGGCTCCATTTGCGTACCACTTGAAGATTGGCATTGCAACTATTGTGTGGTAAGGAGAATTACTTCACATAATCTTTTCCATTAGCAGTTTGTTTGTCAAATTGTTATCATATTGTACTTAGCATTGTTAGTTACTCTACCCACATAATCAATCATAATGTAAAGGTATTATCTAGTTTTTTTAGTTAAAAATTAAAGTATTAAACTATGCATAAATATAGATGTATCTGAATCTAGCCGAAAAAAATACACGAAAATTTTTTTGGGGGAAAAAAATGTGAAAAAAACATACCTCTTTAATTTCTCTGTTTTCTGCATGCATTTTTCAAATGCACTTGGAGGGAAAATGATACAATCAATTGAAAACGTTATTTATTTTCAGTTTGTTTTTTTTTTTTCGGGGGGGGATGTTCCATACTCGTTTGGTGAAAAGTATTGAAAAATACCTTTAACCCTTTGCAGTACCATAAAGTTTACAACAGTGTCTTACAGATAAGATTTCATATGACAAGTTTCCAATAGTGCCTTTTTTTTCTTTGGTCATCTGGATTGAAATGTTGCTCCGTGATATCAAGCTTTACACTTCATAAGCCCATTTATATGAATTTTAAAAAGAAAACGATGTTTCCTGTATCCCAAAACATGATTATCAAAATTTGGGCAGTTTAAACTGCCTACTGCTTGGAAGGGTTAAATTAAGTGTTGAGGTTATCTTGTCTGTAGGTACCTGATATTCTACTCACCTGCTGATTTATTCTACAAGTTGGTGACCAGCTTCCCAGGAAAGCTTGTGGTAGGTCCCATGAAGGAGGCTGTCAGGGCACGTAAGGTTGGACTGGGAGTGCTTCAGGCTGCTCAGGTCTATCCTCAAGGCTTCATCATCATGATCATCATTGGAACTGTCAGAGGTACACTCATTTCTCATCCAGGTTTAGGGCATTTCTGTATCAGAAAAAAAATTAAAATTTTGACATTTTCAAGCCTACTAATGGTACAAATTATATGTAAGTTTTGTTTGGGCCGGTTGTAAAGTAAGTTAGAGTGCCACAGTAACCTGTTGACTACTGAAATCTCAAATTCCCATAGGTTTAATACAGGGACCACCCAGTTCCAGTAGACAACAGGTTAGTCAATGGTCTCTTGAAGCAATTCATTTGTTTGGTGGTTTTTTTTTTTTTTGGGGGGGGGGGGGCGGGGGGTAAAAAATTAATTGAAATTAGGACATTCATACATGACATCCCTGTGACTCTTTCATTACACTCCATATGACCACTGAATGATATTCCTTTCTGATATAGTTGTATAATTACCCCAAAAAATTCTTCATCAATTATTTGTACTGTCGTGGGCTAGAAAATGTTGTCCAAATGTCCTTTTTTTCTCTCTCCCTACTGCAGAACCCTCCTCTTGTTATTTTTTATGAAGTTTGGAATGAAGGAGCATTTATGATGGAAATTGAAGGGGGAGACAGGCAAGGTCATTTCTGGCATATTGCTAGCCATCATGATCATCTAGAGTCCTGTCAGGCACATAATTTATAAACCTCTGCAGTTCTGCAATTTAAGTTTCAACATGGATATCTCTCTTGTCACTATATCATCATAGTTTGATTTAGTATCATTGAAAATCTTGTTTATTCTCCTTTAAAATGATGCTCCATTTGTACTGATAATGTAATTATGGAATGTGCAGTACTCCTGACTATTGGGCCAAGTCAAAATTGAAATTTTGCAAATTACATTATTATTGTCAACAGAGAAATCTCCATTTATTTGGCGTTTGGATCGGGTTTTGAATGATGTTGAGGTGGTCATTCATGAATGCAAGATGTTTCCTCCTTCTTTTGGGGGGAAAATAAAATGTGCCTTGGAGCTGTATGAAACTAAAAAAACAGTGATAATCTCACTATCATTCGATTAAAACACATTTCATATTACAAACTTCATGAATGACCACCTCAACATTCAAAACACAATCCATCCTCCAAAAAAAGGGAAATCTACTTTTGACAATAAAAATTTATTTTGCTGAAACATTTCCCTTTTGACTTGTGCTTAAATCAGTCAATTAAACACATTTGATCTTCCAGACAAGAGAAGAAGACATCATTGCATTCATAAGTGACCAGCTAAACATCTCTCAAAACACAATTCATCCTCCAACAAAGGCAAATTCACTATTGACAGTGACAATGCATTTTGCAACATTCACTTTTGACTTCGCCTTATACATGTATTCAGGTGTACAAAACATTCCACGATTACATAACCAGTACAAATGTGGCATAATTATAAAGGGGGATAAACAGGCTTTTTCACTGATACCAAATTCATTTATGATAATATTGTAACAAGTAAGATATCAATGCTCAAATTTGAATTGCAGAACTTTTTTGATGGGTTTATTTTTGTGTGATTCTGTCATGAATAAGGAAAGGTGGGTTGGGAGAACTTTATTTCATGAGTGGCAATAATGGTGTGGAATTCCTCTTAAATTACTCTTGTAATTTTGCCGTCTATAATTTTAGGGGCATTTATCACATGTTACAAATTGACAAATAGAATTCTTATTCTCCTTATTGAAAATAATCATTATTTTTTTTCCTTACAAAACATTAATCTTCTCTATGGAAAGTTGCAGGGATGGACTTCTTTTACATTCTAAGCCAATTCAGTTACTACCATTACCTTCTCAAAAAGTTCATTAGTAACCTTAAAGCTCGTTAAATTTTGGTAGCAAAAAGGATATTGGAAAGAAACGTGTTAAATATAGTCTCGTGTTGTTTTTCATGTATCAAAAGATGTTTGTACAAGTTCATTTGGTATGCCATCAATGATTTCCGGTGAATTTTACCCTAAATATATGGAACTAAGATAAGGAAAGCTAGATCACAGCAATATACATGTACTGCCCTACGCTGGGACCTTCCCGCCCTTACGGCTCCCCGCACAACAATCTCGAAGCTTCGCACTGAGATAGCATGTGTGTCAACTCTGTAGGTTTTGAACGCGTGTATGGTGTATAGTGCACGCTGAAGTTGTTGGGAGTTTATATCCGTGACCCAGCACCTAAATTATTTTTTTCCTCTCGTCTGTGTAATATGCCACCTTAGGATGTGAAATCTTCACATCGTCTTTGTATTGCTAGTATCTTGCTATTCATCAACAAAAATCCAGTAATTCTGACGAAAAGTTTTTGAAGGCTTACCAAAATAAACATTACCTTTAAATCTTACTACTTTTTATTTCTGTTTTGATAGGATCTGGAAGTGCTTTCATGAGGTTTTTTGAGAGAGTCTTGAGAGGGGCATGGAATCCAACACAGAATGAATTACTCAACCCATCATTGTAAGTATTTAACAGACATTCATAGATAGGTGGAAGGCATACTCAATTATTACATGCATCATTGTAAACACAAAGTAGAAACATTCCCAAAGCTGATATAAAGACTGATGGATGAGTATGTAGATTTTTTAGATAAAATGAGGGAGAGAGAGAGAGAAAGGGTAGATAGATGGAAAGATAGATGAATATATCAAAATATATACAAGTGGAGCCTGAAATCCTAAATTCTAAGGAAAAACAAAATGTTTTGTTTACATATTAGGAAGCTAGGCTTTGTCTTCTACTTCTTTTCTTTTCTTTCTCTCACAATCTCATTCCATGTCTTATCTCCCTCCTTACCTTTCTCCTTGCAGCACCACCAAGGCCACCATCCTGTGCAGCATCCTTCTCGCCATGGAAACCCTGGACTACATCCCAATAGATGCACCGGAGCTGATGCTCATGCTGACCACTCTACTGGTGGGCTTCAAGATTGCATCCATCATATTCAATGTCGGTGACCCACTGAAGCCCATCGAGAATACCTGCCGGCCCCTACTCTTTGGTAAATGGATCGGAAAGGAGGCCCCCAAAGAGGAAAAGGGGAAGTCCAATAAGGATGGAAAAGCGAAGAAGGAATGAAGCCCTTTGAATGATGGGATGAGATGAGCTTTAAAAGTTGCATACAGTATTGCAGTGTTGCACTTGGTTATCATCATTACACTGGAACTTGTGAAGTGAAGAGTAGTTTATTAGTGGAATACAATAAATGTAAGATTGCAGTGCCTCACGTGACTGGATGATCATTAAAACACTTTAATTTGCAGAAGACTGAATTTAACGTAAGAGGAATAATCAAGGAAAGTTGCGAGGTATGGAGGCATATGATCTAGTCATTATTAAAATGCTGCATTCCGTAAACCTTTCCATGAAGTAACCATTTGAAAATACTCGAAAAGGGGAAAAATTTGATATCATTAAATGCTCAATTGCAGCATTGCAAGAGATGGCTATAATACCTAAAGAGTAGATAAAGATGAGCTGCACTATATTTAATAGTTGGAAGTATTATGGATTGATAGCTACAACAGTGCTGGACCTTGATCCATTCTGTCACCAAGTATTCTCAGTAATTTATAGTGAGAGGATTGTTAATTTCTATTGCATTTATTTCTGAATTTTTGCAGTGCATTTTATGTTCCTACTTGCATACGAGACAAAAATGTGGAGGTTAGCTGTTACCACTTTTTATCAAATTAGATGTTAAGAGGGAGCAACCAGGAAGATACATGTACAGTACCTCACAAAAGTGTGTACACCCTCTACAATAAGATAACTATTTCAGTGCAACTTTTCACATGTTGTATAAGCCAACATTTTCATGTACAGATATTTTCACACATTGAGACCCAAAGACATTTTCCACCAGTCATTGCTTTCGAGAATGACCTGTAGGCTACTCGTGCTTACATTAGTACACTCTACACCCACACAGTTAGAAAACACATGAACTGGTTTTAGAACATGTTCACACAAACTGGTTTTGCACTGGTTTTGCACTTGCATGCATTGGCTGCACTGCATGTCTGTGCAGATGAACTGCACTGAGACATACACAGTACCATGCATTAGAACAGTGGAGTTACGCATGAGCTCCCCTAAAGCACCCCACTATGGATATTTTTTTTGCCCACTAAAATGCTACAGTTGCAATATTTCCACATGTTATTATATTCTCAATCGGTCAGTATTTGTGAAATTCTTGGAAATAGCAGCTTGGACAGTGGTTTTGTGGCAAAAAAAATGATTTTTGCACATCACAGAATATATCCACTTCAGGCTCTTGTTTCTAGTGCCACTGCTTCATTGTTTCATTGAATTAATTCTTTGATAAGAGTGAATTCATTGATGCGAGGAGCTTATGTTACCCTATAGGCCCGAATTCACAAAGGTGGTAATAGATTTGTACCATGGTTTATGCAGATTTTGTGGTATAATTGCGCTTGATTTCGAAACTTAGAAAGATCCACTGAACGCGAGTGATTAGCAAAGTGCGCAAATTTTACGCTAGTTGCCATGGTTTAGACCATGGTTTATGTAGATTTACGCACAGTTTATTTCAATTAATTTACATAAACCATGGTCTAAACCATGGCAACTAGCGTAAAATTTGCGCACTTTGCTAATCACGCGCGTTCATTATTGGATCTTTCTAAGTGTACGCGCGAAATCAAGCACACTTATACCACAAAATCTGCATAAACCATGGTACAAATCTATTACCACCTTTGTGAATTCGGGCCATAGTGTCAGAACTTTTGTGATGTCGATATAATGTTGTGCTGCAAGATAGGACATTTCATAACTCTGAAAGCATGGTGCTAAGTGTATGATGACATTCTCCTCGGAAAGTGCATAAGTAATCAGGGTATTGTGCGAATTTGAGTGAGATATGATTTTATGGAATGGCAGGATAAGTATTGGATTATTTCATAGAGTTTTGATTGCCTGAGGGATTTAGCTGTAGTTGTAGTTATGGAAAAGGCTGAATGCGGGGGCGGGGGTGGGGAGGGGGGTTCAGTTGGTGCTTCCAAAAATACTGCCAATTTTTTGTGCTAGTAGCTGTAATCATGTTGGATTTGGATTTGATTTTATACAAAAAGTTAAATTGTGATTCTGTGGAAACAGCAAAACATCTAATTCAGAAATTCCTTGTTAATAACTTGCATACATTAAAAAGAATAAATAATAAGTAATATATATATATATATATATATATATAAGTATATATATGTATATACATGTATATGATTTTCTATGGTGCTGTAGTTGGTGAGTGTTGAAAACTTTAAATGGTCTTGACAAAGCTTATCAAGATAATCCTATAGCCAACAGCCTTTTCACTAAAGCTGCCACATGGTGGTACACATGTACCAAAAGCCTTCAGTTATGAATCCTCTATTAATCATGGAAATATATGAAAATGATGTTGATATTGTGGACATAGTTTGCATTGGACAATTTGCCTATTCTTGCTGCATTGAAAAACTCAAACTTCACTCATTCTAAATCATTCACAGTGCAATATGGTCATTATCATTTAGTTCAGTATTCCATGCAATGAATCTGTAGAATATTTTTAGATATTGCAGCCAAGCTATGTTATATTTGATTGAAAGTGATGTTATCATGTTAAATTTTCAAATACAACTCACTGTAGTACTAATAATCATGTTTGATAAAGCATCTCAAATGCTTCTTAATTTATGAAAAGTTGCAGCCTATACATATATTACTGCCTAAATATTTTTTATAAAGGGGATGATGTAGAAAATATAAGATTAAATGTATTTTCTGTTAGAAATGAAATGTAGATTTTTTTCTTTTCCAGAATGATACCATATTCTGATTTATGAAGAACCTGGTAATTGTTTTTAAGTATCATTTATGAATAGTTAAATTCTTCAATTTCCGCGATCAGAAAAATGTACTCTTTAAAGATAAAGTTGAGTACTAATCATGCATTTATGTTGTGAAAGCTATAATATTATATTTGATTGAAAGTGATATTATCATGTTAAATTTTCAACAACATCTCATTGTAGTACTAATAATCATATTTAATAAAGCATATCAAATGCTTCTTAATTTATGAAAGGTTGAAACCTATATATGTATTACTGCCAAATTTTTTTTTTTTTTTCATGAAGGAGATGATATAGAAAATATAAGATTAAATGTATTTTCTGTTAGAAATGAAAATGTAGATTTTTTTTTTCCAGAGTGATACCAAATTCTGATTTATGAAGAACCTGGTGATTGTTTTTTTTAAGTATCATATATAAAGAGTTATATTCTTCAATTTCCGCAATCAGAAAAATGTACTTTTTAAAGAAAAAGACGAGTACTAATCATGCATTTACGTTGTGAAAGAAACTGCCTGGAAGTTACTAGGAAAGGTTGATTATGTAGATTATAGGAATTGGTGCATGCTGTGAGGTTTTTTAATCATAAAAATGACAAGAAATTGAATCAGTTTTGTTGACAGTCACATGCAATTCACAGAGAAATGTATACATGTAAATGTTTATATACCACAGGCGGCGATCCCGGGGGATCCTCCCCCCCCCCCCCCCCCCCCCTCTTCGAAATTTTGAATTTTGTATAACAACCCATGGGAAAGGCTAGTCATGTCCCCTGGGTGTGATAAGAAATAACTGCGCATTGTGTATACACTCATGTGGCGTGAATGTTTACTCCAAACTTTTCAGTTGTTTCTTGTCATATTCTGAATATGAAGGCATTTGAAGAGCAGTTCCTCTTCAAGGGACTTTTCTTTGAGCAAAAAAGAAATCTCTCAAATAATTTTTCAACTTTACCAGAACTCAACCTTCTCTTTAAAAGTGAATTTTTTCTGAAAGAGAAATGAATTTATTATTTTTCTAAGAAAATCTGTTTTCTTCTTAACTCCTCTTTTATGATATAAAAACTTTGATGTACCATATTAGTTGTCCATGATTCTTTCCCCCAAAAGTAGGACCTTCAAAGTGTATTAATCCATACATAACCATGCTTTATTATGTCCATTTCAATGAAAACGAACAGACCATGGTATTCAGAATTTGCATAATACAGATGTATAGACATGACATTTTATTTGTACATGATTTGAATTTTCATCATTAGTCGTTACATCATTAGTCATTACATCATTAGTCATTACATCATTAGTCATTACATAGCTGTACTATCATCTAAAAATGATTATTTTTGAGATTTTGGGTTGTAGTCCGTGGCACATGAAATTGATGTAAGAGGGAATATACATGGACAACTATTGTGTGTTTTGTTTTTAAAAAACACTGTACAAGTTTGATTGGTGGAAGTTGTGCAGCAAATGTTAATGCAACATCTTCTTGTGGAAGTAGATTTTATATTTGTTTTCTTTTGTACTTTTATATGGAGTTTCTGATGTTTGATTAAACCTTGAATAAATCATTGGAATCAGTATTTGTGCAGATGTTGTAATTAGAAAGTCTGCTAGAATGCTGTGACATGCAGTTTTTGAATACATCCCGTGCACATATGACCCGGTAAACTGCGGTTTACCGTGGGGTTTTATAATCATACTGCGCTTCACATTTGAATATTTTGTAACTCGCAGATCACTTATGCATAGGACCTTTGCTGTGTGCAGCTACTTTTTTACATCCACAGTTGCCATTTATTCATACGTTAAAAAAGAAATTGAAAAATTAAAAAAAAAAGTGGCGGTTTCCCGCGGCATATGTGAAAGAGCCTTTAGAGCCACTCCTGGGGGGAGTTTCATCAAGTGTCTTGTCGGTGATTTTTACTGACAAATTTGCTCTCAGCCAATCAGATGCTAGGTTTTCATTAGCTTATAACAGTTATTGCAACTTGATGCCAATTTTGATGAAACGGGGCCCTGATGGCACTTGGTTTTCTCTTATTCCCTTGCTTCAAAAAAAAAGAAGAAGAAGACGACGACGACGTACATATAAAATGGAAATTGTACATTCATGTGATAGACAGGAGTGTGCTGAAATATCTCGCTGGATCACATTTTCAGATGGAACACATTCACATACATCATGTCTGATGTCATGGTGTTATTACTAAAACGAAACCAGAACAACGCAAGAACAACAACTGAGTTGTCTTGGCAACATGTACTTGATTTATTATCATATCCAACACTGTTGTACATTCAAATTCAAATTCAAATTCAATTCGGTTTTATTTGATCTCAGCCAAAAGTCCGAAGACTAACAATGTGAGTTTACAGACATGTCATATATTCAATTATTATTTTAAAAAACAATATTCAAATGCATATACAAACATACAAAATGAAAAATACATGTATATGTATCAAAATAAATATACATGTATATATTGAATCAAAAGCATCAACAATAAAGAGGCAAAAACAAATTACTATGTCAAGAGAATGTACTGAAGAAAGGCCTACCACATATAGAATGATAATAAACAAATGAAAAGCAAAGAGATAAATGAAATTGATTAAGTATTACATATAAAAAACAGCAATTAATATTAAGCAATAAAAGTTCAGGCATATTCATTAATACTTAAAATTTGACAATTTAAAAATTTTTAAAATGGAGTCATGGCAGTATGCTGATATTGATCACAAGTGTGACGCGAGTACAGTGAAAGTTAAATGTAACATATTGAATTAAAATTTAACATATTGCACATAGAGAAATTTGAAAGTCTTTGGAAACATGTATCGTTGGTTACAGTAAGAGTGGCATATATAGTGAGTTTGGTCAATGTACTGAAAACATCATCCATAGAGAGAAAAGAAGAGACATACAGAGAGAGATAGAGAGGAAAAATAGGGAATAGACTGAAAGAGAAGAGAACGAGAGAGAGGGGGGAGGGGAAGGGGGAGGGAAAGAGAGAGAGATCAAAGAGAGAAGAGGAATGAGGAAGTGAGTACAAGAACAAAAATACATTTGGTAACGAGCGAAAAATGAATCGAATGACAATCATCATGACAATCATACATTGGGTCCATAACTCCACTTATGCAATATGTTTTCACAAAATAAAGTATAGGCCTACTAATATAAAACCACTTTACCAACAAGACTAAATCTACTGTACTAGTAATCCACAATAGTGAAGAGATTTTGTTAAATATGCTGGATGATACAGAATTTGAAACTTTTAGAATGGTTTTATATTAGTACCTTTAGTCATCCCATCTCGTTCTGACCCCCATGGAGTCCATGTAAAATATGCTAGCATTTGCTCTCTGGGCCAAAATGGGGTTAAAATGTCCTTACTAGGTATCTCTCGACACCCCTTGTACCACGCAGAGTCACCCAGTCTCCGCAGTTCTTGGGTTGTTCCATTAAATAAATGGGGTATAATCCGGCATAGGTCTGTGATCTGGATAGGATATGTAATAACCGTTTCGTACTTGCGACCCCATTCCAGGTATTTCAGGTACGATCCGTGATCAGTATGAAGTGTCTTGAGATGTCCCGCCAATTCTTTCAGTGATGAAAAGTCTGACAGATGGATGAACGAGTTTGGAGGTCCTATCTTCTGGAAGTCAGATTTTGGAGCGCCGTAGACAACGGGAACGATACCCTGACTGATCGTCTGATCCCAGAATTTTTCTGTGATGTACTCGTGGCACTCCGAGTTAGCCAGAGTCATATAGAATTTGTACTGCTGCAGCATGCGGTTACACCGTTCGGAACGCTGCGGTAAACAGGATAGCTTACCGCATCTGCCGTAAGTATCAAGCGGTAATCGGCGACTGAGTTGCTCAACAATGGGTATTCGAGGCCAGAAGATCTGGGCGCAGTTGCTTGCCATCCAGGCTACGAGTTTTGTTTTGTTTTGCCTATACCTTCCATGAAATTCGTCATCTGTGAGAGGCTTTACTCTTTCTTGGTAATGACCGAAAGGGATATGAATATCAGAATCACTTCGATAGGACATCATTTTGTGATACTTCAAGTCAGCAACCCGGACATCACGGTTCCAGTTAACGACACGAAGGGGTGTTTCAGTGCTGTAATAAAACCAAGTTTGCCTAGGCTCGGGTTCTTTGGAAATCATAGCAGTAAGTCTGCCTTCAAAAGCCTTGGGAAGTGCTCCGAAAATGACGGCATCATTTCCCTTAAAATGAGTTAAATTTGTCCCAATCGTGAAACGGAGTGTACAATTGTAGAGGGGGCAGAAGATGTCAGCTGTGTGTTTGAAAACCTGACCCCTCCTGAAGAGATCGTGCCATGATGATAGTTCTGGCCATGTCGCCATATCGGTCAGGTTGCCGAATATGTGGACTCTCTTGACACAGTTCGTCGGAACGTCTGGAAACTGTTCAAATTTTAACTGGGTAACGCGATGACGTCCATGGCTTCTACCATCCGGACCATGAGAACTGCTTCGTAAGGATCTTTTCTGGAGGATGGCGTTGATGAGGAAAACTGCAATTATAAAGGTTACCATGGCAACAATCTGCTGCCTGCTGTTTATCTGAAATGACAAAGTGTGCATTATTGATAGGTTTCGCTTACCATAAAAGATCCCATGGTTACAGATGTCCTTCGATATCTGGATAATGCATGTATAATTCAATAATTATTGTGGAATTTTTGGAAACAACATCCAAGATATTTGAAGAAAAAAGGTGTGACTTCTAAACTTATTTCATACAATGTCCAACATTATTTACCATGATACCGCAGGAAGGAGATCACTAATCCATCTCCAATTTGAATTTGGTATCTTGGAACAACCTGCTAAACAAGCCTACGTATACGTATCATTTTTACAAGCGGAAAACTAAAGTAATTACATCTAACTATCCATGAAAACGTTTATGCCACAAATTAGACCTGGAGGTGATAAACTAAAAAAATGTACCAGACTTAACGTGAATTTAGTAACACCAGTAAATTACAGGAGATATTTCATTTCATATAGTATCTTCATTTTCTGTAAAAGTAAACATCGTACATGTATATCTTACCTTTATTTTTCTTGTCAATACTGCTTTCCATTTTGATACGAATCTCCTCATGATGGTAAACAACTTAAATGTTTAAGGTAGATGAAAGATACTTGATAAAGTGTGTGCTTCATTTTCCCCAAATGTCATACGCGTACGTACAGTCCGGTTTACTGAAAACGAACGCTTCGATGCCTATTTTATTGAATAGCCTTTCCTTGGTTTAACGTATAAATACTAATCGATACTAATCGATACTGCTACTAGTCTTACACAATAGACGCCTTGAGCGCTTCGGAAATGAACGACATTCGAGGTTTTCATTTTTAATTACCATTAGCTAAAATACATTACTGCGCGGGGGCAGGGGGTACAGTGCCCCCCCCCCCCCCCACTCTTTCAAGTAGGCCTACCCCAAAACTGCCCTTTTTATTTCTGAAAAATTACCCTTTCTCTGATAGGACTGCGCCATTTTTACTACTGAAAGTGCCCCTTTTTTATTAAGTGTCCTTTCCCCTGCTGATAAGTGCCCCTTTTTAAATCTGATAATTGCATTCTTATCTCTCTAATAAGTGCCCTTTTCTCCTTCTGATAAGTGCAATTTCACTTCGGATAGGTGTCCCATTTTCTTTCTAATCCGTGCCCTTTTCCCTTCTGATAAGTGCCTTTTTTTAATCTGATAAGTGCCCCCTATTTACTATCTAATATGTGCCCTATTCGTCTTCTCATACGTGCCCATTTTCACCTCATATAAGTGCCCCTTTCCACCTCTGATAAGCGCCCGTTCCTCTTCTAATAAGTGACCCCTTTTATGTATATTTCCCACTGTTTCTTACAAAAAGAACCATATCTACCTTCAAAGAATCAGTGCGTCTTTATGTAGTAACATGTACCCATATTACTACAAAACACGATAAAAACTATTTTCAAAAGATCAACTCAAGGCAATTTCAGTAGCCCTGTCTGTCACCTTTAGAAATGTGCGAACATTACAATGGTGTATTACGTAATCCGAACCTGATTTCTATGGGCAGTACAATAGGCTTTTGAAATTGCCCTTGAGTTTATTTTTCGTAAGTAGTTTTTATCGTGTTACCACTACAATGTAAAGCAAGAGAACTGGAGGAGAGGGGCACAATGCCCACCCCCCCCCCCAACAAAGGATTTCTCATTCTGCTGGCTCGAATTTACATCAGGTAAGGGCATTATTTTCTGAAAATTTCCCCGAAACTCGCTTGCTACTCTTGCTCGCTTTTATAGTAGGCCTATATAATGAAATCAAGCTAAAACAAAAACATCAAGAAAAACGAAAGGTTAATGTGCGAACTAAAAGATCATTCGACATCTCCCCAAATGAATTTGCTGTTGTCATTTTCATTATATGGCTGAAAATAATGCACAACCAAGGACTTCAGCATTAGAAAAAAAGTCTTGACAATTTTTGCTCGCTCGCTTCACTCGCTCGCACATGAATCATTACAACATAACACAAAACTGCTGATTGGAGAAGCTGAAGCAGAACCAATATAAAAATGAAGAAGACGATGCTTGATAATATATCATTTAGACTGTAGGGTAATACTAATGTCACAAAATTGTCCCTTTTTTCGCTTTATGTTCACCCCTTGTAGGTGCCTCTCCCCCCCCCCCCCCCGTGCCCTTTTTTGTTGATGCCCCCCCCCCACTCCCCCACTTTGAAAGACACTCCGCCGCCCCTGCATTACGTTATCAATGACCATCGCACGTCTTTTCTATAAATGGTGATAGGATTTCTTCAAAATTTTAATGTTAGTAAAGTGCCAATACCCAAGTGATGGAGTTTTTTTTAATATACGTGAATTTGAGATGGAATAGATAAAGATATATTACTTGGTAGAATACATGAACAACTCAATTCAATTATGAACTTTTATTTTTACTTCATTTTTGGCATGTTATCGTTTATCGTTTCTTGTACAAAGTCCATTCGATAATTATTCCATTATGTCTAGTTTGAGAGACTGGTTATCGATTTTTGCCTTTGATCCGTCTTCGGGGTAGATCACATTGGTCTATACCATTATACTACAGTCTTCAGGTGGGAGGCTAATCTTGTGGACGTCATGTGACTATCATCGACAACTTTTCAAACTTTTGGGGACGACTTACGATGAGGGTATTAAGACATCATCAATACACCGTGTGGTCAAGTTCATTGGTTTAATGAAAATATTTGTTCATGGTGCTCACATCAAGCTCTCCTTTTTTGTCACGCTTCCTTCCATGTACATGTATTTGCTTTTGTTTGTTGTTGCTTTTTATTAAAGTTTCTCTATTTCCATTGATTGGCATTATTTATCCACACATCTAGTTGATCTATTGCAAGCTTTCGTCAATTACCTTTGAAAGTTACCAGAGGATATTGGTCGTTTTTATCTGTCCGACCGGAAATATGTTTTCCTTGGGAATTCTTTTGGAATTTAACAATGGTTACAATATTATGTTTGTGAAGTGTAAGTTCGAAAACAATTTCATTCATGTAATATTCATAATTGAGCTAATCACACGGCGTTCCAAAGCAAACTTTTTGGGTTATCCTCTTTGAATTTTGAGGGGGGAAAATGCTTGAAAATAGAAAAATTAGGATGATCTAATTTTGACCCTTTATACTTAATGAAACACAGGCGTTCCAAAGAAAACTTTTTTGCGTTGCCCTGTATGAAATTTTTTAAAGTTTTAGAACAGAAAAATTGGGATATATAAGCTTTAACCCTTTAGACCTGAACCGATACAGTGCATTTTCTTAAATATAACATGTTATTTTTACATATATTACCATGATTACCAAATGTATGATATGAGCAGGTTCTAAACATTCAACTTTTCCAATCTTCATTCACTTTCTATCTAAATTCGCTCTCTCACACACACTCTCTCTCTCTCTCTCTCTCTCTCTTTCTATCTTTCTCCCTTTTCTATCTTTTTCTCTCCCCTAGACTCTATATTTCTCTCCATCCCCGTTCTCTCTTGATCTTTTCTATATCTTTTCTCCACTCCATCTCTCCCTCTCACTCTCTTTCTCATCATCCCCCCCCCCCCTCTATCTCTCTCTCTCTCTCTCTCTTGTGGTTCATTATGTCCATGATGTGGGTGGAATGTTAACATTTTAGAACCCAAGAAACCAATTAATAGGAAACTAGGGCGAATCGAGAAGTAGTCCGTAAGGGTCGAACACTGTTTTCCCTTTATCAATTATTAATACAATGCACATTTCAATGATATTTATAGTCGAGTATTATCCCAGCATTCTTCGAACATAGAATTCAATAACACCCTTAAAGCTTGTCGTTACCCCTGTCATTATAAGGGCCCTTCATTTTGAGTATAATATTGCTGTCAGCGATCCCCTTGTTTGCACTCATTGATCCATTCTCTTTTTACAGTATAATGTTGATATACCCCCCCCCCCCCACACACACACACACACACACACAGCCACCCGCTTTTCGACGAAGTGTTCATCTTATTGGAATGAAAAGAATACGGCAAAATCGAGGATTGCAAATTAGTAATTAGAATCTAAGATTTCATAGAATTATTTTGTTTCTTTTTAAGTATTCAGTCCATTAGCGTAACGATCACACATAGTCCTGATTTTCTTTTCATCCCTATGTATACTTCAAAGCTCTTCTAGGACACATTTTAGAAGACATATCCCTGAATTTTCCCGGAATAATCACATCATGTTTCTCTGGCCTGTGTCTAAAGTCACTTATTATTAACATCATCATTCGGAGTTGTTGTTTTTGCTTTTGATTTGTTTTGTTTTGTTTTGTTTTGTTTTGTTTTTGTTTTGTTTTTTGTTTTTGTGGGTTTTTTTTTTTGTTTTTTGTTGTTGTTGAATTTTTATGTTTTGGCAAAATTCCATTGTGTATCATCTGAAGACTGGCCTGAGGGCAGAACTCTTGCTAATCTGACAAAGGTCTTTGGGTATTTTTGTTTTCTGGTCATAACTCCCTCTTTCATTCACAAAGGAAAGGGGCTTAAAAATCTTCTGAATGAAAAATATTCCTCAAAGTAAATTCCGAATGTTTACTATTACCCCCTGGAAGGTCTTAACCCTCTTCGTCCTTTATTCGGTCATGATACTTCCTAGCCGTCCCATTGTTTGAAATATTTTGATGGCATTGTGGAGTGAATAGGCATGTCGATCGCTGCTCCTGCAAAGAAAAGGAATAAACGGCTAAAAGAAACGGTTCGTGTCAGAGAATCCCATCTCGAGAATAAAAGGGAAAGGATTTAATACTTTAAAAGTGATGTTGCGATCGGACCTTGTCCAGACTGATTGGTTCCTGTCGGAGATCATTTGTAGGATCAGGCGAGAGAACAGTTAGACAAGGGACATGATGGAACGAAGAAGAAACATCCGTCGAAATTGTGACTTTATGATAAATGGAGCAATATGATCGGAGTGTATCATCTTCTCTCAAAATACAGCTGAAGATTAATTCATTTTGTGATATAAATATCTTTCATATTCACCATCAAAACCTTGAGCAATTCATTTGATGAAGGGCGTAGAGGCGAGCCAAACTGATGTCAAACCTCAATGATGTCGCCATCGTAAAGCATTATTACTCTTCATACCATTATTCTTGACATATTCCACTGGAATGATTGAAGTCTCTGTCCTTATCTGTATGATATTTCTCTAATATGGTGTACCACTTTAAAATACAAGATTCATGATTAGTAAAAGATGATAGGGGTGCGGCTAGTGAGAAGTTGGGTGCTTCGAGGGGACTGGATCCCTTCATTTTCTTCCACATCTACGGTAAGTATGCTAGTTTTTAAGCCCGGTATGTTTACTGTTATAGGAATCAGAGGCATCGATCTAACTTGAGGATTCCAATGGGTTCAAATGCCTTACCCTCCCCATGATAAGGAATATTTATTCCAAACTATTAGGGGCAACTGACTTCTGTCCCCGTCTGGATGCCTTTGTCAAATGAAAGGATATTTCACCAACTATTTTGTAGATCGTTGAACTATAGTTTTTCCTTTCCTAAACCTAATCCTGAAACATCCGGCCACTTTTTACGATAGGAAATGTGGAGTTGGGTGACTTTGTTTTTCTTGAATGTTTGATTCATAAATCCTATTTGGACAATGGTGCAAATCAGTGAAATAAAAATGATACTGTATACATTTGAATATTTGTTTAAATACATTAGCCATGAAAAAAAATTCAGACGAGTGCCCATTTAAGCCTTCCTTAAATGAAATTGTTCCGTCATTCATCTTTTGCACCCAGTATGATGAGCAACTTTCGAATAAAATCGTTACAGGAGTATCAGGATCTACGTGGGGGTAGGTCAAAAAAGGGAACAATATCGATTATTTTAAGTTTACATCTTTCCGAAAAGGTGCCCGCATAAATAATTCCAGTAGTGTATAAGTGAAAGCACTCAACAAAATCCGAATGGGCATAACATTTCACTTAAAATGTCTTTCTGGTGAATTAACTCGAAGATTCTACTGATATAAACACAACAAAAAAGTAACTCCCTCCTTAATCGAAATGGCGTAACTTTTTAACGAAGGTTTTGAGCAAAATAACTTGGCAGGAGTGTTCCTACACTTACTGACTAACTTTTCTCTGAAAATGAGATTGATCCATTGAGTCATGCATGAGTGAGCAAACATTAAAGGCAAAATTGTCACTTTTCAAAAGTCACAAGGGTCATTTTGGGGATTCTGTGAAACGAGATTTTAGCGAAATCGGCTTCTGGTGCATATTTATGTGTTGTTGTTGTTTATCATCCATCGCCTGACCCCCTCACACCTATCCTGACACTTTTCTCATTATTATGGTTGGGTGGGCACAATTTTAAAAAAAACTTCAACCCTCCTGAATTTGAAATTGCAAAATCCATTCAGCTTATTGAAAAAAAATAACTCCAGATATTTTTACCCAAATGTATCATCTCATGTTATGTGAACATACGAGGCTGTCATCGTGTCATGGTTGCGTGAGCACACTTTAAAAATCGCGCAAGAAATGCTAAAATGTACTGTTAATACAGGAAAAAAAAATGACCCTTATGACTTTTGAAAAGTGACATTTTTGCCTTTAATATTTGCCCATTTATCCATGACTTGATGGATCAATCTCATTTTTACAGGGAAGTTAGTCAATAAGTGTAAGAA
Organism: Heliocidaris tuberculata; assembly: GCA_025618425.1. NCBI lineage: Eukaryota > Metazoa > Echinodermata > Echinoidea > Camarodonta > Echinometridae > Heliocidaris > Heliocidaris tuberculata. The sequence goes on along the minus strand of CM046838.1, from coordinate 9,349,001 downwards.
CACGCTTGCCAAGTTATTTCGCCCACAACCTTTTCGTTAAGAAGTTACGCCACTTTGATTAAGGGGGGAGTTACTTTTTTTGTTGTGTTTATATATATATATATATATGTACATATATATATATATATATATATATATACCCTGCAGTTATTTCCACAAAAAGGAAGTCAGTAAGGAGGAACAATGAATTTAGCTACGCAAATTATTTCTCTCATTCAATTCAATTGATTTCTCACATATATATATATATATATATATATATATATATATATATATAATCAGCAGAATAAAGCGTTAGTGATCAAATGTCTCTCAAATTTCACGGGAATGGGCATTTAAATCTGACATAGTTAATATAATATTATTACATTATGACGGAAACAGAAAGCATATTCGAATAGATGTCGTTCTTTTGAGTGATTTTATCTTTTATTTAAGATATAGACCAACATATTCCACTCAAGATTTTGCTCATATTCTTAAGGATTTTGTTTTTGTTTTTGACATTATCGCTTTGCATAACAATATATCTTCTTGGGTTTTTTTCTTTCTTTCTTTCTTTTTTTTTTCATCATGCAGGGATACAAGGTTCGAATAGCTTTGATTTGCCTGATCCTAATTTGGTCAACATTGCTCTCAGGTCTTGTTCTTCACTCCAGTCTGGTCATCAACAAACGTGGGTCCAGCGTCGAATCCAGCAGCGACCAATCCCTTCTAGAACATTTAACCGCCGAATCAAACAGCTCAGGTACCGGTCAGTGCGTCAAGAGTATCCTTCTATTTGGAGACATGAAAGACATGAGGAGTTGGCCTGAGCTTTCAAAATGGGTAGAACTCATGGAAAAAAGCCAGAGACTGGACAGTGAAGTGAACCTTGGATGCAGAACAGACAATATCAGTTGCACCATTAAACTTTCACTTGGGACGGACATGAAACGTTTTCGCGATAAAGACGCCGTTATTTTCGGTACTTTACCGCGTGCGTTGGAAGGGCAGATAGAAACGCTGAAGGATCTTGAACCAGAGTCCAATCAGACTTGGTTTTTTCACAGCACAGAATCGCCTCACCGCATGACATTATGGAATCAGAACCTGAACATAACTCAGCTCAAATATCACAAGTTGATTTCCTATCGCTGGGATTCCCACGTCTACTTGTCGTTTGGATCGTACAGCAACCAACCACCAGCCAATAAGTCCCTAAGCTTGCCACCTCATTGGTCTGAGAAGAAAAATCTTATAGCATGGGTAAACAGTAACTGCGAAGAGATATCGTGGCCAAGAAAACCATTCTTGAGTCGCCTCCGCGCCCGCTTACCGCTGCACGAATTTGGAGCCTGCGGTACGAAGCAGTGTGTACCGCGTCGTTCCCCAAAATGCTCAAAGTTGATACAAAAATACAAGTTCCTGCTCGTTCTCGGGAATGCTGAGTGCGAGGATCTGATTCCGCCTGACTTCTGGGCACTAGCTCTTGCCAATGACGTTGTGCCGGTCATCTATGGTGTTCCAACGTCTGATGTTGCAAAGGTGGCTCCTCCAGGTTCTTTCGTTCACGTATCTGATTTCAAAACCATCAACGCATTAGCTGATTACCTCCAGATATTGGGACATGACGAGGAAGCGTATAACAAGTTGTTTGCTTGGAAGAAACGAGGTAAGATAAAAGTGACACATCCCACCCCGCCAAAACTCGTCTGCAGAACAATTCCACACATGTACGATGGAACTCCTCAGTATCTCACAACGGTTGGTGAGTCCAGCTGGTTTAACAACTGCCGGACAAGACCCGACAAGAATTCATTAAAGCCGTTTAGTCCTGATCAACAGTACAAGCAATACAACCACTGGACAATCTGGCAAACTGCATGATTTGCAGGACCTTTAATCAAACAAAATTGGAAAGCGTGATAAGCAGATAAGGAATAGTATAGGAAGAAGTCAATTTCAATCATGAGATATAAATGACAGTATTAGAATTTCAATTATAGCATATTATTGGTCATTTTATACTTCGTCATATTAAATACGGTATTATGATTATAAAAAAAGACAGAGATTTATTTTTATTTCAAAAACATATATATATATATGTAATTAACGTGTCGATTTGTCAAAAATGTGACATCTTTATATCTTTGTTTGAAAGGCTTCGTCATTTTATCATTTGAATGCCACCTACAACTTACTCAATTGTCAATTTATTTGAGGAAATAAAATCGTAACACGAATCAATATTTTTTATTTTGCGTTTTATCAATTGGTAATTTAATAAATGTGTTTAGATTAGGTCGAATCCATGGAATTAGCAATTGTATGTTTTATTTAATTTTCTATATGCTTTTGCTGCATTTCACATAATTATTATACCAGTGTAGGCAATATTCTGAAAAGGGGTTAAGGTTCTGATATGGGTCATGCGCTGAGCGCTCTTCTCTTTTCTTTCTTTCTTTTTTTTTTCTTCATCATTATTTAGCCGTTGATTTTGTCTTTTTTATTGAGGTGGGTGAGAAAGAGTAATCTATTTTGTTTCATAACTCAGTTTTCTGCATGCATTGTCTATTAGAAGGCTCCCTATACATACATGCATACTGAAATAATTCTAAAATCGAGAGACCAGTTATATGCTGCCTCGCATGCATTATTTTATTGACACATCAGAATGTAAACAAATCAAATATTTACAGAAGTTAGATAGACAACTATGGTAAAACGCATCATGAATACAGTACTGCGAGATATGCATAATAAAGCACAGTCAGTTTCCTCCAAAATGTTTCGTACCATTGCAATTACTTTCAGAATATATCGCGCAGTTTACATTCTATGTTTGATAAAATAGAGCTATCGTATAATTATGTAATACACGGTATATGTGATTTTAAAAATGACTTATAAAAATGGGATTTCTGAAAATATTTCCAGTTGGCTTTGCACATCTTATAGTTACAATTTTCTTCAGTATCTTATTGGCACGAGGAATCTTTTAAATGTATATATATATATATATATACATACTAAATGCCTTTTTGCACACGAGGCGTAACTTTGATTGCGTTATTACCTGCAGTTATCAAGCCTTTGAAGGCAATTAGCCCACATACACTAGTAATTCAGTTCAGTATTAGCCTGTTCATTTTGGATTCACCGAGTGTATGATGTCACTCTCATACAGAGCGTCAAAGGCACGTCAGTCGCCGACGTAGTTGTACGTCAGTAAGTACCGCTTCTTGTGCAAATGGGCATTACAGCTGTAAATGGGGAAACAAATCTATATGAAGATTACATTACGTCTTATTATCAGAAATATACTTATATTTACAATGCTATGGAAGGGAAATAAACTCTAAAGTCCACCGCAAAATATACGATCGACCGCGATCCGATTTTGGAAATAAATCGCAATTGCACTAAATAATGGGCATTTTAACAAAGAAAATCTACCTGATTCAGGTTTGAACAATAATAAGAATGCTAAAGATATAGGGGTTCAGTGCACTGTCAGCCTTCTACCCGGCATAAGGGCCAAAGTGATTTGGTAACTTTGTAGAGGCTTGATAAAATCTGAGCTGCCTGACCTTACATGCTATCAGTGTATGTAATATGGTGTAAAAATGAAGCCCAGGGGAAAAAAAAGCTCTTCAAAATCATCATGTGTTTCACATAAGTAAACATATGCAAGTGACTGGAAATGCCAGACTCATTTCCCCCCATAGCTCAGTGTTAGACTAAAGCGTATGGCCATACGCTTTCGTAAATGGGAGTATTCAGTCATAGATATCTTAATAATAGCATTATATATTTGAAAAGCTTTCTATGCCTGGCTATTTATTTATCTTTCTGAACAGCATGAACAGCATTATACAAGACAGATATCAAAATTCAACAATTTATTAAATCAAGCCTCCACAAAGTTACCGAATCCCTTTAAAATCGTAGACAGTCGTAGGGCTGCATGCTATGACGTCACTACGACTTGGAGCCGATTCTTTTCCTCCGAGTAGAAAGCTCGCAATAGGCCGTATTTTCGATTACACTATCTACATGACTAGTAGGATCCTCAATTAAAAATATTTTATGTGTTAAGATATTTATATCAAATGCTATTACATTTTCTTCCGAAATCGGATCGAAGAGCGATCGTATAGTGTGCGGTGGGCTTTATCTAATTTCAAAAACAGTACGAATGTGATGTAAGTTGTGTTTAACTGAGCGATAAACATGGTAACGGTGGGAGAGGGAGAGAGAGAGAGAGAGAGAGTAATGAGGGTGAAAACTTTGGAAATGGCGGAAGACAAATTATACCGAGAAAAGAGACGAGTAAATGTAGATGCGCAAGAAAAGCGATAATGAGTATCAACTAGCAGGACATGACGTAGTATCATTCATTTTAACACTTTACGGTGTCTAAAAATACTATGAATGATCTCGGCCTGTATAGTAATCTACATACACATGTGCTGCATGTATAGTACAACCAGAGCAGGTTGAAAGAGAGAGTTCTGACACGCGCATAATAAGCCTACGAGTAGGCCTACGCGGTCTTTGTTTAAAACATGGCGGATCATGGAGCTCCCAATAGTTCCCTTTCACGTACATTCTCATTGGGAGGGAACTATTTGAAGCTCCATGAAATGACTGACCAATCAGAAGCGACCTCCAGTGTCGCGACTCTCTGTATGTATAGCTCTGTGTACAACTAATTGTTGCCCTCTTCTAGACTTTTTGGTGCCCCCACTATTACATCTTTTATCAGACATTCTCCCTTTCTCCAACATTGTTTACGATGTAATTTCTGCAATGTATATTGCATCATTAATCCTTATAAAGAACCTTTAAACGTTTTAAAATGAGAACAAAGTGAAGCTGACTGTTAAATTTTCGATTTCTAATAAAAAACAAAACCAAATAAACATGTGCATGCTTTTCAAGCACAATGATGCTAAATCACTTTTCTTAAACGAAGACAAAAAACTGAAAAGGACGACTTAGTAATACAAGGCATATTCATATTATTTGGTTCATTTGAAAAGCTCGACAGCATACTGCACAAAAAAGAACAGTAAAATCAATTAAAAAGTAAAGATACCTCATGCAACCTAACAGTAGTCCTATTTTATTTTTTCAAATAGAATCCCAAGAAAATTGATTTTCATAGAATCGTTCTTCATACATGAACTTGAAAACAATGTCTTCATGCCGAAGGAGAGACATTTTGAATTCTTTTTTGAAAATGTTTATGAATTTTTTCTTTTTTTCTCTCTTATTTTAGTATTAGCTACCATTCTTCTTTTTAAAAAAAAAATCTTGTTGAAAATAACATTTGAAAGAGTGGTTAATCAGACGGTGTGTTATTTTATGTTAAATCAATTTTGGTGGAGCGCAATCAGAAATCAGTTTACCTTGTAGATATCTTCTAGTAAATCTTAGATAGGCCTATAGTCTAAGGCATGGAAAGTTTCAAGAGGTGTCTCAGAGCACGGTGGTCTCTGAATAAGAATTTTTCTGAACCTTTATATGGATGATTCCTTGCGCCCAGCCTTTGCAAAGGCGCTACGTCTTGTCACGACATCAGCTAAGGGCACACTTTCAACAGGTTCCGTCGGTACACGACTGTACTCTCCTTTCTTGTTCCTTCTACTGCCACCCGTTGCACCAGCAGCGCTGCTCTTGCTACGACTGGCGTTGACATGGTTCTGTATCACAGGTCCATTCGTGACCGGATAACTGTTCGTCACTACCAGCTTTGATTTCTGTGTACTCGATATGAGAGGGTCCGTGACCAATGACCGCGGGGATGACAAAGGGGGTGGTGATCGTGGTGTATCTGTCGTGGGTGATTTAGGGAGCGAAGGTACAGATGACGCTGATGGTGATCGATGCGAATTAGACATCGACACTGTAGACGAAGATGATGGTGATCGTGGGGCATCTTTGGTAGGTGATCTCGATGATGAAACCGTTGATGATGATGACGAAGATCTAACTTTACCTTTCGGGGAAGTTTTAGTCGGGGTTGTAGGTAGGCCTACAGGAGAATTTGCCGCTGATGGACTGGAGGTAGAAATGAGAGAACACATGAACAAACCTATATAGAACGTGATAAGACACTGTCAATATAATTTCAAAACAGCATCGAAAGTGTTGTATAGCTTTATCTTGTAGGATCCTGATCAAGTGAAATCCGATTTCTCAATAATCAAATTCCATGACATGCAGGCATCGTAGGCTATGGATTACTATAGCTTGTCCGAATTAATCTTAACATATTCACACTTTTTCTTTTTTGCCAATTTCTATATTCTATCAAAGATTGCCAGGAAAAAAATAATTACTCGTGCAGATATGCTACCAGCAAGACTAGGGAGGAACTAGGTTCTTTAAAATGTGTTCCCTTTATACACAGAAGCATAAGAAAGTTGATTAGGTCTCCAAACCAGGTTACCATCTAATGATAAAATCTAGAAAGTGTGAATGCCGAATTACTGTCCTCCTTCACTGGACAAGTTGATTAAGATTTAAATAATGTGATGTCGGATCCGGGATTTTGTAAAAGGGGAGGGGCACGTTTCCGAAAATTTTCTAACAAGTCAAAAAAATCACATGTTTCAGATGCCTTTGCATGAATTCGAAAAGGGGGACACATTTTTGAGGTTGCATTATACTTCAGGTATATCACTGGTTTTAAAAGGTACACTTGGGCCGGACGTGCCATTGACTCCCCTTCCCTACAAACATTCTTCCTAACCTTTAAAGAGCTGATTCAGTAAAATGCAGACGTGACCACTTCAAATTCAAAGGACAATCCCATTCATTATGTCGTGTGATCTCTCGGACTACCATCCTCTGGATAAGGTCCCCCTGACGAAAATACCCGAAAACTATCGCAGGACAACCAACTTTATATTTTTTCGGACATCTATCACATAATTACTACTACCAAGTAAGATATCCCATGCAGATACTGTGGGGGAGTTGTCCGGTTGTTGGTCCATATAGTAGTTTTCCTAGAATATTATTGTCATCTAATAACCAATATGATATGGGTACACTTTACTTACTTCTGTGGGGAGCGGCCATTTGAGGCATCATCCTCTTTAATGAAATCCAGTTTTTTCCTCGCCGATCGCCCTCGAACAGGTTCTTCTTCTCTACTCGAGCCTTCATGTCGGCTGACCACTGCGTAACCATCCACGTGATCATGCATAATTACATTGACATGGTTGCTAGTCCCCACTGATACAGATTCCCGATGACAGTTGACGTTGGCCTCTCGGATGCAGTCATGACCGCGACCAGACGACCGCCTGCCACGGGTGCTACGTCGGCGTAAGCTTCGTCTCGAATAGGGAACGTCACGGTAAGCAGGTTGTCTGCAGGTCAGGCGCATCCAGATTTGCTCGTGGCACAGGACGTAGAGCCAGGGACAGAAGGCCGGGTAGAACTCAGCCCAGTGCATTGCAGCCATGTTCTTAAAGTTGTTGAGAGGCTGCCCTGAGACATTGGAGATTATTCTCATCTACATGATGTTTAATAAAATGTAAAGAAAAGAATTAGTCATACGATCGAGCAGAAGGGGCAAAAATCATAATCAATCATTCTATTTAGATTATTCATGTTGCTAAGTTAGGCGATAAGAATATCATGCCATTCGTCTTTCAAATATTCACAAAGTTCATAATTTTACCTATTTTACCATCTTCTCATTTTTCTTTTTTCAGACATTGCTTATATTTTCTTTTTTGTTTATTCGTACATAAGAGAGTGGGGATTTGGATTTATCACAAGAATAGGTTAAGGACATATGGTTTCTTGCCGATCTAATTTGTCTAGAATATATCATAATGGTTATGTACACATCAACAGATGAATCCCTACGCTATGACATAATAAATGTACTTACCACTATTGGAATGTAACAAACTAGAAATCCACATGCTAGAAGGTTGTAATTGATCGTGGCCCACAAAAGAGCCCTATCAGCTGCAAAGAATCGCCTTGGTATCCTATGGGAATTATCATCAATCGTCAAAGTCAAGCTATAGCGCCCTCTCTCATTGTCTTTCCCTGCTGTTGTGGCTTTGCACTTTTTGGCAGTCCTGTATACCGCCCCTATTGTGGCGGCCAAGATGGATACAACCACAAGCAAGATGACGGCGACGACAATGGTCGCCAGCACGCTACTAAAGAGACGTCCGACCGTCTCTTCGTCCCTCCAGTCTATAAAACACCACGTGGATGGGTATTGCAAAGAGATCCGTCCAAACCCAACAAGAGGTAAGATACCTGTAAAGACTGAGACGACCCAGAGCAGTACAAGCACAAAGGGTATCTTCCGAGGTTCTACTTTACGATTATACGTCACGGGACGACACGCGGCGAGGAAGCGCTCAAAACCAAGTATCCCTGTCATATAGGCTAGGGACATTCCAAAGGTAAGAACACAAAACCCATGGAAATCACAAAGTCGTGATCCGCCCATCCAATGTAATCCATTAACGTGGACAGCGATCATAATGGGATAGACAGTCAAGTATCCTACAATACTAGTGATGAAAAATCCTCGGAGAATCCCATAGAAGGCCGTTGCCCGATGCCATGAAGATGAACAATGGTATACTCCCAAGGCTACTATATTTCCTATTAATCCTACAGAAAACATGATGATTGGTATCAAAATAGTGGTGCTTGGCTGCAGGGCTGTCATTGCCGTGAAATTTAACCCTGGTTGCTCCGGAGCCGCTCGACGGCTCAAATGTAACAGATTCAATTCTTGATATTGATCAGGTTGTAGCCCGCCCTCTCCTGCCTGCAGGAGTGACGAACTCAAGTTCGTAAGCGACATGGTGAAATCAATAATTCGTATCCCTTTAACTATTGAACAAAATTAAATATAACATTGGACAAGGGGTCATGATGTCTCTTATATAGATCGTCTCTATATCTCTTTTCAAGACATGCTTCACTTTTGTCCCTTCAGGATGCGAGAAGATGTAAACTTAGCTGTTCTGTCGTCTCCTTTACCGCGCGGTCAATATCGGCGACCCAGAAATTCAGCAGATGTCACTCTTACCTGTATTATAATCTACACACAGCGATGATCACTCTTTATATCAGTTTCCTTCGATTAAAGCCTTCTAGTATGGATTATGCTCGCTAAAGAAAGTCTTGTCGCTTCCTTCCTTTACCTCCTGTCCAAACTCCGTACTGCCATGAGAGAGCGAGAGAGACGGCTGAAAGCATCACTTGCGATATCACGGCAGGCTGAACGTCTGGTGTACCGCCATGCATAGTAATTTCCCGAAAGCCGCCACCAGGCTTTACTGACAACCCCCTTGTGGCTTTGCCGCGATATATACCAGGTCGATCGGCTCTTTCGTAAACGTAGCTTCGCTCAAGACAAATCGCCTTTTCTCGCCAAAGTATGGCTTAAGGGTACAAACCTTAATGAATATCCTAAAAATTCCTGGGTACAAGTAACTCGAGAAAGATATTGCTCATACGCGAAATGGATAACGTATTTTGTATCCTCATGTGGAATCAAATGTAAAGCAGCTTAGCAACCGCAAATCCGAATTCATAATAATGGAGTCGAGTATCTCATGAATTCATCAGCTGACCAAATTCTGATTTCACGTTTTCCAATGAAAGTGCAAAATCTCATAGATATGCAACTGGGAATAGAGCATGGGATCGTGTTTCCTGTGTCTAGGAAGATAACGATATTTGCTGTAGAATTCTTTGCAGTATTACTTTACATCTCTCTCAGCTACGCCGTGTGTCAGAGAGTGAAAAGCAGTAATGTTTTTGGACGTTCGATATATTGTATTAGAAGAATTCTCTTTTCAATAGTAGTCTTTCACTTACGAAGATAAACACCATTCGCTCACAATTAAGGCACAATAAGTTTTCGAAGATAATTCCTTTAAATTCCAGATAATGTGTCGTTGTGGGGGAATCATAATTCTGTGGAAAAAGAGAATGAAAAGAAAAAATATTATTCTCTATGTTCGAAGCAAACTAAAAATATATAATGACGCAGCATCAGTAATGCATAAAAGAGTACATACTAAGAGAAAAATATGAAAAATACGTAATTTGTTTAATAAGAAAAAGTCATTCCCATGCAATGAGCTTAAAAGCGGCTAAGCTAAAGCATTTTGATAAAAAGCATTACAGGATCCTGAGATAGCAGGTTAGAGACCTGCTAAACGGATATAAACAATGTTGTCGTTGTGAAAATTTGTTTTAAGCCTTTTTTTTTTTTTTTTTTTTTTTTGCTTTTTGCTTTTCTGAATATAAGTATTAGTTCATTGGGTTAACATAACACGCTGACCACAAATAACCATGATTATACAGGGAGAACTCACAACATGCACAATGTAAAAATGATTAAAATGTTATCAAAGTTCAAAACCATCGAGGTCAGATATAAATATTTACACTCAAGTAACAATAATATTTAAGATTATCGAATCGTTCAAAAAAGTGAATAAACAACAGTTAATAACCTAGTTAATGACTAAGAAATCTTTCCATAGATAAGGATGTGGATAAACTTCGTTTGTAGTACTTTTTCTTTTCTTTTCTTTTCTTGTTTTGTCCATGGCAATAAACAATAATTTAGGTAATCGTCTAAATGTTATTTTATGGTTTCATGTAGAGTGGAAAGTATGTTAGACTAAAGCTCTCACAAACGTGCATGTGTACGGAAATATGTTTCGCGTGTAATGATAAGAAGGTTGACAATTCGTATGATACACTCATTTTGGAATTACGCCTATTATTGAAATATTTACTGCATGTAGAGAATGTCCAAAAGGAGTCCTAGGTGAAATCACTTCGAAAATTTCAATTTCAATTTCAAATCTACTGAAAAGCAGATGGTTTTCTTCATAAGCCAGAATGTAAAATTTAAATTTTTTCTTTTCTTTTTTTTTTCTGAGAGAGATTATGCTTCTTCAAAGTGAATGATAATATCAATGCACAGATGATTTCTCACCTGGCACAATTCATTATGCCTACACAGAAAACAGACAATAAATAGCTTCAGATTTTTACAGCCGTAGTTGTCGATATGTCGAGATGTCAATGAAAATTGAATGTCGGAGGGGGGGGGGGGGTGTATAACGGCACAGTTTGTAATTTGCTGGCATAATGAGCTATGTAAATGGGCGAGGATAAAATTCAATACATATAGCTACAAATGAAAAATAACATTTTATTTTAGACTTATTGTACTTCCTATCCCTTAAATACCCTTTCTTTCAATGTATATCACTGAGGATATTGTGGAACATACAAGTGTTATTCCGTTATTATTTATAGTTTGGATGTTGACAAGATCGTTCGAAAGCCAGACCGAGTCCAATGCAAACTCTTCAATGATTTACATTTTAAAGTTATTAGTTTCAATTTTCAGACATTTTTTTTTTTTTTGAAAATTGTGTTAAGGGCATAGGCTTTACGCTTATATCAGTGTATATGCAAATACATCATTCTTACAAATTATTTTTGCTACCAGGCGGGCAAGTTGTATTAAAAGATAGGAAACTAGACCAAACAGGTGCAGTTTGTTTCCTAGATTTTCATATTTATATTGATTTAGGTTAAGCATGTCTTGCGGCCGTGCTAAAGTCTAAGCATGACGGAAGAGGTTTAGCAAAACACGGTTGCACTATCGGTTCAGTACAATAACTTGGGAAGAATGTGCTTGTTAAATAGGTCGGTTGGACGTACGTCGGTGCACATGCTTCATTCAGAAAGGTTTCACTTCAGTCCCACACACAGCGATAAGTGCTGTTTTCACCTTTTCATGCTGCCTGCTATACCAGTTGTTCCACTAATTAGAAGCCGTTGAAATCTTTACTTGAAAATGCATTCCTCGATGGTCGAAAACTGTGTATATAGACTTGCCACCAAACGACATGTGTGTGTGCGTGAGGGTGGTTACTTTGTGTGCGTGTGTTTGCGTAATTCACTCTGCCATGTGCTGTGAAACTTGTATATCTGGAGCAGGATTGTCTCATGCGTCCTCTTTTCATCGAGTTCATGGAATTTAGAATCATTTTATTTCAGTGATCACTTTTTAAAGATACACTGTAACTAAAAAAGTGGCATTTATACATATTATTTGGTTACAACAGACACCGCTTGTTTTCTTCAAATAGATCAAAAGTCAATATATTTCAGGTCGAAAATGAATACACGTAAAACCTAGATACACTACGATAGCCTAAAATTTTGATAAGTAGTAGACATACATTATATTCATTCATCGTAACCACGCAATGACGTGTTGTGAGCGATACTGGAATTGCGTAGGCTACTGTAAATGATAACACAGATGTTTCTATGAAAGAAAGGGGATTTTAAATCCGTCCGAACATGAGAGGAAAGGGGAAAGAGCTAAAGTCATTCTTAAAATCCTTGCTCCATAAGGTTCATATGGTGTTGATGTATCAAAATGCATGAGGACTTTCGACAGAGTTTACCCTAACCAATCCTTTCTCGCTTCTCCTGTAAACTTTCTTTGTTGTCATCGCTCGGCCCTTTAGCTTTAAATACCGACACGCGCGCGGAGAGGAAGCCCTCACAGATCCCCTCTTTCCCATCGTCAAGAACATGGCCACTTTAACGTGATCACGTCATATTTCTAAAGCTATTCTCCAAATGCGTGGATACATCTCAATCGCATCAGGCATTCGGAATAGTGATCGACTTGCTGATTGATGTCCTTCCGTGCCCACATCCTACGGGTGGTCATAGAAAGCATCGGCATCATTTCCACTTTAAAGAGAAGTCCGTGTTTGTTTGTAACCATGGAGACCTTTTTTTTTTTCAAGCACAAGCTACCGCAGACAATACAGAAAATGAGAGCGTATTAAAATAATGCACTGCCTTGAATGCATTTCTAGATGATTACTGATTCATGTTAAGCTGCAACACATACACACACACACGCACACACACACACACACACACACACACACACATAATAGTTCACACATTGTGGACATTACATCTATAAAAGGGATGATTCCAAAACGGCACATTTCGATTTGAAGTTCAGGTTTGTCAGGCCCTTAAAAGCCTTCCCTTTTGAGGGTATAAACCCTTTTCTAAATTATATATTTTACAGATTTTACATTTGAAGAATTATCTTAAAGGACATTTTTACCAACTTGTTCTAGCTGTAACCATAAGGGAGAAAACAGTGCATCACGTGCAAAAAGAATATATGATGCAGCGAATTATTCTGAAGCTTGTATTTTCATAGAGAATCTTAATAAGCCAGTTTATTAAGGAAATTTAGACAAACTGGGTAAATAAACTGTTACTGTCTCAACCCGGCTGTCTCTGGGTAACATGGGTAGCCTACTACTGCACGATAACGATTCGATGAGGATTTAACGTATAATAATATGACTTGGAAATATGATTTATAATCGTGAAGGTCACCATAATCAAAATTTGATGAAACTCTCCCTATTCCATTTTTCAATCTAAGATTTTTCATTTTCTATATTAAATCACTATTTCTTTTTTTTTTTTTTTAAACGTTTTCGACTACTTGCCCGGCAGGGATGTACCGTTCCCTTTAACATCGCAAGACGGTGAGAGAAATAGTTTGGGAACATTAGCACGTCAGCCAAACGTGATTTGGGAACGACAGACAAAAAGTGACCTTGCATTCCACGTGTGAAAAATTGGGACAGATCTGTCGAGCAGGGCTTTGCACTTGAAGGGGACGCTCCAGTTACGGCGAAGTCTTTAATGCTGTGACTATTTCTACAGAGATCTCATCTCTTGGTTCATTGTACATCACTCTTCATCACCCATCCCTCTATCCTCCTCCTTCTCCTCTTCCATCTCTAATATTTCTCCTCTTAGTTCAAAGGGACGGTTCAGCTCTCTTAATGTGCAATGAATTTGTGAGCTTTCTTATATTTTGTTCCGATGTGGAAAATTATCATAATAAAAATAGAGATGGAAAGGATGTCTCTTGAAATACCCTCGTATTCCAAATAAAAGTTTAAAATATACGTAAATTTTGAAGGCACATGTGTGTAGTCCCATTTGTTTTAGAGTGCTTTTTACTCTATATAGTTAGGCAATTTTCAGCAAGATTGAGTTATCATTTTGATGATAATGATGATTACAAAACCTTAACACACACAATTATTCACATGTACTCCTTTTAACCAATAGTTTCTTTCACAGTACAATCGCATAAGCAGAACTTAACGTTATCTTTTAAAACATTTAGCGTAAGAGGTTCTAGACGTAAGTTTGTTTAATACGGGTTTATCTGAGATCATTATCTTCTTCCTACACACGTTGTACTGTTAAATCCATTTAACGTCGCTTTCTACCTTTAGGAGTATTTTTCCTATACCTCTTAATGAAGAAAGATTTCATTAAAATAGACAGCGAATAGAAACAACAATCGTAATTGAGGACGGTAGGATTTAAAAACGAATTTAAAGAAATGCTATACAAAAAAGGGGGAAAAAACGATTCTAAAACATAGAGTACATGAGTGTTTTTACAAGCATTGAGAAAATGGACATATCCTGATCATTCTTACGCAGTACTAATGACTAGTTTTCCATTAGCGATTAGCACAATTTTAAAAAATGAAAACAATTATATGAAAATATGATTCTTCCGAACATTATCCTATTTGCTCAATATACAATTTATAAGGTGTATGTTTTAAATAATTTTTAATCTAAACAGTTTAATTCGGTTGTCATGTTTCTTGAATTGAAAAGAGATCTCATGGAAAATATGAAATATCTCATAAAGAAAAAAAACAGCTTAAACTCTCAAAGGAAAAGTTTGGAAGATTAAAGAAAATTCTGAAGTAACTTAAAGGGATTCGGTAACTTTGTGGAGGTTTGATTTAATAAATTGTTGAATTTTGATATCTGTCTTGTATAATGATGTTTAGAAGGATAAATAAATAGGCATAGAAAGGATTTCAAATGTATAATGCTATTACTAAGATATCTATGACTGAATACTCCCATTTACGAAAGCGTATGGCCATACGCTTTAGTCTAACACTGAGTCTATGGGGGAAATTGAGTCTGGCATTTCCGGTCATTTGCATATGTTTACTTTTGTGAAGCACATGATTATTTTGAAGTGGGTTTTTTTTTCCTGGGCTTCATTTTTACACCATGTATATTACATACACTGATAGCATGTAAGGCCAGGCAGCTCAGATTTTATCAAGCCTCTACAAAGTTACCAAATCACTTTAAGTTTACAAAATACGAACCGATTTGAGGACATGCATGTATTATCGTGTATATTTTAAGAATTAGTTCAGTCATGTAAACTGTGTAATTAGTATTGAGTTAATTTCTATACAAATATTGACTGCTCATGAGGATGATGGTGGAAATTATCACTCCCAATGTGGTGTTCATACAGGCCCTTCTATCACCCCCGAGGCGAAGCCGAGGGGTGATAGAAGGACCGGTATGAACACCGAGGGAGTGATAATTTCAACCACCATTTACAGAGCAGTCCATATTTGTTTTATATACCTCATCCTTTTCATCCCTTTCATCCTTCTGCTAAGTCACTCGCCATGTTGAATTCTTACGCGCTGCGCGTATATTGATTAATGTAGTCGTAGCCTAGCAACTCGCGAAAGCGCTCTTAAAACCAAAACCTGAACCAAATTTATGGGGTTACGCGTTCTATCACAGGGTTTTGGCGTTCTATCATTTGACCTTAGGTCAATTGATAGAACGCCAAAACCCTATGACGCAATGATAGATCGAGATGCGCCGTGTCATGTGATATAGTTTTGACCAATCAGTGAATAAGAATCTATGTATGAGGTATATAAAAATAATAAATTCCTCGTCAGGGGATTAAAAAACCAACAATGTATTCAACAGGTATATAGTTCGAACCCCATGCTACAGCAACAAGTTAATTAAGCAAAACGTTTATCTACATTTGCCAAACTTCATCCAGGTGAGGTAAATGGGTACCGGTAGGAAGAAATTCCTCAAATTCTTCAGCGCCTATCAGGGCAATTTGACTATCGCCGGGTAATAAACCAAGTCTCTTTGGAAGTGCATATATAGACATTATTAGATTTGCGATATACAGTATACAATAACAGAATGTTATTAGTACTCTCAAAATGGGAACCGACAATGCACTATGCATTATGGATGCGCCGCATGAAACACGTTCACATCTACACAAGACGAATAAAAGCCTTGCGTGACTCCTGCTGTGATTCCCGCCAAAATGTTCACCAAAAAAAAATTTGAAATTTACCCGGTCACGATCTATAACCTTATTTCGTTCCTGTTCAAAATTCCATTCATTGCGTGCTTCTCGTATCATGCCATTTTTATGACATGGCGATCGGATTTCGTAATTCGATAACCCTGATCCTGCAGATGATTTTGAAGTTTAGGCGACTTTTGGATGTGAATTTCAAATGTAATGCGAAAACCTTTGAAATGAGAGATGAAGTAAATTGTCATGTATGGATATAAAGGGATATCTGTTGACTAAATGATATTGTGTGGTAGTGAAAAGGGAACGTTTACCTAAGGCATGTTAGGGGCTCTTTTCCACTTCGTACATTTTCGTACTTTTGATAAAAAGCAAAGTTATGTTATGAGAATCAGCATTGTAATGTTCGTTTTTAGTGAGTCAAACTAGAATATTGTATACTCATGTAGGATGTTTATTAGTTTTACAAAATTGTATGGAAAATGGAAAACATACTTAAGTACAATTGAATTGTTAGTTAACAGGATATTCCATACCACTTTTCAAAAAAATAATGACGTACGTCTGTTTTTAGTGACAAGTAAGAAGTTTATTGTTCCTTCTTAGAAATTACTTAACAATTATTTTCCCTCATTACAAATGTTTATAGTATGTGGTAGTACCCGGATGTATCATTTCCAATGTTATTACATCATGAAATCGCCTTCTTAGAATATATCAAATATGGAACAGGAATCATCCCAGAACGGCGCGGCGTACACGGTAAGCATGGTGGGGGAAGAAATGTTAACAATGGTTTCTTCATGACCCGACTTCGTTCCAGATTTGGTTTGGAAATCCAAATAAACATTGTGACTGAGTAATCACAGATAATGAGTTGTCGTGATAAGACGAACTGGATAAGCACCACTTCCCATCCCACTGGCGAAGATGATAGACCAGTGTACAGGCGGGAGGCAATATCCTGTTACCATTGCTTACCCTTTTAATTTGGGTATGAATCGCGCTAAATATATACGAACAGGTGGAATTAAGGTGTTGTATTGGTAATAGTTCTTTACTCTTATAACCTACCAGAGATCCTGGGTTTGGTTGTGCTCGTTGCTTATATCCTTGGACAAGGTAAATGAGAGACCCTCAGAAAGTACGAATACTGTTGAGTATACGCTGGGAAAATAATATTGATAATGTTGTTGTTGTTATAATTATTATTATTATTATTATTAATAGTAGTAGTAGTAGTAGTAGTAGTAGTAGTAGTAGCGGTAGTAGTAGTAGTAGTAGTAGTAGTAGTAGTAGTAGTAGTAGCAGCAGTAGTAGTAGTAGTAGTAGTAGTAGTAGTAGTAGTAGTAGTAGTTTTTTTTAGTAGCATAATTATCATTATTATTGTTATTATTATTATCATCATTATTGTTATTATTAATCGATCGACAGGTCCCAAGAAGTTACAGTGATGCAGGATAGAAATGCATTGTGAAATCATGTTAGCCTCATACTACTATAAAGCATCACTTTATTTGCCATTCGAAAGTGTGTTTAGAAAACGTCCTGTAATTTGTGATAAATACCATTTCAAAGGGTGCCCTCAATGATAGGAACCTTAGAACTTCGTTTAAAAAGCTACCACTGACTAACAAAGAAAGAGATTTTAATCTTAAATATATTAAACGCTTGTTTTTAATAGTCTATTAGGAAATATGCCTGTTCAACTTCTGCAGAGTAGAACCTCCAGAAGCACATTTGCAATGAATTCAGACGCTCTTCCGAGGACGAAATCGGTCATATTTGCAACAACAATAGCAACGAAAAGACACAGTGATATGTAAAGATAGTAAGTCCTTATAGTAATGGTTAATTTCTAGATATTAGTTCACAATGGACTTTACATCACTGGAAGATAAGCAGCGTTAACGTGTTTGAATATACAGTATGTTTCCGTGAGAGAAACACAATTGTATTTTAAGTAGTTTACAAAATCTTAGCTACTTTGTTAAAAAACAAAAGAGAGAGACAGGCAGACAGTACAGACAGTGAAAATTAGGTGCAAAAAATATGAGCTGGTAAAGGAACCACGAGGCTAGGCATAAATCAGAGCGTAACATCAAGTGTGACTTCGATCAATATAACTATCACATTGACATAAAGCAGTCTATACCATGTTTACATGCCAAAACTCATTTAAACCATTCAGCTAATTACATCCACTTCCTGGGAATATCACCCACCCACATTCAAGAGAAGGTCGAATTCCGAGGTGAAAAATAACTTGTGAGCTTTCTCATTTTTTTTATTTCCGTGTGGAAGAGTATCGTATTAGAAATAATGCCCCCTGAAAAGGACTGCTCTTTAAATTTCCTCAAATAAGAGAAATGGCTTATATATTTCGACAGACTTTCATGTCGCTTGTGTGTGTTTCTATTTTCAATTTCTATGTGCTGTGTGCTCACTGTATGTGACTGATTTTCATCAAGATTTGGTCTTTTTTTTTTCATCTTGATGATTTAAAAACCTGAAATACATAATTATCTTTATGTACTATTACAATCTACTTTTTTTCAGAATTTTCTTTCCCATTGCAATCGTATGATCAGAACTCGACTTCATCTGAAAGCACAAATACGAGCACCAGGCAAGTAAAAAGAAATATAAGAACATCACTTTAGATGAAGGAAGCATGTCCAAACTTCCAATGCAAAACTTACAGGCACTCCACTTTAAGAAGGCTTGACTGCAAACCCATTTGACATTGTCACGTGTTTAGAACATGAAGAATGAGAGGACATACACACCTCGTGGCATGAAGATATTACCAACATGCATTGTCACTGAATACATTTTACACACGGCTGGTCACAACGATAGCAAACTAGCGGGTGAGAAGATTATTGATTTGATTTATTGCCATGGTTACTATTTTTTCTGGGGGCCAAAGATAAGATTCAGAGGAAGCAAAATGTGCTTTGCTCACACAATAAAATACGATGGCCAGCTTTTGAGAAAACCCTGTATATTAAACCACCTGATTAGATTTTCATTAGATCTCTGACTTGAAGTATATTTTGGGATGAGATGCAATCATTTTCAATGCATTTTTTTGCTAAAGATGCAGAATCAATGTTGACTGGAGCTGGTATACATTACATGACGAAAGAAAATCGTAACATACATGGAGGAAATTATTTAAATAAATCCAGAGTATTATTAATATTATTGCACATTTAAACTTTTTCAGCTCTTATGATACTCTCCACATGTATATTCATTTCAAGAGTTGCGAATTGATAATGCACTTGTATTCGATGCATAATATTATGGAAAATTTGTTTTTTAATTGGAACATTTCGAATATCTGCTGATGGCATTCAGATAAAAAAAAATAAAGGTTTCTTTAAAAATGTCTCACTGTATGGCCGATATACTACTTGTATCTTTTGAATTTTGTTATACTTCACGAGTGGTAAATTATGTACGTTATACTATAGATGGAAAATATATTTTAACTGAAAATTATGAAAAAGCAACAATTTATTTTAAAATTCAATAAAGCAATGCATAGGGTTTTCCTAGAAAGATAGTCTTCCATCCATGCCTATATCACGTATATGAGATACACATGTATTTGCCTTTCGTTTATATTTGTTTGACTTTGTTTTTAAAAAAAACACTAAAATATTCATAAAATCGACGTCTTCATGCAACACATCGTAAAAGGTATGTCATTATAATGACATTAAACATGAAATTAATCAATTCTGTTTATCAAGGTTACCGATATGCCAACTTATACAAGCTAAGGCAACTTTCTTTCCCCGAATGTACATCTTCGTTTCCTGTCCACCCGGACCGCCCAATTGTATTCCTATACATCACAACACAAATCATTCAAAGTCAAATATATCCAAAGTCGTACAACTAACCCAAACAAACGGGTCTTGCATCAAATCTAATGCGAAGGTAACAGAATAATTATTATCTTACGCGTCGGAATTGGTAAACAAAAAATTATGGTCACTTAAATGTCTGAACTCTGCTATGAAACTATTTCATGTTTCAAAAGGAAATTAATATTCAATGTGACGTAAATATTCTAATAGTTCTAGCCCTGGATATATCTCAATGACAACTTGAGAATAGAAATACTCGTTAACGGTTCGTAATATTATTCTGAAACATTATGATTTGCTAGCTCGAAAGATATTTTTTGATATGTTTTGTTTGTATTTCATTGCATTCTTAAGATGCAGATGCATCCTGCTTTAAACAAAGACTTCAACAAAATCTTGCAGCTTTATTTTAACTGTTGCGATTTTTCAAGCGAGAGACAATCACAGAGGCTGCCGGAAACACCCCGGAAGAAACCCTAGTTCATTCAATGTCAGTGCCTTCATTTTGTTCTTCATACAGTATTAAATTTAATGATTTTATTTTGATCTGAACGACACTTAACAATCCAATCAAAGCGTGATTAAGAAATCAACGTCTGGTTATTCAAATAAGCACATATGAAAGATCACTGATTCCCAAAATGACAATGAGAGATAAAAAGTTATAATCATTGACAAGATATTGACAATACCATGCGCACTTTGATAAAAAGGGGGAAAACACCTTTTTTCTTTATATGTCAAACACTCCGTACGCCGGAAGAAACAGACCTAGAACATGTCGACTATTGTCCAGAGAGGTGGCAAAGTTGACTACATGGTGACCGATATAAGAAGCAAAGTCAAGCTGAAAATGCCATTTTCTGGCGTGTATTTTTCGGCAATTAATCTTCAAATGACATCCTTTCCCGATCCATCTCTCCTCGGAGTAGCCCATTATGAACGCCAAGAGGCCGTGAATAATTCATACTTCTATCCCCTACCATCGCACCAGACAGGTGGGTACTATTGATACTCTGTCAAAAGACGTGAAAGCTACTAGATGTCAACAAATCCTCCGACAAGAAAATTATGATAATATCAAGCTATGTCAGCCGAAGGGATTGGTTGTCACAATATCACAATATATAAATTATGGTATATTAGCATGGGGTTGTGCAGCACAAGCACGATCACGATTGAACAGAATACTTCTTCTACAAAAAAAAAAATTAAGAATTATATTTCATACAAATTACAGATCTCATACGGATATTTAATTTTTTTTAAAATAAGATCCTCAAAGTAAAGGACATTTATCATTTCCAACTAGGCCAATTCATGTACAAATTGGGTAAAAAATAACCTCCCTACTATTTTTAACGGTATGTTTCGAAAGAACAACAACGTACACAAATATCCAACGAGACAAGGCAATGTGTTTTTTTTTTCGGTTCCATGTAGTGGAACTCTTTAGATAAAGAAATTAAAGAATCCCCTAGTCTTAACAATTTTAAACGCAAACTTCAAAAAGATATCTGCTCAGCCTATGACCTCTGGAAACAGGTTAAGTCTAATACCAAAAAAATGAAATACAAAATAATAAAAAACAAAACATTCAACTTGTTCATGTTTTCCTGTGAACTCGTGCCTAGCGACCGTGTTTTTGCTCCTGCTCCCAACCTCTCTTCCTTTCTATTTCATGTCTCTTATTTTACAACTCTCTCCCTCTTTTTTTCCCCTATAAACCTATGTAGGCATACCGTAAATTTGTCTGTAATTTTCGCCACTATTTATTAATTTGTTATAATTTGTTTGACCAAAATTCTATGATGTCAATAAGTCTTTGGGGGATGCATCATACGAGCATTGCTTTCTATAGCATGCCCTCCTTTTCATTATATATGTTAGGTCAATAATAATCCGTTTTGTAAATTATTTTTGTACTCTTATTTATTTATTTATTGGTCTTTTTTCAGTAGGGTAGCTCCATCAGTGATTAAACACTGTTTTCCTTGGAGGCCCTACAACAAAAATACATATAATACAATCATACAGATATAAACAATACTTGAACAAACAAAGTAATTACATACACTTTTGGTAGTTTTACAAAGGACCAACTGAAGAATTTGAACGAGCATGGCGCCAAAACAAAATAGAAAACAAAGAACTTGTTGAAGCATTCCTAAAATAATGTGGCAAACTGTTCCAAATCACTGCTCCTTCGTATGAAAAACTCCGTTTCCCCATTTCTGTTTTTTGTCTTTGTGTTGTTAGTTTGATATATACAAAGTTATTACATTGTGTTATGTTTATTAATTATTACCATGGCTTTGAATCAATATGTATCATGTATGATTATTTTGAGACGGAAAAAATAAATAAATCAAATCTAATCAAAGGCCAATTTTCTCTTTTGTATTTTTCTCACAGATAGCCCTATACATGACTTGTAAGTTTCAAAAGATTTAGACTAGTATTTATATAGCGCATATTTCATGCACTACATGCATAAAGAACATTGGAAATTATTACCATGGCTTTTGATAATAATGATATGGTATTATTTACCAAGGTCGACATCATCAGTTTTATACCGCTCTTCCTGTGGACCCTACAGCATGCAGTGTATGGCAAGGGAATGTCTTAGGAAATCTAGACTGACTACATCTGCGTTGAGAGAGACAAATATACATAAAATGACTCGTCTATAAGAAAAAAAATCATTTGCCAACGAATATATGTGTACAGTTGAACTCATACACTCTGAAAAAAAGTGTAGTCATTTTTTTTTTTTTTTTTTTTTTTGACCAGATCGCCTGGTCACACTTTCTTAATCAGATTCTAGTCATTCTGACTAGGATTCTAGTCATTCTGACTAGGATTCTGTTCATTTTTACTACGATTCTGTTTACTTCAAACCTAAAGCTGGTAATTTTAACTAGAATAGTACAGATGCCAGTGGAAATAGTTAATCTAGTCAAATCTGAATAGATTCTAGTCAAATTTGACTAACTAGATTGTTTTAAGAGTGTACAGTGTTCAAGAACGAACAGAAAGAAACAACTGACAACTGAACTTATTATGGTTCAAAATAAGAATACAAACATAAACGTATATACCTGGAAACTTATTGTGGAAAAGGTAACGTAAGTAGACATCCGTTTTATCATTTGTCATTGGAAGGAAAGAAATGGATACAAATGCACTTCAGTGTCATGTCTGATCAAGTGCATAATCGATCCAAATAAGTCCCTATCAGCTTTATATTGCCGCACACTAAAAATATTTACAGTTTCAACTTCAATATTTCTGTTTTAATGTGAGCAATATGACCGGAAGAATACAAAATAAATCAGAACAAAGAGAAAAAAAGGAAAGAGAGTGGGAGTGAGAAAGAGAAAGGGGAAAAGAAAGACACAGTGGGAGAAAGACACTGAAAAAGAGAGGGGAAAAAATTGATAGAATTTGAGAAAGAGGAAGAAAGAAAGCGGGATAATGGAAAAGAGATATAGACATGATAGAGAGAGGAGGGTAAAATGGTGGAGATGGAAGAGGGGTAACTGGAGGAGGAGGAGGAGGAGGAGGAGAGGCAAGATTGAGAATGATAGAGATGATGGGAGAGAGAGAGGAGCTGAAATGATGGAGATGAGAGAGAGAGAGAGAGAGGAGGCAAGATGAGAGAAGAGTGAGAATGAACAGGGCGTTCGTAGAAGCTTTTGTTCAACTCACAATCTATTCTCCCTACAGCTGTGTGAATACTCTCACTCAATCAGTGTCTTTGTTAAGTCTCACCTCCACCCGCCTCTCTCTCTCTCTCCCTCTCTCTCTCCCTCCTTCCTCACTCCCTCTCTCTCTCTCTCTCTCCCCCCCCCTCTCTTCTCTCTCTTTCTCTCCCTCTCTCTCTCTCTCTCTTTCTCTCTGTATCCCTCCTTACTTCCCCTTTGGCATAATATATCTCTATCCCACTCCTTATTTTCTCCACCAGGTGTACTTTCGGTAATTAATCTACAGCACATGAAAATCGACTTTTTGAGACCTCTTCTGAAAGTGCATGTCAAAATAATTGATACAGTTATGTTTGAGCTAGGGGCATGGAGGCAACATCTAAATTAACCCGATGAAGCTTGCTACATGGAAATTTAAAAGAAAATATCACTCACTTGAGATAAAAATGTTAGCGAGTTCCTTACGTTTATCGTTGAATTTTGAAATTCACATTATTTTATTTCCTTTTCACGGTAGATACAATATGCTAAACATATAGTAACGAGTACGGTAAATAATTCAGAAACAGAAGGAAGCAATAACCCGGAATGGAAAGCATGCGCTGGGGTTGAATAGATTCTTCTCTCGACCAGCTTAAAGTATATAGCGCTCTGCCAATTTGTTATCTCATTATTTTCATTTCCCATTTCATTTCCTGTTTCTTTTTAATTCAATTCAATTCAGTTTCAATTTATTGTTCGGTATGGGAAATTTTTATTGGTCACATTCTACAAACATGCATATATCATAATAACACATTTATATGTGTGTGGGGGGTGTGCGTGTGGGGGTGTCTTTGTGTGTGTGCGCGCGCGTGTGTGTGTGTGTAACATGATATAGACATTTCTCAGTATATTTTAGTTTACTTGCATGATTACTGAAAGAAAGTCGAGTGAATGTTCGAAATATCTTCGATGCAATCTACATTATGGTCAATATAAACACAACAGAAAAAACGAAACTCCCCCTTAATCAAATTGGCTTATCAAACTTCTTAACGAAAAGGTTGTGAGCAAAATAACTTGGCAAGAGTGTTTTTGCACTTATCGGCTAACTTCCCTGTAAAAATGAGATTGATTCATCGAGTTATGCATAAGTGGGCAAGCATTAAAGGCAAAAATGTCACTTTTCAAAAGTCACAAGGGTCATTTTTAATGCTGTAATAACAGTACATTTTAGCATTTCTTGGGCAATTTTTAAAGCGTGCTCACTCAACCATGACACGATGACAACCTCTTATGTTCACATAACATGTGATGATACAGTTTGGTAAAAATATCTGGAGTTAATATTTTATCAATAAGCTGAATTGATTTTGCAATTTCAAATTCAGGAGGGTTGAATTTTTTAGAAATTTTGCTCACCCAACCGCAATAATGAGAAAAGTGTCAGGATGATAGGTGTGAGGGGGTCAGGCGATGGATGATAAACAACAACAACACATAAATATGCACCAGAAACCGATTTCGCTAAAATCTCGTTTCACAGAATCCCCAAAATGACCCTTGTGACTTTTGAAAAGTGACAATTTTGCCTTTAATGTTTGCTCATTCATGCATGACTCAATGGATCAATCTCATTTTCAAAAAAAAAATTTAGTCAATAAGTGTAGGAACACTTCTGCCAAGTTATTTTGCTCAAAACCTTTTCGTTAAAAAGTTACGCCATTTTGATTAAGGGGGGTTACTTTTTTGTTGTGTTTATATCAAATTATACATTCGATGATTGCAGTGATTTTTCTCTCTGGTTGCTAGACAGAACAAAACGTAGCTAGCTGCCTTTTCTGAATTCTCAAAGAATGCATCTTAAAATGTACTCTGTCTAGATGGCATAATCTTTTTTTTTTTTTTTAATTTGGGACACCTCCCACTATATCTCATTTCCCCTCTCCTTTTTCCCTTTTTTCACATGTGCAAAATCACGACATTTCCTTACCCAGAACAGTGTATTGAAATGTATACTGAAAAGGACACACAAAGTGTTAATTTTTACTCAGAGGTAGATCCCCTTCCAACTCAAAGTTGGAATTCTCGCTGTTACTATAGAAACGAAATCTTATTTCAGGATGTGATGCAGTCCATTGATGAAGGCATCTCCATATAAACGGAAGATTCCGTGTTTAGCTGCGGGGGCGACGGTATTCATAAGGCCTCTAATTTTACAGAATGGGGGAAAATCTTAAGATTCGTGTGAATACCATCAATATGTGTGCTTCTGTCGGAAATAACATTATGAGATAACAAATGATAAAGGAGGAATAAGAATAGGCTCTTCAGTACAATTATATTGTAAAAATAGTGGTAGCGTTGTGATAGCAGCAGTAGTGAATGTCATAATAGTAGAAGTAGTAGTAGTAGTAGTAGTAGTAGTAGTAGTAGTAGTAGTAGTAGTAGTAATAGTAGTAGTAGTAGTAGTTCTAATAGTGGTCACTATAGCCTCCTTGATGGAAGCAGTTGTAAAAGCAGTCGTAGCAGTAGTAGAAATAGTACTAGTAGTAAAAGCAGCTGCAGCAGCAGTAGTAGAAGTAGTATAAGTAGTAGTAGTAGTAGTAGTAGTAGTAGTAGTAGTAGTAGTAGTAGTAGTAGTAGTAGTAGTAGTAGTAGTAGTAGTAGTAATAGTAATAGTGGTCACTGTGGCCTCCTTAGTGGAAGCAGTTGTAAACTTAGTCGTAGCAGTAGTAGTAATAGCAAGGAAATGTAACTATTAGTTTCATTTCCCTGGTAATATAGCATATAGTAGGCAACATTGTACACTCCCGTGACAGCCTATTCATTTTTTAATAGAACAGCTTTTCAATAATTTTGAAACCCGTCAACTTGTCTAGAATCCAAGTCACCTTTAATATCCTAGATTCAAACTATAGCAATAAAGGAATGACATTGATACTTTATCTATTCATTTTGAATAGATTCTCATAAGTGTCCCTCATACGAGTCTTTTCTATTCATATTTTAATAGATATTTTTGAGTGTGTTAGAGGGTGAGTTTAAGGTTTCATTTTGCTAACAATTTACATTTAACATAGGGATGAATTAGCTTGAATAAAGGCAACTCTTTAAAGCTGATGGACTGCCTTATAGTTAGGGTTTTTATTAAAATAATTTAGATTTTTAATATCATTATATATTTTTTTTAAATATAGAATGAACAGAAAACGTTGTCTGCTTATCTTGAAAAGTTATCTGGCATTTGCAAATACCATCTCCAGCAAGCTGGACTTGTATGCGAACACGCAGGCTGCAGATGGCTCGAAGTTTAGAGCTTGAAAACGATTATGCATCCCTCGAGATTCGGTAGAGACAAATTTAATTAGAATATTGTCTTCTCTCTCTCAAAACCCTATGTCCTAAGCGTTTCTCCAATCAGTACAGTCTGATGTCGTCAAGCTAGGAAAAAGGATTTAGAGAAAGTCAGATAATAATACAGAGGCTGAAATCTCCTTGTTTTGGACCGGTAAGGGGGGTCGGGGGTTGTCAGAACGTCAGATCAGAAGGAGAGGGTGAGTTTGGGATGGGATAGTGGTAAAGGCTTGCTGGAGGAATGGGGGGCGTGAAAAAGGGGGGGGGGGGACTGAAAATGGGGAAAGCATTACAACAGTAAGAACAACAGAAGAGGAGATATAAAACAGGGGGGTCCGCTCGCTATTCATAAGGACCGCTTTTCAAAGAAAACCGCTATTCTTTTAACACGCGTTATGAATAGCGGTCCTTATGAATATTTATGAATAGTGGTCCTTATGAATGGATGTCCTTATGAATAGCGAGGTAATTTGTCTATGGTTTGCTCGCTATTTAGAAGGACCCGCAATTCATACAAAACCGCTATTCATTTAGTCACGCGTTACTGTTGGCGGTCCTTATGAATAAGTGGTCCTTATGAACAGCGGTCCTTGTGACTAGCGAGGTTACCCCTAAAACAGAACATATCTTACGTTTATACAACTGTGGATGTGTTAATGGAGAACCTGCAGAATTCGTATGAAAAATGGGATCAACTTTCTTGTGAACTCCTTATCATAATAAAATTGTTCTTTATGCATTTGCTTCATTTGATTAGTCAGACTTTGGACAAAATAAATGTAATGACACTTTCGGACATTACTACATGTAACGGGGGCCGCGGAGCGTTTTTGAAAGTGGAGGGGGGGCTGATCTGATTTCACTCATTAGTGACAATTTTCGAGCCTTTTTTCAAAGATTTTTTTTTAACGTGTCTACTCAAAAAAGTGGGGGCTGCAGCCCCCCCCCCCCCCCCGCGGCCCATGTGTAATAACATTTAGTTTTAGGCTTGTTCTCAACTTTCACCAAAAACAAAAAAAAAAAAAAAAAAAAAAAAAAACGGTCTTAATTCATTACATATACTGCTAGAAGTTTCCTTGTGGACTTTTCTTAGGGGATGATTGTGTTACAAATATCATGTTCCAGTTTTGAATATTTCATGTGGAGATTTATTTTTATCAGAAACTGCTGCATTCTCTCTCTCTCTCTCTCTCTCTCTCTCTCTCTCTCTCTGGCATCATTTTGTAAACCACAAGATGTCAACATCGATTCTTTGAGGAAGATAAATTAGAGTTGTCGCGTATATAGAGTGTTAATCAACCAAGACCTCATTGAAGAAGTTTAACTTATTGAAGTGTGAATTTGTGGACTCAGTAGGGCAGCTCATTTTGTCGTCCATGGGTGATTAGCAACGAGATCAGATTTAAAGAGAAAAGAGTGATAGTTTGAAGACTGATAAAACCATGAAAACTGGTACTTATTAGTTGGAATGGGTTCAGACAGTGTAGAAAATGAAATATTGAAGTTTTCCATTTAATATTAAAACTGACTATTCGTCCCTGCAACTTGTCTCTACACACATGATTACACGTTCAATCAATGAATATACCAATACATATACCAAGTATAGCCATGATAACATTTCATGAAAGATTCCCAATTACTAGCTCATTTAGAATGACGAATTACACATTTAAGATACGAGGTGGGCGGTTTCTATGATGTTTGCATGCAATCTATCAGGTTCTTGTTAAAGATAAAAGTCGCAACATTTCCAAACATTGAAAGACTCTCTATGTTTTTATTCCAGTCAACATCGATTTGGACTGCTCCATTTTTATACATATCACACGATCGATGCTTTCTTTAAGGTGGTCTTTTTGTAAATTACCAGTCATCTCTTTTATACCTACTAGATGTCTTGAAAGGAAAATGTCAAACAAACGGCAGGGGTTCCTCTCGTTTCTTCTGTCCCCTTATTCAAATACCCCCTCCCGTATTATTCCCGATGATGTATTGTTGTCAAATAACGGCTGAGGCAAGAGTAACGGGTGGATCGATAAGCAAATGGAGAGTGAAGACAAGGCAAGGAACAAGAACAAAAAGTAGGCTATCCGTAACACCCACTTCAGTACTACTTAATACTGCATAATATTGTTACCGAATAATTCCTGTGCATTAGTACATGACGCCGGAAAACGACAACTCGCAGTCTGTCTTCGACCAATACTCATTTTAAAGGGAAAAAAAACTGCTTTTCCTTCTGGGGGAGGGGGCACCTATATGATGATATGTCCTTAAATTTGAAATACTGTATATGAATACGTAATAAAATTTCATATCAAAGCTAACAGCGTAGCAGCTCCGAAATACCACCAGTTGTGCTTAACTGTTGTTTTCATGAATTTGGGTCAAACAAACAAAAAAACGCCGAAGTAAAGTAATCCAGAGTCAGTTACGGAACTCCCTTGGTAGACAGTATTGAACTTCGAAAGTAATAAGGAAGGCAATATCATCTGTGTGTTGGATACAACCTTCCCCTCTTTCAGTTACCAGACTACAACATATTAAACAGACATTCGACGGGTTTTAAATTATTTTCCTACACCTACAAGATTTTCTATATAGAATTATTTACAATATTTTACATGAATCGAATAATGTGCCATTTCATGTAAATTGTCTTATAGATCACTATGTTAAACTTTACAGCTATCCTTCCTGAGTGCATCACTGAGCTTTGAATCCCACAGGCCTAAAATCATGTGTTTATTAACACAGCGAAACACATCTACAATTTGCTCAAAATAAATTTATCCTAAGTATAGTATTTTTCATTGTTAGTTATTCTAAAACAAACCATTCTTTCCTTATACAATCATGAAAACGGCTGATTCAGAATCGTGAGAAGGTGGAAGGCATTTGGAAATCGCAAAAAGCCCACTACGGACTACTATGGGGAGCGCAACGAGCAGCGTCTATATATGTAACTTTTTGTTTCAAAGGAGGGAGGTATTTTCCATTATACGTCTACCTTTGTTCTACAAGACAAAGTGATACAAGATTTGGCAGGTGTTTGCTCCACACATGGGGATGTTTCCAATGTTATTTTTTGTTCATATATTTACCCTTACAAGTCAAGATGACTGGATAGAGTGTCCGACGTAAAATGGATGTCAGCCATAGATATCCCTCAGAGTGGCTATCAAAAGAGAGCTGCAGGCGACACTCTGTTCTTCACTATGATTAAATGCTACCCTGAACGTTTCTATCGCTCATGATTATAATAATACGATGTATATTATAAACGTTCATATGGCAGGATTGACCAAATCTAAGTTGAAAACTCAAATCAAACAATAAATCCCTTGGCTCATTTAGAAAATAGTAAAAACAGTTCAAGCTTGAATTTTATCTTGCTTGTTTTATTGTTTTAGAAAGCTTTTATTCTAATCATAAAAAAATCATGAAACTGCAAGTTTTTAAAAGTTTGAAATGCAAAACTTTTATCAGTATCGATCAACTACCTACAAGGCTGAATTTTATTTTTAAAAATTACTTTTTTATATGTGTACTACTAACCTTAGAAATGCGAAATAGAACATAAATATAAACAAATATGATTTAGGTTCCTCTCAAATATACAACAACAAAAAATTGTCAAATATAATCATAGCTTTTTCCTCTACGATGGGATTTAATACTTGTAATTAATTAAGTTTCCCTACCCCATCCTGAACACAGAACGATGCACCCTGGTTACTAGACAATTCTAGAAATTCACCTCGAAGGAGGCGATTCCAGGGAATGGGTTGATGACCTTTCATTCACACGAGACTAGCTGAGATGTATCTGCATATACGATCTCAAATAAGTGTGCAGTTTGTCTCCTGCATGCATAGACCCCAAAAAGGAGACACTGGCAATGCATTTCTGGTAAAGCACCAACACCCTATACGCGATAACCAAACCTATAAGGATATATTTCACTAGGTCTATCTAATTTCCCTTTTGAGCATAGGAAGACACCTGGCCGAGGTAGAAGACATTTTGCTGAAAGGTCTTTTTGAGGAGTGTAAAAATGAAAGCAAAAATCGATCCACTTAAGGAATTTAGAGTAGGCATTAAAGGGGCCGTTGACGGCTTTCTATTCATGTGAGTTGTGAATATTGAGGAGTAGATTTAACAGGTTTCGATCTAATCCACTGTATACAATGAACCTTGAGGGTCGTAGGTGCTCAAGAGCGAAGTTAAGATCTGACACGGGGTCCAGGTCTAGCCTCGCATAGTTCCCTATGTCTGAGACAACATTCACAACAATATTCGGAGGAAAGGAAGAGAATATACGTTTTTGGTCGTACAGAAATTTCTTATTTGAAATTTAACACTGATTCAATTTAAAGTCCAAGGAGTATTCAACATGTTCAAAGGGGTTAACCATGCATGCTCTTTCAAAATGTTCCATCAACGTGAATTCAATACTTAACTCGTTGTGATTCACTACAGATCATTACTTCTGCATTAACATTATAAATTTCCAAATGAATTATATTGTTTTGTACAAAGCTCCCCAGATATTTTGTATAAAACAAGAAAACAAGAGCTGAAGAAATGTATTATCACTGAAGCGATGTAGATACCTTTTTATAGGTTAATCATGGTTCGTTCCTGCGTAGACATCTATCGCTATCGTAAAATTAACAGAATTCATGATGTGACCTTTCTGACAGATTGAAAGGAGAGGATGAGAGTGAGTCAGAGTATGACAGGGGAAAGAGATTGAAGAGAGGAGAGAGACAGGAGTTACATGACGAGAAGGAAGAATAAAAAGAAAAGAAAAGGATACGAAAGTGAGAAATATAGAGGGAGAAAAGAATAGAGAAAGAAAAGAGAGGGGAAGAGAACGAGGAGAGTGACAGAGAGGAAAAGATGGCGGTTGGAAGATGGAAATAGAGGGATTACTAGGGAGTAAGTGAGTGCAAGAGAGAGAGGGAGAGAAAGATAGCGAAAAAGAGGGAGAGATACAGTGGGAAGAGAGGGGGGAGAGAGAGAAAGAGATCGCATCCCTTGGCTATACGCAAGAAGGGACCATCGATTTGGGAAATAGGTTATTTGCTAAACACCGTGTAACCTCTA
Organism: Heliocidaris tuberculata; assembly: GCA_025618425.1. Lineage (NCBI taxonomy): Eukaryota > Metazoa > Echinodermata > Echinoidea > Camarodonta > Echinometridae > Heliocidaris > Heliocidaris tuberculata. The sequence goes on along the minus strand of CM046838.1, from coordinate 9,316,681 downwards.
GGGTGCGTAAGCAGATTTAATAAGATGCATGACGTCATCCCTAACAAATCGACGCTCTACGTTCCACGCGATGTGCCCCACAAAACATGGTGCATATCGTAATTAGGGGTCAACCTGACCTTTTCCAAGATAACATACAAAGATGTCTCTATGTGCTAGGTATTTTACCTGGTAATATCCGAGACAAAACACATTATTGGTAAAAGGTCACAATGATCCAAAAATACATTTGCAAAAAAAAAAAACCAAAAAAAAACATACTAGCTTCATTTTAAAGATTTTGTATGGATTGAGCTGCATGGCAATTTCATATACTCCTTTAATGTCTGTTCTATATTACCGATGCTTTCAAGGAATCTCATTTCCAATTTATTAGACAGACTCCGGCAAGTCTCCTTTGTCTAAATGGCTGATAAAGAAAATTTGTCCTTTTCTAATGAAGATATGCTTGAAATAGACATTCAAGAAATTAAACATATCAGCATTGTAACTTTTAAAATTGAAAGTTTTCAGAGGAATGACACAATTTTTGTCTCGAAGCCTGTAAACATGGTAAAGAATATGGTTTATGTTTTTGTAAATAATATTCACTATTTTTTGCCTCACAAGGAACATATTCAGCATAAAAGAGACAAAATACATGATCTTACTCAAAAGGGTAGATTACTTTTTAGTAAATTCTTTGTGGAAAACCGAGTAGCAGTGAATATTCATCGAGCCTGCTATAAACCGTCACTTACCACACGGTAGAAAGTGTAAGCACAAATCTATGTATGCATTTTGGGATTGTTTTCTTATCAGATAGACGAACAGGAGCTTTGCTAATAGAAAATTTCTTAAAAGTACTTACAAGGCTAAACGAGAGCACGCATATTCATGAGTTCGATCCAAATTGTACTCTGAAAGGAGAAATAATAAATCGCTTACATACACAGGGCCTATTGATATCTAACGGGGAAAGCTTCTAATTTGATGAATCGCTCCGAAAATTTCATTGTACAGAGGCATATCCATGAATTAATAAACGTGGGGGAGGGTCATTCCGGATGGAGAACGGGGAGAGGGTGTAGCGCCTGTCTGGGACTCCACATGTGCCTTAGATCCATTGCGAGTTGTATTAATTTTCCCCGGGCCTTTAAACGGGGGGGGGGGGTGTACACTGACTTTACTATATTCTGGATACGCCACTGGGCGGCTCATGTATGATGTTAACGCTGACTGAATAAATGTATAATACCGAGCTGCATTTTATTCAATTACTATTATGTGTACCGTATAAGTGTACACATTTTCATGTTTATTACGATGGGCAATTGAAAGTGATGATGAATGATTATTACCATAATACTCCCATTTAGTATGAATGGATCCAAATTTTGTAAAAGATGGGGCATTATATTCAAAGAAAATTTCTGCCAAGTAAAAAAACAACATGGCCATCAGATTTTGGGGTGCCTTTCTACTCCAACCTTCACTGACAACCAGAAAAGAAAGGAGGCACAAACTTGAAGTTTTGTACCATTGTGCCATTTAGCTTTCAAAAGGGGGCCGGATTCCCCTTCCCCCCCCCCCCCATATCCACCAGTGCATGTACCGTGGATGACACGAGATCATTGACAATGACTTAATTCTCATAGTATTCTTCTCTCAGGTCTTTTATTCATAGATAAGACGTTTCCATACTAAAGATTGTGCATTCGTTAGAGCTAAATACAACCATGACAACGAAATTATCGGTCATCAACATGACAGCACATTAGAACACGATGAGACCAATATTATCTCAATATCTCAAGACAAAAGATGGTCTTGCTTAATGCATTGCAAAGGATTACTAACAAGTTCCTTGGCTACATCGGCGCCACCTGACATTAAAGGGAGGATGAGTACATGTAAAAATTAAAAATAATTCGTGAGCTATCTCGTTGTTGTTGTTTTTGGGGGTTTTTTGTTGTTGTTTTTTAATTCACATGTGAAGAGACATAGCAGAAGAAATGAATCCTGAAAGGATTTTCTCTTGAAATGCTCTCATATTCCATATAGATATAATTGGAACATAATTTAAAAATAATAATTGAATAATTAAATAACTTCACGGGCGAGGTTGGAGCAAGGCTTTTGCCACATGTTTATGTAGCTAAAAGACAAAAAGCATCAACCCAAAACAACTACTTTGTGTACTTTTTTCAGGAGGAATTGTTCCTATACAGAAGCTATCGGGGGGGGGGGGGTCATTGCCCTAAGAGGTATTTATCCTAGGGGTAGGTGTCCAGATGGCATTTGTCTTGGTGGAACTTATCCTTATCAGCCCATGCATTTTAAATAATTTTCATGCTCAGCAACATTTATAATTATGTTATGAATTTAATGGTTCCAAACTTTAAAATACACTATACCCTACATAGCTTCTTTCTCAACATCACTACTGACATTCTATAATACCTCACAATGCAATCTTCTAACATCGGGACATGTTATGATATGCACCGTTCCAAACTTCCAATATACCCCCTTCTCTGTTTAGCTACAAGCCGGTAGCTTTTGATTGTTTATTTTGTTTGGATCCCGCGGTAAAGACATTAAATTGCTTAATATGAAATCAATTTCGTTTGTGCTCTAATGAAAATGAATCATTTGTGACACGGTAATGACTCCTTCTCGAAGACATCTTCATAAAAGCCTAACACCTTGACAAATTGGTCATGACACTAGGGGTCGATTGGGCGCCGAGGTGTGAGAGATGATTATAATTCACTTTACATCGGCCAATAAAGGATTTGCGGTTGCGCAAATATTAATATCATGTAAGTCAGTGTTTATATCAAACTCATGGCGGTTATAGTCTTGTTGTGGTGATCCGACAATTTTGCTCTGGCGATATTTGTTCTGGATTTTAGACAGTCAGTTTCATATATATAGCTAGGGATTGGGTTTGCATTTGGTATGGGGTATCGGATCCAATGTTGAAGTAAGGAATTCTGTTAGTAATATAAATTTACAGCAATGCATTTGCCATTCATGCCGTCGGCGTAATCGGAGCATGTGTCGCTCGCGCAATCTGTGGCAGGAGTAGGAAGGGGTTCTATCCTTGTTGAAATATAACCATGCCCTTGGAAATTTTACTACATACCGTTTATACAAAGACACCACGAAGTTCAGGGAAAACCAAAACCGACATTTCTTTTACACTTCTCAGCGAGGCGAAAGAGGTTATGAATTAACAACATATATAAAAGGGTCCTATTACAATGAGGTACATAATTACGGTGAATGTTGTAGGGAATCAAACGAAATTTACACTGAATCAATAAAATCCAAAATAGTGGACTTCATATCATATGACAAAGAATCTGATTCTAACTGAATCCAAGGAAATTTACAATGAATATCGAAAATACATGAGGAACGATTTCGATGAAATATCACTTATACTTATTGTCAAGAGCAAAATCGACCTGCATTATGTTTCAAGGACCTTTAGGAAACACCATTGATGATATATACCTTTTCCTTTTAAATATACTTCACATACAACTGCTGACTTTATAAATACAGATGAAATGTCCTCGCGATCTGCTTTGATAAACATGTATGATGTGGTATAATGAGCATCAATCATTTAGTATTTTGACAATACCATATGCATGATATACAGCCTGTCACGTGTCTTTTGCAAATGTTTTCTTCAGATTTCGTTTGACAATTCACAGTAGCTTATAAGCAAGCAAAACAAAGTATCTTCTGCAAAGAAACTATTCTACATTCATAAGAGCACCCTCTAAAATACAAATATGAATATATCATACACGAAAAAGATGTGTTAAGCATATCTAATTGTCTATCTACAAGCTCTTTCTTTAACAACGTCAACATCAGTTTTGAATTTTAGCTCCGAGTTTGCTCAACTCTTAGCAAAGCAGTGACGAGTTCCCTGTTGAGTTTGTTGTTGTCGTTGTTGTTGTTGTTGTTTTGTTTTGGTTTTCTTAGGTTTAAAGTCTTCTTTCCTTCCACTGCCTGGATGATTTAGCCACTGTTAGCCAATGTTTTGCATAAGCCAAATCCTTTCAGATTACTATATAAGGCCTCATATTTTTCTTGTCAAGCTTCTCATAGAAGTGATTGAATTGCTTATCTAGCTTAAACCAAATTTTGCTGGAAACCGTTTAAGATAGCTTTAGGTTAATTTTCACGTTTATTTAATATATACTTTTTTATACGATGTATATTCGAATTCTTGTGAGCATGATATCATCAACATTTATTTTCTGAAATTATTCAAACAATGAACTTGACGACCTTACATTAATGATTCTAAAATCGTAAAGCATCAATTTTCTCGAAAAGAGAGTGACCATGCTTAAGAAGACTTTTATTAACATATTCAGTCTTAACGCCCTTTAACCAATTGATAATCACTGTCATGTTCAAGTTACTGAACGTCGGTTGTTATCACGTTAAGGAGATCTTTCATAATTGTAAACTGTCTTTCCTTCGTTATCGCTTATAACACTGATATGTCATAATATTTAGTTCACTTGATAAGATTTGGATTTCCTTAGAGAGAGGGGGAATAGGAGAGAAGAGGGGAGAGAGTAAGTCAAAGAGAGAGAGAGAGATGGGGTGTGTGCGTGTTGTGGGATAGAGTGTTCGAGCGTGAGCATTAGAGTGGAGGATCAGGGGAGGCTAGATCAAGAGGGAGGGAGGGAGACAGAGGAGGAGGTGGAGAGAAAGAACAAGAAAATTTGTTGGAATCATGAAAACAGGGCATACAAAAACAGCCTCCGTCTGTTTAGCATTAGTGGTGTGTTCCGAGGAGCGATTTAAACGGCTATTAAATGCTGTTCCAATTTGTATGGATATGTTTGGCTCTTAATCATGCAACTCCCTCCCCTTGTTCAGTGCATGTTACGAATATTTCATCTCATTTACACATAATACTACGTATTTTGATACGTATTATTACACATATTACAAAGGATGCGATTGCTCTGGCTTTAGTTGGCTTCCTTTGAGTTTTGTCTACTGCAGTGTTTTTCTTCCATTAATCCCTCCTATATCTTCATCTCCTTTCTCTCTCTCCCTCTTTCTCTCTCTCACTCATTCTCTCTCCCTCTCAACCTCTCTCTCTCTCCCTCTCAACCTCTCTCACACTCTCTATCTCTCTATCGCTCACTTTCTCTTTCACTCTCCCTGGCTATCTCCCTCTTTATCTCTCTTTACCTCTGGATACATTTTTTCCTTTATTTTTTTTTTCTTTTTGCTTCCTTGTATCCCCCTTTCTTTTCTTTCTTTCACTGATTTCAAGATGTATTTTTTTCTGTCTCTAAACCATTTAGAATTTAAATTCTTATCCCTTTCATTATCCTTTCACTTTCTCTTGTCCCTTTTCTATCTTTTTGCTTCTCTCAACCACATCTGTTTTTCTCTCACTTAAATTTCTTTTAGGTTTACCATACTGCAATTTTCCTGCTTGTCCTTATCCCAGTGTATTCAGCTCCTCCAACTCCCCTTGTTTTCTTCTCGCTCTCTTTCTCTCTCTTGATTTTGCTTATATGAAATCTTCAGCTTATATCGCCGCGTCAGTCTGCATTACGTACAACACCTTCTACAAGCTGATATGACGTCATAGAATCAAGAACCAACAACGATAGCTTCATCTCATGTACTCCTGAAAGGAGGCAGACTTAATCAGAAGAAGAAGAAGAAGAAGAAGAAGAAGAAGAAGAAGAAGAAGAAGAAGAAGAAGAAAACATGCCTTGATGGTGTTTGTATAGATATAAAGCACAATGCTCGAAATATGTTCCAGTATGCAAAGGGTTAAAGCCGACTGACTCCTCTCTGCAGGTGCCAATACTAATTAACCTGTTGGGAATCAGCTGGAAGGGATGCAAGGTGCATTGGGTGGATGTGTGTGAGTGTGAGTGTGTAGGGGGTGGGGTAGGAGATGGAATCTACTTTAGAAATAAAATCTAATTATGTTTAATAGGTATCACTTCATACATTAAGTTCCACTCGTTTTATACCCTAAACCAGTTTTGGTGTTTTTCTCAACTGCACTCTGTATCTCGCTAATATACGCTTTTGAATTATCTCTTCTTTTAGTACGTTATATTATCTCTTTATTTCATGGATATCCTACGTGTTTTTCTTCTTTTAGAATACATTTTCTTTTCGTTGCATGAACTAATGAGATACTGAAAGAAATATACAGTTTGAAAATACAGGTATACTACAAGGATAGCAGGAACTGTCATTCATTTTCACCATGTTCATACAGAACACGCCCAACACTATCTCTATCTCACTTTCTCTTTGGATTTAAGTTCCGTTTTCTCTTCAATTGCCTCAGTGTCTGTACATTTCTAGCAATCCCCACGCCCCCGATTAAAAGTGCACACGTAGAATTGTTGGCCCTGTTTCATCTTCCCTATGGCTTATTATGTTCTCTGCTCCCACATTCAATTTACACGCAGCATTCATACGGGCTGAGCAAACAGGTAAATCGGCGATGACCAGAGAGAGAGAGAGAGAGAGAAAAGGAGAGAAAGAATGAAGGAAGAGGGAGAGAAGAGAAGAGAGACAACGAGAGGCACTGAATGAAAGAGATAGAAAAAGAGAGCGTGAGAGAGAGAGAGGGGGGGGTAGTGAAAATGAGGACGGTGAGAGATTGTGAAAAGGAAGGTGAGAGAAAATGGGTAGAGTGAGAGAGAGAGAGAGAGGAGAGAGAGAGAGAGGGAGAGAGAGAGGGGGGGAGAGAGAGAGAGAGAGAGAGAGGAGAGAGAGAGAGAGAGAGAGAGACCGTGACTTAAGTAGATGAAGAGCTGGAGGCGATAAATATAGCGAGGAAAACAGTAAGAGAGAGGGAATGAAAAGAGAGAGGCAGGAGGGAGGCAGAAGGAAGTGGGGGGGGGGGGGGGGGGTAAGATATAGAATACCGACGGAAGATTTCCGCCGAGCAAATAGTCATAAAATTCTCCACTGCATAATGCGCATTTCAATTTCCCCTGATAACACGATAGGATTAGTGTATGCATTCGCCAAGCCTTATTTAAACACGAACAATAGACGAAGTGTTTCCATAGCTAGTTTGCATGGCTGAGATCGGAAGAAATGTTGTGACGTAATCTCTGCATCATTTTTTTAAAAATTGAATAATGGAATTTGATAATGGAATAGAATGTGGTTAGTTTTTGCAAGGCCCTAGACGCTATTTTAAAAGGACCGAATGCGTTTGCAGTAGGTACGTGCATTAATGTACATAAATTACATGTATTAAGACATTATTGAAACAGAAAATCAATTTTGTAATGCAAATTCGCAATGAAGTTTTAATTTTCTCTACTGCTTAGTACAAAGTGATCCGGCACATGAGATTGTAGTATATTTTCAATATTAAACATCAACCTGGCTCTACAGTGAAGTAGATCCAGGATGATTATTCCTGATAACTTTTCACCGTATTTCATCTAACAAATTGGAAATTATAAATTATCATATATATATATATATATGTATATATATATATATATATATATATATATATATATATATATATATATATATATATATATATAAACGACGTTTAATCCCGGTACGATCAAAACGTTTAATCCTGATATGACCAAAACAAAATATGATTATCCTTCTTTCCTATACTTTTTTTTAAAATAAAGATTATAATTTATTCATACACTGCCCTCCAAGAGTTTGGGTATACCTTTAATAAGAACTGATTTCTCACAATCCCACAAAGTTCATTTATCATCAAATGTGTGTCACTGCAACAATATGGTATCAAACCGAAGAGTTTCAACCTTCAAGTTGACACCAGTTTAACATAATGTTTCAAGAGGCATTCATGCGTTAAAAAGGCAGAATACCCCAATAATATCATTTCCAGCGCAATTTGAAGGTCACTGGTTTGGTCAGTTGTGCAATCATTTTTGCACTTTTGGCATTCTACAAACAGGGGCGTCGATCCTGGGGGGGCAGGATCGATTGCCCCCCCCCCCAAGAAAACATTGGGGGGACAAACATATCATTTTGCCCCCCCCCCCCAATAAATCCGGAGATGTAAAATAAAATAAGGAAAAACTGATGCAAAACTCGGTAAATGAAACCTTCCAAACAATGAAATACAAAAGGTTTTACACGGTCAGACTTCAATTTCGCCGCGCGCTTCGCGCGCAAATTCTCTCATCTTTACTGCGTCATGTAACCGTGGAGAAGCTGTTTTTAAGAGGCGTTCCAAAAAATCATGACGCCATTAAAAAACGTTCTGAACATACATAATTCAATTCAAAGTTTAAATTTTCATATTTATTTAGTTTTTTCTCTATTTTTTCATATTTTATTAGTGTTTATTTTTTCTATTATTTTGTGTTATATCTTCTCTACTCAATTTGCTGTTTTGTAAGATATATTTTCCCATTATTTTGTCGTTTTCCATGTGATATTTAATTCCATTTTCTGTTCATGATATCGATATGCATACTTTATTTAAGCTCAAATTACCATCATATCTTTATCAAGGCTATGATGATCAGAGGCAGCGCTCCGGGGAAGGGGGAGGGGCAGCGGGGCAAAGTGCCCCCTCATTTTTTCAAGGACCCCAAAAGTGCCCCTTTTCATAGCTGATAAGTGCCTTTTTCTTCGTATAGTGCCCCTTTTTCTTTCTAACCAGTGTCCATTTTACCTTCTGATGAGTGCCCCTTTTAACCTCAGAAATAAGTGCCCCTTTTGTTTTCTGATAAATGCGACATCGGTAGATACTGGTATATATAAAGTATATATATGTGGGTATGTATAAAGTATATATATATATATATATATATATATGGGTCCATAAAGTCCACAAAGGGGCCTTATATATATAGCTCCAAATAATCAGAGAGGCTTCATAACAATACATTCCCCTACTGATATCAGCACAATAGTGAGGCAGTGGAGCAGGGGGTAGGAGGGGCCCCAATGCCCTAAATTATACAAGAATGAGCAGTGCTTCTAAATTATAAAAGGAACGAGGACAATTTTTCCTAAATTTTTTCCAAAGCTCACTCGCTACGCTCGCTCGCATTTACTATTATCTTCTTATCATATTAGGAAAATCGCTGTATATAATTCAACACCCGTTGCCTTCAGCGTTAGAAATAAAT
>CM046838.1:9300026-9305026 GCA_025618425.1 Heliocidaris tuberculata | reverse complement strand
TAATTGAAATCGGTTGTATGTATGTATATATATATATATATATATGAAATGACAATTCCTAGTTGATGATTCGAAAGATATTCGTGAAACATTACGTATGTAAAGCAAACGTTGCAATGGTTACTATTTGTTAAACTGCGTGATAATTAGAGGCAAAGCATTCCAACAAACAAAACGAAAAGGCTTTCATCTATATCTGTGTATGTCATCATTCTTGTACGCTCACGTCCAACCACATAGTGATATCCGTAAGATAAAATAATTCAAGGAAAAGGCACAGTTATTACTCACCAGCTGGTATTTCACACCATTCCAGTGTTTCCTTGCTTATGAGACAATATGACCTCAAAAATATAATCCAGTGCTGGGGATTTCGAAAGGTCAATTACAGCCATTTGTATGATCGGCAAATTCTTCACCCTGTTCGAAAAATACGCACAAAATTGTATCTTTTCTTTCAGTGCTGAGTGCTACTGGGAAATCACCTTTTGTCAGACACGGTGAGATCATTAAAGCAAACAAACACTAAATAACAATAGAAGAAACTCCATCAGGCAGCAGATACTTCATTAGATACACAAACAAGTTCACCATCTCTAAAAGATTGTGTATAGATGAGCGCTGGCATTTGTCGAATCGAGTCGGGCAGTGGTATCCAACTGAGTTTAAAATCAATGCGTATAGATGTAAGTATTCCGATAATACAAAGTCGATTTTATCCCGTGGTTACAGTGAAAAGAGGATTCTGTACATGAAGCAGACAGACTCAAAAGAGATTATCCAAATGATTGTTTTTTATATTTTTTTAAATTTCCTGACCGCTAACTCTTCCCTCTTATTAGCTTCCAATCTTGCGATCTGAAGAAGGTACCCCGAAACCAAACAGACCCCTCCACCAGTGGTAGGTAAGCAGAATAGTCCCTCCTGTTGAAACAGCAGAGGGTGCTATGGACTGTCTTGCCCCGGGGCCTAGTAAGTAAGCTCCTCCTAGACCGGCATTGTATTCTCCACCAACAACAGAATACTACCAGACAAAAGAATAACGGGCCAAGGAGTGCATCATAAGAAATCGATCCGATTATTCCAGATGGAATATTAACAATAGATGACGTAAAAAGAAGATGCAGAAGTTTCTCGGATGATAGAGTAGTATTGACAATCTCCAGCACTCGTCCTTTTTTTTCTTTTTGTGCCTGCACTACACAAACGGTGCGCCGAGTGAAAGTGCTTCCTGCTTTTTCAGGGCATTTTCTGTCTGTGTGCGATGCATACGCGTAAACAAATGGTCTCTCCTCTTGCTGCACGCTTTAAACGTTCATGAACCGATGGCGCAAAAAGCTCGCATCGCTTAAGGTAGCGGATTGCTTATCTGTAATGCATCCTCCTTACGGCCGTTATGTTATTTTCTTCTCTCGTTTTCCTCTTTTGTTTTTCTTGTAGGAAATCATCGTGTATAACTATGCTTGCGAATGCAATGAAGGTTACTTCTTAGAAAATGATACAATTGCGATTTAGGCTTTCATGAAAAACTTTCGGAAATTAAACCAGAGTCATTTCGATAATGAAAAATAAAACCTTTCGCAAGTGCTGAAACATTCTTCTCGTTATGATGAAATAGTATTCAGAGATGTGAAATACACACAAGACATCAGAATTTAGCAAACTACTGATGTTAGATTATAGGTATGATTTCTACAAAACAAGACTAAAAAGAAAGGCGATTTAAAATAAGGAATCGTTTAGTGCTAGTGAATAGTGAAATGTTTAAATGAAAGTAAAAATGAATAGATTTATTGACTTTCCATGCATCCACAATCTATACCATTGCAAAAAACAAGATTGTCAAGGAGGCGACATGAAGGATCAGTCGCCTATCTCTGATTCAACTTTAGATTTCTGTCTTACATATAGACTTTCTTGTTCTTCCTAAGTGAAATATTGTACTCCAAATATCTCTTTCTATTTACCAATAATTGACAAACGAACTTATGGCATAGAATATATAGTTACAGTATTTCGTTGACTGTATTCCCTTGCAGGACTATGTTTTAATCATTCAACTCGCCTTTTTGAGGTATATTGTGTATCACTTACGGGAGTATGTGTTTTCAGTTGAAAGACAAACTAATCAAATATTCATGCCTTATAAAATCAAGGCATTTCAGGGTGAGGGCAAATTTCCTTTTCCCGATGATTTCCCTCGCTATAACCTGAAAGAGGTAATAGTGGACAGAGAGAGAGAGAGAGAGAGAGAGAGAGATGCACGATCGGTGAACACTGATATGCCCCTGTAGATCTCGATCATCATGGCAATGGCTTGTGTTGACAACCAATTAACACTCTGACTGCTGACAACCAACCCTGGAGATGAATAAATGTTTGTATAAACCAGGCATGGGGCCTGTTGCACCATCCCGGGGGGTGACGGGGGGAGGTGAATAATAGGACTGGTGTATGATGTACAGTCGAACATAACATCCACTGATTTCTAGTGATGTCCTTTTTGCTATTAAATAGAACTCCTCTACCTCCCCTTCATCGTGATCTTTCCAGCATCTTGTCCACCGAACAGCCGATAACCAGCATTTTGAATAGAACCCTTGTAGCGTAGACTAACATTCAACTGAACATTTTGGCTTGTCCTGTCAGCTGGGAAAGGAAAAATGTCTCCTTCTGTGCCTACGGGCTTGTTCTCGTTCTTTCTCTGCTCAACCCCCCCCCCCCTCTCTCTCTCTCTCTCTCTGTGACTCTCTTCCTCCACTTATCATCTCTACATCCCTTCCTCTCTTCCACTTGCTCTATATGACGAAATGTCTAGTTGTGAGAAATGAGAGACTTTAGAATATGACAATCTATACGCAATATACAAAACATTTATTGGGGAAAAAAAAGAATTTCTTTGTTCGGTAACGTTATACATTAGCGGCTCCAGGATGCTCACCCCCCCCCCCCCCCCTTGTTTTGTAGCAGACTTTCTTTTTGGGGCAAACTCACATCATCAGTATTTTTTGAAAAATTATTGAAAGTTAAATAATTCATGAAGCGAATCTTATTGACACGAAACTGGAAATATTAAAATGATACATTATCAATTACAATCATTTAGATAAATGATATGAACCAAAACTGGGCAATGGTTAATGGCTTATAATTTTTTCAATACATTGTATTTTTCCAAACATTTTATTATAATTCTCTTTACATAAAACTACTTATTACTTCAATCGACCAAAAGAGGTCTCCTTACATCTGGATCGTTATTATCTAATATTTTTCGATTTCGAATAAATTTTGAGCTAATATCTTCAAACTTACGCATTCCTGTGAATCTATGCTCATTGATAAGTGTTGATCTATAATGTATTTTTTTTCTTTTTTCTTATCTCCTCGCCTCCGTCTCCCAAGCGTTTCTCAAACACAGAATTATAAGATACCCATTTAATCAATTATGCTTTGAACTATTGCTATTCCCCTATAAGTACCTGAAAAATATTGAAGAAGAATCTAATGGATGATCGGCCTTTATCAATGTATGAGTGGAGAGCAGCAAGGGATAATGCTTTAATGGACGGTAGCGGAGAATAATGTCAAAAGTGAAAATCTTTCAAGAGTCAAAACGATAGGCTTTACCATACCACTGAATAAAAAGCTTTAAAATCTTATATTGGATAGAGATGTGCGTAATATTATACTTTGGTATATTATGAATACATAAAAATGCAATTTCAGCTACAGAATAAATTATATAATGCATTTCATTAAAGGGCAGCCCAACCTTGGTAATAAGATGATTTGTGTGAAAGCAGAAATCGGACAAGAAATAAGAAAGTTATGGATTTTCGAAAAATGAGATCATGCATCCATGCGAATCTCAAATTGGCAATTTGGTGAGTCGACTTTGACATACATGCGGACAACTCTCCCGTTTGTCGTATACAAAATATCAATTTGCGAGTTTCTCCTTAGCGCCTTCTCCTTTGAGTACTGCCTCGGGGCAGTACTCAAAATATATTGGAGATAGCATATTGTTATAGGTCCTCATGAAAGAAAAAGATCCTACTGAGTAATACATTTTGAACAAAATGGTATTTTAGTAATTATTGGTGTTTGAGCAAATGGGGGAGTTGTCCGCAACTGCATCACAGTCACATTACCTATTCGGCCAATTTGAAATTCCCATGTCTAGTGATTACAATTTTCAAAAATTAATAACTTTCCTATTGCTTGTCCGAATTCGTTCAAACTTTCACCAATCTGCTTCTCTGATTTTTCCTCTTTCTTTAAAAGCAACTTGCCATTAAGGTTGTATATCCCTTTGATATCTTTATTCAAGAAAACAGTAGATTCAACTTTACTCTCCGCCTTTTATAGTTTGTTCGGTTTTTTCTATTATGTAGAGTCTGAAGATATTTGCAAAGTCAAAGATGAAGTATTATATCCGTCATGAAAATAATCTGCGCAATATTTATTGCTCCAATGCGCGTCATGTGACAAAATACAATTCTCATTAGAATCATACAAATGAGCAATTTGCCATCGGGGTAACATCTGACTTCACGATCGTGAATAGTACCACTATTCACGGATACTAAATACGGCGTATGAAAAGTGTATAACATTGTGACGACATAAATTTTCGCGTATCTATTGTTTTAGGCACCGGCTCTTGAGGAAGTCATCATTACGCGTTTGATATCCCTTCAAATTCATCCCTTATTCAGAACTGTTCGTGGACGGTGCAGATGATCATCAGTAGAAGATCATTAGATTTAGGCTTTAGTACAAGATGATGGATATAGACCAAATATATACTGCCTACATTCGAGTCTCTGGTTAAACTATGGTACCCTCGGTGACGTGAAGAGGACCATTTTCCTTCGGGGCTGCGCCCCTCATAAAAATAGTCGTGGTTCACTCCTCCTTGGGGACCATAGTTCCAATCAGACCCTCTCATGGCATTGTGTATATTTGTATACTATCACAGGCATCGGTAAAAATTA
>CM046838.1:9170026-9295026 GCA_025618425.1 Heliocidaris tuberculata | reverse complement strand
ATACGTCTGCTCTATTCCACCTTGCTTTTATATTAAAACTTCTACATTAAGATCCTTCTAGCACTCTTTGTAAATTTTCATTGCTAGTGATCAGTATAATCGTCGTAAAGTCCACTGCGATAGCAGAATATAATAAAGCAATATGATAAAGCAAAAAACAAAATTAGTTGGTTATTACAATTGGATTAACTAGTTTAAAGTTTGAGTCAGTGGAAGGTAAGGGATAACATGTGTAGACATTGTGAGCTAAATAGCAAGTCTTTGTAATAATATAAATAAACAAATTTAGTAATAAATACAAATTTATAAGATGGAAGACTATGACGTCATTGAATGTAGCAAGAATGAACATAGCTTGCTGTTTTTATGTCATTGCCCTTGTTTCTCACTCTTTCTCTCTTTCTCTCTCTCTCTCTTTCTCTCTCTCTCTCTCTATCTATCTATCTATCTATCTATCTATCTCTCCCCCTCTCTCTCTATATCTCTCAGACCCTGTCTATTTTTCATGTTCGGATTCTTCTGAACAGATAAAATTTCATGCATTCTCGCATTGCGTCCATTTGAGATAAACAGTTAAGATATTTGCATCACGTGACCTTTATTTCAACAACAGGATATTTAAGAAGATTGGCAGTATCGTCTATTGTTTAAAGACTGTAGGTGTATTCCAATCAAAAACAATCACATCACACATTAAATTTGTAAACTCTATATTGGAATAAAAGCCATTATCTTAGGAAATGAATACTGCCTCTATGTTTAATGTATCACTTATAGAAAATATGTACACCGTTGAAAATGGAAAGGATAATGACCTGAAACTAACAAATTTTTATTGAAATTGGTATTTTTTTCTCATACTATAATTACTATAAAATGACAATCCTACTAATAAACTCTTAGAGGAAATTTTCAAGTTTTGTATCTTATATTTTACGTGTGTGAGTGGGCAGTAATCGAGCGTAATTCAGAAGATTTACAAACTGGTACTAGAGGATTGAAAAGGAAAGAAACTGTAACGATAAATGTATGGATCAAAATGAAGGAAAGATATAGAGAAAGTGAGAGACAGAATGGGAGAGAGAGGGGTGGTATTGAACGAATTAGGTTGGCAAAGAAATTGTGAAGAAAAAAGTATGGAGCATGAAATATCAGTATCAGATTTATTTCAATTGTCTTGTTTTCGAAATTTCAATCGAGTGATCCTGATGGGTTTAGAAGTAAGCCTGCTCTGCTCATTTTCATAAGACTCCGCCTAAGCACTAGAATGACCCGTACCTATAAATGCAAACGAGGGGTCTTGCATGAACTTCATACATGGACAGCTGATAAAACAAGATTCCCTCATCTCCGTCACAATGACTTCAAAGCGGTGACTTCGGTGGAGGACGGTCATGAAAGATGGAGACATGAGTGAGGGGCAGGGGCGGTGCTACAGGGGGGGGCAGAGGGGGCGACCGCCCCCCTATGATTTTTCAAGTAGTGAAAAAAGAAAAAAAAGAAGAAAAAAGAAGAAAAGGAGGAAGAAAAGGGAAGAAAAGGGAAGAAAGAAGAAAGAGGAGTATTAAAAAGAGAGGTCTTAAACATATAACTCTATATTACCCCTGTTATTTAATGAAGAAAAAATATGACGTCATCTTTAGGTCGTCTTGCCCCTCCTATCAAAAGACCCTGGCGCCGCCCCTGGTGAGGGGATGAGAGTGGAAGGGAGGAAGAAGGAAAAGGGAGGGTGTGAACCAAGAGCATGAGAAAGGAAGGGACGGATGACAAGAGGAATGATTTTTAAAAATTGTATTGATAGTTTACAAAGAAAGGCTGAGGCAAAGGAGAATAGGGAACGATAGATTTAAATTAAATGCAGCAAGCACTCCTTATCCAGAAGCACCACAAAACAATTTCCGTTTTTTTATTTGGATTTTGCAAGTTGTTAGAATAGTGAAGTATCTCTGATGAAAGCAAGCAACGTATTCTCATTTATTAGTCGTGTTACATTTAACGAAAAGGGGGCCATAGTGATTGAAATCACATCAACGCAACATGAATTGGGATGAACGGTCATTCCTTAGCGTTAGTTTCACCTGTAAAAGAGAGCAATAATGTATATTGGAATGTATGGACCGTCATCGGTCGAAATACCTGCTAGTCTGAATTTATTTAATGGAATCTATGTTGCTATTTTCTTTCGGTATGCCAGATTTAGATCAGAGAAATAGGTCGTCGAATTATAGTATCAAATTTCCGCGTGAGAGGTACGTTCACATGGAAGGATATCTTACCATTTCCACTTTAATGTTGTTGGATGTCAACAGGCATGACTGGAGGGTAAAGTGTACTTTATGTTTGATTTTGCAGTGATGCGGACCGCATTCTGATGCGAAACACCAACACCATGTGAAAGCGAAACCTCGCCTGAGGGAAACCCAAATCATCCGTGTTCTACATCTTCTATTCCATATATAACCGCCATCCCAAAATGCTGTATTGATTCGACTGAAGCGAGATAAGGCAAATTAGATGGATATAAGTATGTTTTTCTTGGAGGCTATGCCTTAGCGCGATTAGACAATAATGTTATCATACATGTATATTAGTCTCAAAGTCACATGATTCGTTTAAAAAAGTACCAACAATACCATCAACTTGATTCCCATGCATGAATTTATTTTGATGAATCACATTTTGAGAGAAAAAAAAATGCATTTAGGGGACTAAGAGATCCAGCGATTGGTTGGAAGGTATAACAAGGACCCTCCAGGATCTGAGAATCGGAAACTAAAGCGTTTGATTTTAAGCAAGTGGTGATGCAGAAAAATACATTTGTAACAACGAATTTTCACTTAAGGATTCTTTCCTATTTTATAAGTTATGGGTATGAAGTTTCTTTTTAAAAACATCCAGAATGGAACGACAAACAGAAGAAGGGGTTGGAAAAATAACATAGATATTTGAAAGAGGAAAATTATAAGAAAGGGTATATATAGATAATTGAACATTGTTTTATACAAAGCAATGTGAAAATCAATATTAGTATCATGCTAAATAATAATATTAAAATTTTGGTTAAAGCAGGAGAAAACAATATCAAGTTTATTGAATTCAAACTGACGATGAAAATGACAGAAACGAGCTAGTACTATGCTAAACACGCTCGGAGATATTTCAGGCAGAGTGGATATTCGCTCTATTTTGTTTTTCTTATTAATAGAATCAATCTGTTTAATGTAGAGGAAATGTGCCCAATAAGACTGGATCTTCATATAAAGCATCGCCGCTGCTTCGCCTATATGCCAGATAGTGGATGAAATGGGGGATCATTGACTCAATGATAGTGTAATTATTGTCCTCGTCCCAGAAAATATGTCCCTTCATAGTGAACTGACTGATTGAATAGTCATTTGCAAACACGACCTATTCAGTTAGGAGAGCTGACTATATGCATGACCATAAAAGAATCTTTGGACAGACTTCACCATTGTAGTAATATATCTTATTTTTAAAAAGTGTAGTAGATTGTAATGTATTTAAAAAAGAACTTCTAAACGAGTTAGTAGGGGAGAAATATAAACATTTACCTTCATTTTGCATCTTTATTTTGTTTTAATTTGTACGTATCATCTTTGAAGCCTAAAGAGAGAAATACCGCAGAGGCAAAGGCTAATTAAAACAATTACCGTTCATGCTTACCTAATGGGCCCTATTAATGTAGGACTAGAATGTGAAATTAAATAATTGAAATATTTAAAATGCTCCAGAACTGTTTAGATTCATTTTCTCCTGATTTTTCTTCTTTGCAATTTTAAAAGCTAGCCAATATCAGGAACAAACATCATCGAACATCCCTTTATTCACTCTAGGACACAATTTCCGCTGACATCTGAGAAGCCTCCATTATCCTCCTAGTTGAGGAGTCAACATATTTCTAGATAATCATCGCGGGCTACCAAGGGTACGACATTTGCATAGATCTCTGTCCTTAACAGCGTTCGTCTGGTCACTTCACTCAAGATCTGCTTTAAAGGGGTCATCTTAAAAGTCTACTGATTCCCGGGTTACCCCCCCCCCTAAATTTAATGACCGAAAATTACATTTCACGAGACATTTGACTTTTTGAAATTGAAAATCATTTTGTTGACATCCTACAAAAACCTTTAAAAAAGCCACTGAACAAGAAATAAATCTTTGACTGCGAGAAACTTAAATATGTAATTTTATTTCTTTAAATATATCTTAGCAACCTATCGTGAAGTAGAGATACACCGTCATGACTGCTGTAAAACCTTAGAAAAAAAAATCACTCCGACAAACATTAAGAGTCCATTGGACAGTGAAATCATGTATTTGTTAGAGTCACTTGATCTGTACGGACGAGAGTAGGCTCTAAGCCAGAAAACTGACGATTGTGGTTTACATGAAATATAACGCAGGCGATGGTGACTACTAATACGTATTATTTTGAATTCTTATATTCTTATACTTTATCTTTCACATAGCTTGGTCAGTGCCATTGCTTAGTACATCACATCATATTCAAACATGGTTGAAACACAGCAAAGGGTATTCTTGAATACCATTGATGGAAATATTAATGACATAATACATTACGTTTACTAATCACATTCTGACTGCAAAATAATGATATCCTAAAATCCTATCGTACATGGGCACTGCTACTGCGAATACATCAACATCTTATGAAGATACGCATACAGAAAAGAATATTCTTGGACGTAGTTGCTGTGAATATTAAAGACGTACTGGTTGGAACACATTTTTTTTTTCAATTTTTATTCTCAATTGCAAGGCAGTGACACCATTATAGATTTTAGTTTTGCTTGGTCAAGCTCTACGACATACTACATTAACATCTTATGAAGATATACAGCTTGATTTGAGACAACTGTTCAAGTTTTTCATGTTCAGTTTGCTAATGGATATTTGAACATTTTCCGATTTCAATCTTGTGTTTGTTTGTTTCATACCTTGCATTCATATATAAACTGAGCCAACAACTACCATCTTTATTAGGAAGGAATTCTCGGACTTCCAGACTATTACTTTTAAAATAACAATCTTTTCACGTTCATTTATCACTGTGCAACCAACCTATACGCGAAACGTAAAGTTCAAAATGAAATGTGACAGAAATCATTGAAGTTGCTTTTGGAAACCGAATTTCTGAAAATTTTCTAATAAACTACAAGAGACGTTTCCATTTCATATCTATATTAGGTTTCTCAAGAATTTCAAGGGAGTGTAGGTCATAACAATAAAGGAAAAACAAGATAAATGCACACTCTAGAGAACACTATGCCTCCTAAAATAATATACCAAGACTATGTTCTCGTAATGTCCAGTTTAATCAGTGGAATTGATATACATGTAGGTTATATCCACCGAAAAGTTGAGACTAGTGTATTAGATTATGTTGGGCTTACGTGTACTTTAGCATGTCACAAGCTTTTTCCTCTTTTTTTTTCATCATTTCTCTCTCTCTCTCTCTCTCTCTCTCTCTCTCTCTCCCTCCCTCTATCCCTTTCTCTTTCTCCCCCTGCTTTTCTCCATTTCTCTCACCCTCTCTTTCTCGCCCATTATTTTCATTTCTTAGTTTCTCTCTATCTTTATCACTCTTCATCCTGCGTGTTTCCGTCTTAGAGACAACAATGCTCTCAAGTGTAAATATATGTACTTACATTCATACAACATCATGTTCTGTCGCGGGGTGCAGCTGCATGAGAAAAACACCAAGTGTTTTCCCGCCCTTTTCTTGATTATTGGCGTGTTGAGCGAAATCACGTGATTTGGTAAATATTTACCTCCAACTGCCATCCGTCTGCTCCTATGTTTGTGCTCTTGTCTTTTCGTCCTCCAATATTTCCGTCTGTCCCAGTCTCCACTGTCCCGTTATTCTCATTAATGTATGTCTGACTCTTAATGTTAATACTCCTGAATATCCATCGAACTATATTAGAGGTATTCTTGGCTCGTTGTTCAGATCACAATAGAAGATTAGACCTTCGGAGTGTGCTTAATGGGACGAGTGGACCTCCTCTAATTACTTTCTCATTGAGATCTTGTTATCTGTATTGTCTGTTCAATCATTTAAGGGGTAACCTGCATCGTGTATTTTAAGGAGTCCACCACACTTGTCAGGGTTGTGATAACAGTTTCAGGCAATAATTGTGATGATAGATCAATGTAAGCTATGTTGATGTTCCTTAATGAGGGCTTGCTGTTTTATATGCGGATAGGATCGTTCAGATTCGTTGTTGTTGCCATTACATTGAAATAAAGTGATTGCACTCAATTAGTCTTACGGTGACCAGTGGTGTAGATAAGGGTGAGTGCCCCCCCCCCCTCCCCCATCTAATGGCAAATCAGATGAGAGAGGGAAAAAATGAATGATTTAGTGGCCCCTTAATGACTAGACCCATTTTATACCACTGATAATGGTTATTATCAAACTAACATTATACCCATAATAATCGTCTACATCGGTAATTGCCTTAAAGATCATCTCAAATTTTAGAACTCTTTTGTAAACAAATATGTGAAATTCCCCCGTCTTTGTACAACAATTATCCATAAATATAATATTTAACAAGATGGAACTGGACTTGCGCTTCATAATTTTGTCTTGATATATAGGTAACTGGAATAACACTATGACCGACATGACTGTGTAACCATTCGTCTATAAACGTGTTAGTGTGAGGAAACAAACACGAGTCTTTTCTTGTGTTATGAATTATATATATTTTCATTTCTCGGATGCTTATTGCTGCATTCGTAATGATATCACGAACAATGTAATCATGTCAGCGTTAACAGAGATGTGTGTGCTGAATAAGGCATGTATTGTGCGCATGATTCTATTGTATTATTTTTACGATTTTTTTTAGGTATGATAGGTACATAGGCACATCAGATTTCAACTATCACGTCGATATGAATTCCATTTAATTCATATCTCAGAGAGTATCGTATTTGCTAAACTTGTAAAAGCTGTGATATTTGTAAGACATAAGATAAATAATTGATTCTAGTGGGGCTGTTTTGAAAATGGTATGACACAAAGATAAAAAAAAAATCCATTGTAAGCTGCACCGTTGTTTCGCCATCTACACCGAATTTCTCTACCCTTTAATTCAAGGAGATATTTTGTTATAGCTCTTTCACGCCCTGGGGCATATTTCCTTTCAACTTTTTGTTTTCTGTATTTCGAGAGATTTAATGTATGAATCCGTACCCGATCTGATAAACGAACTCCATTGTGATTGTGTACCCATGTAAAATGTAATTGACTTGCAGGAATGCCGCACTTGGAGTGGAGAATGTGCACATATTGTGTATTAGCACGAATGTGTGATAAGTACATGTAGTACAGGAATAATTGTACAGTACGTAGAAACCTACGGCTTGTAATAAGCCCCCCCCCCCCCCCGCCCCCCGTATACTTATCTAGAATGTCATGATGATCATTATGGACTCTCCATATAAATTCGGTAAACTCGTTTTGGTGGTTGTGATCAGTGTCTCATTCCACTCGATATCCGACACGATACTGGGAGGAGGCTGAACTGACAAATAATTTCTACCTTGAGCTATTTGTTATGATTGGTCCAATAGGGAAAGGTGGTAAAGGAAATGAGAATCATTGGATGACAATAGACACGAAGGGAGAGGGGTGACCGTGATGTGTGAGTTGGTGCATGTGTGTGTGGGGGGTGTGCGTGTGTGTATGTTGTGTGTGTGTGTGTGTGTGTGTGTGTGTGTGCGTGTGCGTGTGTATGTGCGCCCATTTAAAGCGATGACATAGGCATGAACTTTACATTCGGACCGATGACACACAGAGAACCGATGACATCATCGGTTGGCAGACCTGCTCAGTTAGACCCAAATTACATGATTTTGCATATAGGGGTAGGTCATCAGTTAGTGTTACGCGAACAAGTCGTCGGTTGTATAGAAACATTTCAGACGGGTCATCGGTTATGCGGTTGAATTCTACACACACAGGTCATCGGTTATGCGGTCAAATTCTAGGTTGTAAAAGATGTCATCGGTTATTATGCGCGCACAGGTATGGGTGTGTGTGTGTGTGTGTGTGTGCGTGGACAGGATGACATTCGTGCATGTGCGAAAGATGGAGAGATGGTGCGAGAAGTGAGATGCATTAGAGGGAAAGATTTAGTACAGAAAGAGATATAATACACATGCATCGAAATGAGAGAGAGAATGAGTAGGTAGAAAGGGAAAGAGAGAAAGTGGGAGAAAGGGAAAGGGGGTATATACATTTGGAGATATAGTGGTAAGGAGAGGGGAGACTAGGGGAATAAATTGGGAGGGATAGAGAGAGGGAGAGAAGAAAAGGAGCCATTGTATTTCAATATGATCATACATGACCTTCTTCCCGTTAACACATTCTTCCTGTTCATCTCTACCACAAATCACTCACCCCTTGCTCTATCCCACCCACGTCCATATTACCTCATTAAATATCCTCATTCCTCTCATGCTCGAGGTGATATAACGTTCATCTACCTCTCCTCTTCCTCATCCTCATCCTCCATCTCCCAATCTTCATCCCTTCTCTCCATCTCGTGTCAGACGATCTAACGGCTTTGCTAACCACTCACTTCTGGCGTCAGTGCTGTTTGCCTCAGATCCCATTCCACTCTCTGTATTGATTTTTGACAAAATGCTAACCCACCTCACCTCTCTTTAAAGGCCATGTCTTGTCTCTTTTTTCGCTAAGTTTGTACTTTTCGATAGAAGATTGTTTTCTCGCCTAGTGAAATATGAAAGACTGCGTATTTTGTGTCTTCAGATTGTTTGCCTAATAGATGTAATCTTAACCCTTTCACACTCATTTATTTAACATCATCGGTCATTCAGTGGATCCAGTCATTATGTTTAACTGGTTATACTAGGTGGATAAAATTCAAGGGGGTTGTCAATTTTCTTCTCACATACTTTTCTCTCTTTTCACCCCATTTTTGTCATTATTTTAGGGGTACATACAATCATGCTGCAAGCTATATACGTACTGTACTACCGTCATCCTTGCATGTTTAAAATATTAATAGAATTGAGAAACACTATTATATGAAATACTGTATGTCTAAAAGAAAATAAAAACATGACAATTGTTATTCTGTACTAAATGCATTAATGCATTACAATTACTATTATTCTAAATATTATTGCAGTAAAAAAAACTTGGCAGAAAATAACAGAAATGAACAATCATGTTTTAAGTTTAACTTATCAACACCAAAAATAGATCATACAAACCCAATAATCGGGACAAACTTTCAAATTAAGGGAACTTGAGAAGATTTATCTCTTAATTATCATCTTTTATCGGTGTAAATAATCATTTTTCTAGATTATGTTGTAATTTGCTGTTTCAGGTATAGAGAAATGAATAGAAGCCAGTCAACAAATAAAACTTGGGAAGCCTTTCAAACATAGTTATAGACATTCTTGGGGATTTTATTTATCAAGAAATCATTATGGTGAATAGACACCGTCTCTTTAATGCATGCTGAGGCTTCTGCCCTTTCTCCCTAAAGACCTTCGAGATCTCGTGAGTCTCTAACGTTTACCATCAACCAGTAAACATGCGTCCAGCATGGATTCAAGGTACAGCCATCGACCAGCTAAATTCAAGCAGACGGTAAGGCAAATGGAGCTTTTAGTCATTTCACCATTTTTCCCGCCATTCCAAATGCTTCTGACCATGATAAAGCTAGTCAATTTTCCATTTCTCAATCACGACATATTGTGTACATTATCGTTGAAGGACATCATTATTTATGCAGATATTGGGGGGATTGGATAATGGAAAGATAACATCAATTCATGTACGGTAGGAGTCAATAGCGTAGCTATGGGCGGCATGGGGCACGTGATCCTCCACTCGGATGGCGAAAAGAGCGGAGACTCGGAGGTACGGAGAGAAAGAGAAAGGGGGAAAGGATGAGAAAAGAAAATGATATAGGACACCCTCCCGCACCCTCTCTCCACCCGGTGGCCATGGGACCCCCCCCCCCCCCCATGTTGCCAGCGCCCCCTCAATGGTCACTGGCTGGACCCAGGCTATGCCACTTGAAGGGATGGCATGCATAGATTAGAATTTTAACCAACCACCCCCATCTCTCCCCTCACTATGAAACATAATTCATGATTTACGAAAAAATCTCGACAGAGCATCCTGTGTTATTAAGCCCATGAAATGGGTTATTATGTGATCTAATACAAGAGCGATTCACAAAATAATTCTTTCCTTAGCAGTGTGATCAATGTTGAGCTACAGATAAATTCGATGACACAATATTGAAGGCTTTGGCAACACCAGCCTCAGTGAAAAGCTTGTTGATAATATTCTTCTTGTTACTGAAAGACTTCAGTTGTAAATAATTATTGACCATAGAAATCTAGAGAGAACATTTTTTTTTTTCAGTCTTGAAGTTATAAAATCCACTAGACCCTTGAATAATTTAGTTCAGCTGATTGCTGGAGTTCATTTCATCTTATTATTTTTTTTTTTTTTCTGATCGCATGAGAAAAGTGATTACGTGACAGGGGCGGATCCAGGATTTTGTATAAGAGGGGGCACACAAATGCAGGTTTGTCAACTTTTGGAAAAGGGAGACCCGTATTTTTTTTGGTCTCGCCAGCTCTCGAAAAGTCGCTCAGTTGGAGGAGGGGGGGATGTCGACAAAAAAAAAATTTCGCCAGCCTCCAAAATTCGCTCAAGAGGGGGGGGGGGGGGTTATGGGGGTCCAGTACCCCTCCATAATTCTTTGACAAGCCCCCCCCCCAAAAAAAGGGGCAGGTCCATAATGCATACTTTTCTTTCAAAAGGGGGGGGGGGGGGCGGGGGGCACGGGCCGGATGTGCCCCCCCCCCTAAATCCGCCACTCACCTGAGAAGAGGATTAGTTCAAAATAGAATTCAGTGCAAATACTTTGATTCATGTGTAGCTGAGAATTTTACAGACATGTGTCCACACCCCACCTTAAGTTGGGGAAAACCGTTATAAGCCTATTTTCAATGATTCCTAATCATTTTATATTTAACATGTTTAATAGCAAAGCGTGCTTATGTTTCAAATTATATAAATATGATTATAAAATATTATGAAATTGTTGCAATGCCTTCTCTAAATATTCACATAACCTATTAAACAATGGATAGCAATGCAAATTTCCACCCCATCCATGATGTATATAATTATGTAACATAAATTTGGATATGAAAGCTATCATTGTAAGCCTGTATATTGTACATTGCATGCAGAGATCGATGATGCAAGCATGGAAATAGGTAATTCACCCGAAGTTGCCTCTTGAGGGAGACATTTTATAAAGACAGCGCGTATGAATTTATTTCTTTCATCTATTGGTCAATCTCTCTCCCCACCCCTCACACATCTTGCAGAAAATTATCTCATTTCCATCTTTATTCTCCCCTCTATTTTGTCAGTGACGAACTAATTGGATACTGTATACAGGGTTTCTAAGTAATTATTAAACATGAATTCAAGGAGGAAAGTGGGGCAGCCAACATACATGAGCCACAAAATGATCCCATAAACAGACCGAATATACTACTGAATTATTATCAACAATGGCCATAATTATAAGACACTTATCAAAGTAAACCATTCAAAAAACTATACATAAAATTACAAACTACGAGAAGTGAGCCAAATTCAAAGTATTTACTGAAATTTTTATTAACAAACTGTCAAATCGTAACTTTACTTCAAATCAAAGTACTCAGACAGAAGTTCCATGATTATCATACCTTTTACTTACATTGCATTGGGTATTAATCATTTCAATTATTCTTCAGCTACATAGAATCGGACTACAATAATGACATATAAAACTGATCATATTTTCTTTGTCAATGAATTCATTTCATTTCATGTTTTTAAAAAATTCCACACAAGCCACTGTAAATAGTACTTGAGCAATATTCTAAATAAAATCCATGTAATTGTAATTGTACAGTTCCATCATACATGACGATACATGTATTTTTAATGTGTAATTATGAAGCAACATTCAGAACTTCAGGTTAATTTCTACGGTAGATTCTATTTGTATGACATGGGATCAACCACCTTGCTCAGGATATGACAGTATTTCTCAGCATTCATAATCTCTGCCAAAAAAAAATTGACTCTCATAAATGGCACAAAGTCTGTATTACAATGTACCAATATATTTTACAAAAACACCATACAGACGAAGACTCAATGGAAGCGATTGCACAGGTCCAATTATGTACATTATATGATGCAAATAGACAATATTACGCACGTTGTAGACAAGGCCATTATGCTGAGGAATGAATGCATCACCCACTGGCGCCGTCAAAATGACGCCTCGTGTGCAAATGGGCATTACACTCCTCAAAGAAGGCCATCACTAGCGCGAAGGGACCGTTCCAAAAATTCCTTCAAGATTTTACATGTCATTGCAACCTTTACCAGAGATAAGATATTGGAGAACACTCTCAAGAGAATCACTGACCCTACATAAAGAACAGTTGAGTGGAAATTTCTAATAGAACCTCATATAACCTTTTCCAATTCACTAACATATCATAGTCTCGTCAATCATATACTGATGTTCATCAGAATTAGACTATAGCCATGATCTAAGCATGTCAGTCGATATATGGATATCAAATGTGTTTCATTTTCATTCCAAAACACATTCTCAATTCAAATGTGATTTCTAGAACCAAATTCCATAAAAGACTAAAAAGATACCTACAAAAATTACTTGCATCTGTTAAAAAATGGGAAATGTACAGCAACATATTCAAAAGTAAGTTGATACAGTATAACACTTCATGGTTCTAGTGGAATTACCAATAAATAAAAAATTGAATAAGTAAAAATATGAAAAGCAATGCTTTATGGAACAAATACAAAGTTGTAAAAGATGTAGCATTTAGCATCACCAATAAAGGGTACAAACTCGTCTACAAATATTTTTTTCTAGAGAAATCTGTGGGTCAATCTCTAAAAACTACATACAAATTTCTGCTAATCCCTCTCCAAACATAACTGGACAAAATTTATATGGTATAAACATAAAAAGAGGGAACAATAACTAGTTTATGCTGTCTTATCTGCTGAAAGCCAGAAGTGCATTATATCTAGTTATGATATAAACAGTTACATGATTTAACTGCTATGCAGATTTCAGGTTCAATGATCATAAGTTATTGATGTTTATTAATTTTTACTCTGGATGAGAGGAAAGTTGCTACCTAAGGGTATGAAACCAGGCAACTTACGCATGGAGAGCTCTCTCTCACTTATTTTGGGGAATAGTTTAATCAGGCTTAATATCTTATCCATATGTACTAGGATATCAACTTAAATTCAACGTCAATGAAGACTGGATATTGAAACAAATGTAATGTCAAAAACACTTATGAGAAATTACAAAAAAAAGTACAGTACAAATTAATTTCAAAGCTCTTTGGAAGCACATTAGGAAGGACATTACATCATAATGTGACATGTGCTACACAAGATTGGAAAATTACCTTTTAAAAATATCCATCCCATAATGTTACTCTGAATGGAAGTCATGTAACAATTGGGTATGTCATCATTAGCTAAAGATTGCACATAGAAAGGGGCAGTCCCCCGAGTCCAAGATTATGTCTGTCCTCCCATGACACAACCTACATACCATTGTGCAAATTATGTTAGCATTTCAGACATACAATAGTATAAGCATCATTCCAGGAAAAAGTTTGAAGGAAAAAAGAAACCTAAGCACCAAGTATTTTGTGCAGTGGTCATTCGACTACTAAATAATGTATATGTCAAGCAAGAGAAATTGAGTACCTTTTGTACATCTGATAGAAACACCTGCAGTTATCCACAGTACTACAGTGCTTTGATTTCAGTTTCATGGGTGAATGAGTTGAAGTGATAAACCTCCTATTGCTTGGTCTCTGTTGACCCTTGCTTGGATAAATTCTAAAACAGACATCATGAATAAATGATTACCTGAAACACTAAGTTATTATCCTTCTTGTTTGAAATAACATTTACATTGGATGAAGCTTCAAATGAATGGAGCACATCTGCACTTCAGGAAGGGAGACTAGCTCTTCTTACTCTTAATATAGACAGTTCAAATACATTGTAACATATTTGGAGCAATACAAACAGGCTACTCTTACTATAAATAGTACAAATATATTGTAACATATTTGGTACATTAGAAACAGACTGATTTAGGATTCTGAGAGATAAGCCGCAGAGTAACAACAGCCTTTGTTTGACAATGCACACAGAGATATAATTCACTGCAATCCACAATTCAAGCAAAATAAAATCAAATGCTACTATTTATCTGCTCTCTGTGGAAGTGTATCACAAAGAGTGTCATAGAGCCATTCCCTGACAGAAACCATTAGACTCTCAACCATCAAGCAACCACACCATAATAAACTACACAAACTAACCATATACACAATAAATAGATAAATATACAAAATCATTTGTGCAGTTGTCATTCTGCTTATTCCAGCTTTATGGAGGTGTAAAAAAATAGCTTTAGCTTTACTTCAATCTCTCTAGATGTACACAACACAATGAGTGATTATAACATGTTTGATGAATGCATTACATCATTCTCAAATTGAAGGCCATATCATAATTGATCACCTAAATTGCAATTTAATATTACAACGTACTAAAGGCCTGTTGAATGAATATGGGTAGTAGTACTAGATTATAAATGCATTACACACAGGATTGCTTTGTTTTTATTTATCAAAATAAATTCAAATCAATATGCTTATATGCTATACATGTACTCTACATTTTGTAATCTATGGCCTTCATATCTCACATATGAATACATGTCTTGGATATGTTTTTGTGTAGTGTAAGACAAGAATGACCCCCCCCCCCCCAAAAAAAAAAAAAAAAAAAAAAAAATCAAATCCTCATTTCCATATTGCTGATACGTGTACATATATATCAAAGACTTTATCCCATATCATAGAACCAAAGACAATCAAGGATAGTGTCTGATCCACAAGTAAAGGTCAAGAACAAAAATTGATGTCTTTAATTTGCATGTCACAAACTAAAACTCTCTCAGGTGAAATGTATTGGTGTTTGTTGTATTGTTTCAACCTCTTAAGAACAAAAGAAAGCTTTGACTTTGCTAGGCCTGACAGAAAAGGCACAGAAAACTTGATGTGCATGGGACTCAATAAAGGATTCAAATGTTTCATCTCCACGCATCTACCCCTCCACCTCCCATATCTAACCCCTCCCTTATACCCCCTTCTCTCTCTCCCTCTCTTTCTCTCGCTCTTTTTTTTTCTCTCTCTCTCTCTCAATCTCTCTGTCTCTCTCTCCTCATTCTGCCTTCTCTCTGAGCACAGCAGCTGCAACGATTCTGATGACTGATGTAATCTTAGTTAGCTGGTCATCAGTCAGCGTCACATTTACTGCAATGCGTATGCTGAAAGATAAAATATATGGTATGCATTTGAAAATGAAGTATTCTCTTCATGGGAGATTTGAGCTCCAATAATGACTAACAATTATTCTTCCAGAATCTACTAATGGTAAACTTTAGTGAAGGTTGGGGTTATTTATTTCTTTTCTTCTTTTTTTTTTGTTAAATGAACTATTGTAAAAAAGAAAAAAATTATTTTTCTAAACAAAAATCTTTACCTTTAGCATTTATCATTTATATATGCACATGTACATTCTCATCTTTTTAATCATCTTAAATCTTTGAGTAATCTAAGGAATTTATTCGATATAATACCAAATCTGAAGAACAGAGTAAGTATTATCTATTTGTGCACCACCAAAGCATCGCATAACAACCCATTTTCAGCCTTAATTGGCGACATGATAACCCTTGTATCACCTGTATTTAGCAGCTTTATATAATGGCTATTAAAGGGCAATCCAACCTTTGTAATAAGTTAATTTGTGTGAAAGCAGAAAAATAAGAAAATCAGGATAGTAGAAGTTTGAAAGAAATCGGACAAGGAATAAGAAAGTTATGGATGTTTGAAAAATGAGATCACTACATCTATGTGAATCTCAAATTGGCAATTCGGTGAGTCGATTGTGACATACTTGTGGACAACTCTCCCGTTTGTCGTACACAAATTTATCATTAATTTGCGGTTTTCTCCGAAGCGCCTTTACCCTCGGGGCAGTACTCAAAATATATTGGAGATAGCATGTTGTTATAGGTCCTCATGAAAGAAAGAGAGCCTCCTGAGTAATACATTTTGAAAAAAATGACATTTTAGTTATTTTGTGTGTTGGAGCAAATGGGGGAGTTGTCCACAACTACATCACAGGGACATTACCTATTCGGCCAATTTGAAATTCCCATATGTATAGTGATTACAACTTTCAAAATTTCATAACTTTCTTATTGCTTGTCCGATTTCGTTCAAACTTTCACCAATCTGCTGCTCTGATTTTTCCTCTTTCTTTCAAAGCCACTTGCTATCAAGGTTGGATTTCCCTTTAAGAAGAAAACTAGGATTCAGTGATAAAAACGCCCCTTGATAAATACAATGTGGCACAGGAATATTATTTGTTTGGCACATAAAGAATTAACAAACCATTCCAGACATCACAGATTGATTTTTGGTTGGCCCATAATAAGAGTCTTACTTGTGCATCATCTTGACTTGACTTACCTTGGTGGAGGTAGGAAGGCTTCTTCTTCCTCCAGATACCTGGCTACTGTGAGCACCACGCCTTCATCTAGTGCCTGGAAGAGTGTAAACAACAAAGAGCAATGTATACAGGGGTAACATCAAGTCCAAACATTCATTGTAAATATCAGCATGATTGCAAAACACATGCTCCATCTAAAAAAACCATCTCAAACACATGAATGTTAAAATAATTGGATGAAGACTCACAGCCTTCTGTCATTCAGACCTACCCTGACAACAATCTTCTCTAGGAACACCTGATCTTTCTGCCAGTCTCCACTTTTCTCCTCCAACCTGAGATGCTTGATAGGAGAGATGCGGTCACCATCCAACCGGTAACCAGGCAACCTACCGGGAACAAGACAATCATGAGTGTCTACAATAAATGCTCTTGCATGACTTCCTTATCTATCAGATTTCACATACACAAATTTCATATTATTTATTTCTCTTTATCTTATTTTTTAAATTTTACTTCACAAACATTACAACATAATAAACAAATACTATGATTGATACATTATCAAAGTAATTACATTATACTGTTCACGTAAACGAATTATAATTACATTTTTAGACAAGTTGTGATCTAATGCAGAATCATCTACATGGTTTGATGGCTGATCCATCAAATCTGTGAAATATTGCAGGTACGATACTGAAAATCCAAAAATAAAAGAAAAACACTATTTGCAGTATACTGACTAAATGCTCATTAGTCAAATACCTTTTTGGAACATTCTAAAAGATGATAGATAAAGAGCTAATGAAAAAAAATAATGCATTTGTTCTGCAAAAGAAATAAAAAGTCCATACAAAAGACAATATACTGGTATATCATCACTTTCAAAATACATTAAAAAATCACAGGACGAACACCAGTTTCAAATCATTTTTGCCTAATCCTCTATTAATAGAGGCCATCAATATAACTGTATATTCTTATTTTCAAATCTATTACTGTTCTAATTCTCATTCCACTGAAACTCAATACTGGTGTAGAAAAACAGACCATTGAGTGAATAGAAATTAACTCACCCCGAGAGCTGCACATGAACAAATTCACTATTTGACC
Organism: Heliocidaris tuberculata; assembly: GCA_025618425.1. Lineage (NCBI taxonomy): Eukaryota > Metazoa > Echinodermata > Echinoidea > Camarodonta > Echinometridae > Heliocidaris > Heliocidaris tuberculata. The sequence goes on along the minus strand of CM046838.1, from coordinate 9,277,196 downwards.
TCAGCTTGTTGAATATATCTGTCTCTTTTTGTGTTATGTCTACTGCCGTGCTGGCTGCCGTAGCTAGCATTGGAGGTAGAGAGGCTGAGAAACAGTAGCCAAGGCCAGAAAGACGCTGCAACGGAAGACAAGAACTAGCAATGTAACCTGCATGTTTGTTAAAATGGAGAGGATTGTGGTCTAGTGGATAAGTCACCAGACTGCAAATTACAAGGTACAGGGTTTGATTCCCTGCCATGGCACCAACATCCTTTGGCAAGACATTAATCTACATTTGCCACACTCAACCCAGATGTAGTAAGGTTGGTAACTGGTAGGATTTATTCCTTGAATGCACCGAGTGCAGGGCCCTCAGGGAGAACAGTGTTTAGTACTGATGAGGCTACCCTGGGTAAACAAGACATTATTATTACTATCATTTTTATCATCATTAGTTTTATTATAATTATCATTACTAATTGGGTCCTCTTTTTCTCTCCCATAGCAGCCCCCTCAATACAGCAATTATCCTCCTAATCTTATTATTTTAACTTTTGTATGTTAACAAGATCTAAGCCAACAACTCAGTAGAGACTATAATTATGTTCATAATCCTTCACTTCAAGATAGAATAGCACTTGACAAAAACTTGAAAGAAGAATTGCCACAATTTGTGTAAATATGGACCTTTCATTATTTTTTCTAGAACATAGTTCAAAAATTTCTAGTGATAGACACCATGATAGATATTGTATACAATGCACAAACAAAGTGATTTCCATCATATTCATTATTTAATAGTCTGTCAAATTACTCAAATGTATTTATCAGTACATAGAATAAAATATATTTATAGAGTGAAATTACACAGAAAACTTCAGTGAACAGTACATTCTATCCTGATTATTATCATATTGATGACAGAGCTACTATAGCCAGAAGTATAATATCATCGTTAGAACATACCTGGTGATCAATAACATATCTGGTACCAAGACAAAACCCTCCCATGGTTCCTAGAGCTGCTTCCATGGAAACAGAGATGAGATCAATGTCTGTTATCTGTCAGAATAAAAAAAAAGAGAAGAGTGTGTGAGATCAGAGAGGGATAAGATTAATGGCTAATAAGAGGCCATACAACATGACAGATTATCATATTATCATAAATAATGTCATAATATGAACTTCATCAATTTTAAATGCCTATATTGAAAGCTAATAGTTTTCATCCATTTTAGTGTTTTTCTCAAAGAAGAAAGATGTTGGGGGTATTATGTGACATTTAAATCATTGTTTCCTGAGGTTGAACAGTGCATAATATCTAATTTTATATTGCAAAAATAAAAACAAGAAAAGATAATGAAAAAATTTTGAAGCAAAAATAATCTTTTAGTACATGATACAATATATTTGTTCATTTGGTTTTTTTCTTAAAATCTCCACAACTTTGCCACTTTTGGTAAATTATATACTGTAAGTATTGTGATATTTCATCCTGTAAAAAAAATCTTACTTGCTTTTTTGGAGTATGCTGCTGTCTACAGCACTATGGACTAACTTTAAAAACAGCACCTTTAAATTGCATACTACAAATGGAAAGCAGCACTAGCTTATTGTACTTACATCAACATCTGCATGTTCTGTGACCCCGCGACCTGTCTTTCCCAGTACAAAGAAAGACATTGACTCATCCATGAAGATACGCACCTTGTACTTGTATTTCAACTCAATCTAAAAATAGATAAATCAATTTAATTCAATTCCATTCAATTTATTCCACATTCGATAAAAAAAAATACAAATAATAAAGATACTTGTACAGTAAAAATGTACAGAAATTCAACTACAATAAAAGGCACAGTACAAAATTTTAATAGATGGAAATAAATAAGAAATATCAAAATGTGGAGGGAAAAACAATATGCAGGTGTAAGACAAAATGAATGTGTAGATGTATCTTTTTACTTCAACTGTATTTATGTTGTTGTTTTTTTGTTTTTGTTTTTCTATTATTTTCATTCAAAGAAAGAGCAAATAAGGAGAAGGACATATTATTAGTAACAACCTAGTGATTGTTGCCTGTCTTGAAATTTTAAAAAAGAAAATTAATGAAGGAAACTCTCTTTTTTTTATTTTCTTCTTCAATAATTCAATGATTCGCTATGAACTCTTTGACTACTGAATTCTCTTATTCCCACAGGCTTAATACAGGGACAATCTGGTTTCTATGGCAATGGGTTAATAATCTGTCTTTCTTCTTGTTTCCTGGTCTAGTATCGATTGCTCTGCTCCCCCTCTCCCCCCCCCCCCCTTTGCCTCTTCCTTCTTTGTTTCTTGTACTTTTTACTCGTCTTTTCTATATTTTCTTGCTACTTAGTGGTAGTTATCAACATGTTAATCCCTCATTTCACGATGTACCACATCATTGATTGTCTTACCAGTTTCTTGACATCAACAATGGTTCCATGGTTGACATAAAGCCCTTCTACTATGATAAACTTTCTCATCACTTTAGCTTTCTTGGGATTCTGCAAGATAAAAAAAAATATGACTATCATTCAAAATACTCAAAATCCATATATGAGACTGGAAAAAAACTTAGACATAAATATTTTTCTAATAAAAGTCTGCAATACAATTCAAATATTTCCAAATAGGATCTTTCTTGTCAGAACTTGTAGAAATCCACGGAACAAGGATTATTTTTTTTCATAAACATGTAATAAAAATATCAGAATTAGGGATTTGTCTGTTGGAACTCCTATTGAGATACTTAATGTTTCCATTAAATTAGGATCATAGAGAGATCTATACATATCTATAGAATTATGATGCATAATTTAAGCATAAATCATGATCAGTACATAGTACTTTGACTGGATAATAGGTATTGAACACGTACATACCTAGTACAAAAAACAGGCATATTCACATTTCTCTCTGTAAATGCTCAAGCTTATTATCACAATCATTATGCAACACGCCAAACATACACAACAAAGACACATTCAAAAGGGTACAGTTCACGTTCCTAGGGTCACAAACAGAGGAGAGGATAGTCACCACATTTGCACTTTAAGAACCCACTGCACTATGCGTAGAAGAATAGGGGGAAACCCAGGTGTAGTGGTACACCTGCACATCCCAATCAGTTATACACAGGGAGGAGAGAACCAAGGGTCACAGTGATTCAGTTTGCTTTCCCCTCCCAGGCACAGGTGACGCCAAATAAATGATAAGAACAAAGCTTTGAGATTTGGTATCTTTATCTCACCTTCTTATCTTCTACAGCTTGTTCTTTTAGAAGTCTTTCTAGATCTTCCATGTCATTGTGCTTGAAGAACTTGAGCTTGCTACGAGATGCTAAGAGACCCATCTGAATGGAAAAGCTAACACCTTCATCACTGGTATGTGGAAAGAAAACAAAGATAATTGCTTTGAAATGGTCAGTCATGGGTGCAACACAGACATTTTAACCAAGCGTAATTTCCCTTCTGAAAGAGTGCTACGTATCTCACAGAACCATTTCACGTCCAGGATCTTTAGAGTTGCAAGAGCTCAATGATTAGAAAAGTGGTCTTGGAACCAGGAACTCCCTAGTTCAAATTCAAGTAAGTTTGCTTGTACCTTCAGCCACGGTATACCTGTGAGTATACTTTGTAATAAATAATGATTGATGAAAACAGCAATTTCTTTTTTTTTAAATGGTACAGGCTTGTTTTTTTTACCTTATTTTGATGGCTGTGTGGAAAACATTGCAGAGATCCTGCAGCCGGAAATTTGAGGATGGCCATCATGCCCAAAGACTACAAGACCTACAATCAACCTCTAAACTTCGACCTCAACTTTTGACTCTCCTTAAACTGCTTCATTGTTATTAAAACTGTTATTTTTCAAAAGGATTTAATCCAAATATTCTTTTGTCTAGTCTGCAACAGGTATCATAATAACTTACCAGAAGACAAGATCACCCTTCTTTGCATAGGCTGGGATAGCACTAGCAATGGTTGAGAAGCCATATGCATACAAGATGGATTCCTCAACACCCATGTGTTTGGCCATCTTCTCTTCAAAGTCAAGATGAACATCTGTACGTGTAATGATTTACAACAAATAGATTAATAGATTTATCACCAATGCATATTTACATAATAAGGTGGTTTTGAACACATAGGCCCAAATTCAAAAAAGAGGTTTGGTTTAAACCCCCTCCTGGGTTTTTTAAGCGTACGTGCGCACGGAATCCGATCCAATCATATATTTTCTTTGAGCACGTGCATGGGCAATGTTCGCTTATTTACGCTTATTTTAGTACGCTTACGGAGGTTTAAACCTTGCCATGGTTTAAACCTCCTTTGTGAATTCGGGCCATAGTGTTTTATAAAACGGTTTCCAGAATATAGGCATTCTAACTGGTCAAATTACACCATGTAACAGTGCATTTTTCTTTCCTACTGTCATGACCATGCAAAAAAGCTCCCATCAGAAAGCACTAATGCACAGCAAAAAGTGATAATAATAATAATAATAATAACTAGACATTTAATTCGTCAATGGGGACGAATTAGGTGGTCTGTCTTTAAATGGTAAATTGTAAGATGTGGTAATGATACATGATAATGTGATGATATGGTAAGATTAAAGATGACGATAATGACGATAATGATATGATCATGATGATCAGATTGACAATAATGATGACAATAACCACGATAACCTAAGTGGCATAGCGCCCCTTCAGGTTCAATTTTATGGGTGATTTTTCGAAAAGTGCTTGAAATGGCATGAAACGTCTGCAAAATGAATTTGGGAGGATTTGGATCATTTCTAAATTTTGCGCGCGCACAGACGTGCGGACGTACGCGTACGCGGGCGTTTAACGAAATGACCTTGACTGGAATGACAGTGACCTTAACCATGCCAAATATGAAAGAGAAATGACATTTCGTTATGAACATATGACCATAAGTTGATTTTCACAAAATGGCGCCTGGCTGACGTCACAATAACCTGATGACCTTGAAAAAGATGTGGGAACTTAACCTTATTAGGACTGATGACTGACGAAAATATGAAGAAAATTGACTTAGCCGATTTTGAGAAATCGTGATAACGAACTGGACGATTTGATATTGCAGGACATGTGGAAGATTATCCCCTTAGCTTTAATACACGACAGGGAATGAGATTCTACACAAACTACTGCACACTACTTTCAATAGACATAACACGCAAAATTAGGCAGTTTATCACACTGTTTGTGATGGTATATGTTATAATAGTTGAAGAAGATGGTAGAATGAAAGGCAAAAAAAAAAAAAAAAAAAAAAAAAAAAAAAATGGACCCACCGGGAATCGAACCGGGGTCGCCGGAATGGGAGGCAAGTGCTTTACCAATGGACCAAAATATTTCCAATAGAGATAACACGTAGACGAAAAACGGGATTCTTAAATGACATTTTGTAGATAAAAAATGGGCATGATCCCGACATCTGATCAAAAATTGGAGGGCACACTTGTGAAAGCTTATAGTCTCACCTATAACATACTAAAATTTGGAAGAAAATTGAGCAGAAATAACAGAGATACTGCTCAAAGAAGACGGGAATGTAGAATCAAGATTTGAGAAAAAGTCATCTCCCATAGAGAATACACGCAAAATGTGAAAAATTGACATGCCTCCTTTAATCGCAAAAATACGCCATGATGCCTTTGTCAAAATGAAAAATCGTGACAACTGATCTTGTAGAGAATTGTCTCAGCTACAACATATCAAAATTTGGAAGAAAATCGACAACCTATTACTGAAATATTGTCAAATGAATACAAAAATTATGACGTCATTTTTTCAAAATCGAATTTTTGAGTTCATATGCAAATGTGACGACGTTCCGTTCGATTGACCCCCAAATTTTTTTCATGAATTACAATCTACAACTCATAGGCTTTCAGAAAATGTAAAAAAAAAGGGGGGTCCCCAGTCTTTCTGACGAGCTATGGCGGATTCCATATAGGCATGTTTTTACCCCTTTTTGCATTATTTTGCCCATTGACGCGCGCACGCATTTGAAAGTTTGACGTGCGCGTGTGGCATTATGGAATGTCGAGAATGACTGTAAATAGTTGGAAATTGTCAAGAATAGTATCAGGAAGACAGACCATGCGAAAAAACGGAGTTTCTACGTTTTATACGCGCTGAGCGCGCGCTTAACGCGCCCCCTGACGCGCACGGACGGAAAATTTTGAAATGCTTAAAATGTCCTGAACCGTACTCTAATTTGATTAAAAAGTGATTTTGAGCATTTCTAAATTTTGACGCGCGCGTACGTGCGCGTCATGATGCGCGCACGGATTTTGTTGATATTTTATGTTGACCCTTGACCTGAAGTTTATGTGTGTAAAATATGGTTCATTTTTGATGACTCGTTATGAAGATATGATCGATAATGTGATTTCACAAAATGGCGCCTGGATGACGTCACGATGACCGGATGACCTTGAAAAAGATGCGGGCCCTTGATCTCATAGACCCTGATGATTGACGAAAATTTGATGAAAATTGACTGAGCTGATTTTGAGGAATCATGGTAACAAGAAAGGGGGGGAAAAATAAAAATAAATAAAAATAATAAAGAAAATTCGTACGAAACTAAAAGGTGATCTGTCAATGACAGACCACGTAATAATAATAATATTCCGCTTTTATATAGCTCCTAATACATAATGCATGCCTAAGATGCGGGTATGCATGCCTCTGGCGCATACAAAGGAAAGAAATGCTTGTAGTTTCATATGGCAAGGACATTGCTGCACACACCGAGACTCACATTATACTGTTTGGCTTCACGCTTATGTGATGTCATCCAATAAAGCAAATGAAGGCCTCCATGAATGTGCAACTCTTGGGTGTTTTGATAGGGTTTGTAGTCAATTTTTCGACTTGATATTCATATCTTAGATTCATTTTATAAAACTAATAATTCATGTTTTGTAGCTTATGCATTAGTGATCTGCACTGCACTCGGTTAACTCACAATGAGACTGATAATGAACTTAACAAGTCTTGTTCATTATCCAATTGTGACTTAACCTTGGTGCAGTGCATATTTACTAATGCACTCACAAACATGAATTATTCATATAATAGATAATATATTAATCTGTTGCAAAAACCTTTACTGGAGTAACAAGCACAAAACATGTGAAAATAATTGTCACCTGGTTGTCAATCATAACTATTTTAATTTGCTTTTATTTGGAACAGTCAACTGTCAATTTCAAATTGTTTATATATCCAAAATATGAACAAGATACACTGTACCAGTTTTGCTTTTATTATGTGGTCTTTAAAATAAAGTGACAAAATGTACTTGTAATAAAGATCACTCCAAATTTAAACAGGGGCTTCAATCAGGTTAGGTGAAATCAAAGAAAGTCACACTTAGTCTCAAACATGTACATTTTTACACTCACCCATAGTCCCAAAGAAGCCTCTTGGCCCACAAGTTCCAACTCCATATTTCTTCATTGTCTTGATGGCTGCATCCTATGAAAATATAACAAGAATGAAAAAAATCACCATAAGCACCAGTAAATCATACAGGGGAACCTGAAAGAACAGTATCTGATCACTGATGGGACTATACTGGAGAAATAAAATTAAAATTAACTCACAGCAAAATACAGGCATAATTCATGACTATGAAGAGGATTATTCAAACAATATACACATTTATACTCCAATCTTGACTCTATGTGCAGTATTCAGAGATAATCAAAGTATTGTATGTATAGTAAATTACTTTGTTTTGGGGCAAGTCAAAGCTATTTTGTGTCCCATAATATAGTCAAGGATTGTATTTCCGAACAGATTGTATTACCGAACGTGTACAGTTAAGCGCCTAAAATGGGTTTTCATACGCGTGGGATTATGCGTATGAAAACCACACTATTGAAACAAAGGTTGTGTCTTTTTCCCATAGGTTTCACACGTTCGGAAATACAGTACCTTTTTCAAGGGATCAAAACGCCGCGTCGTTGGGAAGGGGTTCACTCGGAAGGGAATATCGTATTAAATCTACGTTGTCTTTTTGAAATTCCATCAACTCCTTTTTCTGTAGGACTTTGAGCATTCATTATGTAAGTTTGACATATATTCGTTTGATATTTTATTTGCTATCGTTGATTTTCTGAAAAGTGTTCGGACACTGGATCCACCACCATAAGTTACCGACCATATCTAAAACTGATTACGGTATCAAGTTGACAGCTCTAATATAGCTTTACTAGGGTAAAATGATATTTTCCTGTCAATTCATGTGTACCGTTCCATACTACAATTCTATACTACATGGTAACGTATGGGGCATACCATGGGCTTGCCACTTTGACTTGGGTTGTTGCATCAAATAAGATTAATGAGTGTCCTCTATTCATGTCTTAGAATTCTTCCTTTTGTTGGCTTTAAGCTTAGCCAATAAGCCTGTTCATAATTATAATTTGCGCATGTGAAGATCATTTGTATGACCTTTATACGCTGTAATTTTGCACGCATCACGAAGCGTAACAGTATGACTTTACTTTTAAACAAGCAGCGCCTCCACCAAAACAAATGTGCGTGCGCATACAAATTGAGATTATTTCAGGGTCATTTGGCTAATTTTGAATTAGTCACTTTACAGCCATTTGAATAATCTAATAGTATTCTCCACAAAAATGGGTGCACATTTGATTGAGGTAATTCTAATACAATTCCTGGTCACATTTCATTGTTGAGATACATCCAAGGCATTGGAAACAATTTAATTTTTGTACAACACCTGTTTCCAGTGGGGTCCAATCAGAGTTACCTCAGCCTTAGTAATCATTGGGTTAAAGGCATTCGTTCACAAACATGCAACTTGGAAGAAAAAATTGTCAATATAATGGGAACAGAAATAATTCCTTATGCGTTGAGAAGCCAACTTGCATACTAATGCAGGCAAAAATAAAATACAGATATTTGCTCTAAAGTATTTATATGGATACCACTTTGATTTTAATATTCACCTCGGTTTCTTTTCTTCCCAGCATTCCTAAGAAGTTGAATGTCCCAACATTGATGCCTTCCTTGCCATCCACAACCAGCTTGTTGTTACCTTGCCTTCAAAAATAAAAGTGATAAACGATAATATATATTTTCTTGTAATAACATCTTTCGAAACAAATATACCATCAACCTTGTGAAAAGTTATTTCTGAAAGACTGACTCATCCAAAAGCAAATACTGGTAATCTACCTTCTTTTCCAAAATGCCACTGGCAGCTTTCCTTGCTACAAAATCATTAAAATATTATGATGCTTGTCAAAATTAAAAGCATATTTTGTTAACTGACTTATCTGACTATACAAAAAGAGAAGTACTTAAGAAAATGATCGTCAAGGACAGACCAGTGAAATTCCGTATACACTGAATCCTGCAGAACAGATATACTGTTAACCCGTTGACAACTGAATTATCTTATTCCCATAGGCTTTACACAGGGTCCACCCGGTTCCAGTAGGCAATGGGTTAATTGGAAAATAAATACTTACTTGGTGACTACTTTACAGTGAAGCGCTGGATGGTTTTTATCTACAGGTGGGACTAATGGTTCTGGTTGCCATTCCTGAATAAGCTGTTCCTTTTCCTGTGATAAACAATTGCAAATGATAATGTTCAAATATAGGCCTACATTTTAAATCTTTCGCAATATACCTGAACAACAATAATAAAACAAACATTTTTGGTAATTAGAGAGGGAGAGAGCAGTAAAGTGTAGTCTGATGACTAAGGTGATAGATATGACCATACAACAGAGTGCATTTTCATAATTCTAAAAGGAAGTGACAAAATTAGTAAAAGATGGAAATGGAGACGAATATATTGGAATTCCTTTTACAGATATTTCTCTATTATTTCTCTATTTTTAAGGGCACTTGTATCCATGTTCCTATGCACTACAATAGCAGTATTTAAAATTGCTTACACTCACACAAAGAACTATTTTTTTCCCTTCATTTTAAAAGCATAAATTATTCTACATGTAATTCTATCTGAAAGAGAGAAAGAAATTTTAATAGTTTGAGATCAACAAAGGATATACAAATTTCAAACAATTGTATCATTCTTTTCTTTGGTATTTCATCTAATAAAAGTGTTTTAAAAAAAGGACTTGTCAACATTATGTTTGTCTTCAATTGTGAGGATACTTACTGCTTCTGTCAGTTTAACTGTTGACTCAATAGAGTAGCTTTTTGAGAAGATCAGACGAATAATAAAGACAACAAGAATTGCCTCAAATGCCAAGTGGTAGAGTGGGGCCTGTGAAAAAAGAAATTGCATTGAACTTAGGTTATAACATTTCAATACATTTGTGAGGAGTGGTAGTTAGGGCTTCATCAACAAATAGTGTTAGTCAACGTCTTATGATTTTCACAAATTTTCTTATCATTGCTGGATGACCTGATTCAAAGTCTTTTTCTTTTCTCTCTGACCACTGACACAATTTATTTAATTTATTTATTCATTTTATTCATTTAATTTTCTAGTCACATAACATCACACAAAAAGAATGAATTAAACTATGCTGGTAAATAAATAACAAGAACATTAAACAATGCCTGGGCAATGCCCAAATGAATTATTTTTATTTTGTTCAAAAGCCCTATTACATGTAGATACTAATTTCCATATTCCATATAGCACTGTCTGTGACAGTCTATACTTCATCATGTTATATGCAGAGACAATAAACCCCTATATGAATTATGATCCTTATTTGTATGAAGTTATCCCCAAAAAAATTTGGACTGCCCAAAATCTCAACTTGGCACACTCATGGGACCAAACCTGCGCTAGTGTAAAAACAGGCAACAAAATTGCTCTTAGCATGATTTAATTTACTTAAATTTGCCAGATTACCTGATTCAGAGATTCTTCAACTCTTACTGTGCCACAAATTTGGGGTTTCAGAGTTGAAAGTAAAATTTTAAATAATTATTTTCCTCCATATATAAATGACCTAGACTGGTGTATCAGAGTCGTGTACATTTCTTAATCGCCATGAGCGCTGAATCTCGGGGACTACATGTAGGCTACATATTCAGTCACTTATAATTGGAACTGATTTTTACCCCCCAAAATAGGAATAAGATTTTATTCAAAATTGGCCACATGTAGCCCAAAATAATGCAATGTTATTTCATTATTATTTTTAAAAACAAAGTAAAAAAATCCACGTATGTGGAGCTAAATATAATAGCAGATGGAAAAATTTGACAATTGCAAAAACGCTTGCGGAAAAATCACTGATCAAAAGAAATGAAAACCAAACTTAAGAAATAGCTACTTGAGAGAAACAGTTGTGACGTACGGACGTGCGCTCGTTCACAGGTCAAATTCATGGAGCCCCGAATACCATTCGGATCAGAGCTCCGTAAATTGACCTTTGAGCGTACACTTGTACATGTGTCACAACAATCTCTCTCAATAGGCTATGACTCAAAATTTTGGTCGATCACCATATCTATATCAAATCGGCCATTTACTGAACACTATCTACAAATGGCCAACATATCTAGCTCTTATAGATGCAGAGAAAGCATTTGACACTGTTTGGCAAGGAGGCCTATTTCAGAAGTTAAAGAGCTCATATGATGATTTTTTTTTCCGACCCCCAGTTGCAAGAATATGGTTTGTAAATAAATAATAAACATATTGAAATAAAGGTTTCACCAATTTTAGCAAATAAATTAGATTTTTTTTGCATAAAATGTACCCTTGATTATTGCCCTTATTGAGCCAGATTTCCCAAACAGACCGATTAACATCGAAGCTGGGTTGACCTGCTATGACGTCACTGGGTAGAGTTGATCAATTCATCCAGGTCAATTCATCCAGTGCATAACGCGCGCTATTGAAATCGTGTGTAAAAACAACATCAATAAGAGTTGCTTTCTTTTGGGGGAATTTTTACGTTTTGTGGCAAAATGCCACGAAATTGCGTTGTGGGGGGGGGGGGTGTTACGATACTTTGAAGAACCCCAATATCAGTTTCTTCACCTTTCCAAAGCTCAATAAGCAACGGAATTTGTGGGTGAAGTTTGTGAAAATTCGGCGAAAAGATTTCACAGCAGCAACACACAGCAAGCATGCATGAATTTGTAGCGACCATTTCAAAAAATCTTGCGCTGATTTTGTGGACTCAGTTCGAAGTCATAGTATCGTTTTTTCAAAAAAAATGTCAAGTGACAAGTTAAAACCAACCTTTATTAGGTGTTTCACCTGATATTTCACTGCTGTGACCAATATTAGGAAGAAAAGAGCGATTCTTGTAGAGTAGCTCTGTTCTTTTCTTCCACGGTAGTGTATCAGATCTAGCCCAGTTCTCGAGCGGAGCCCTACAGGGTTTCACCGCGTCGCTGTACATGTAGCCTACCATGTGTAAGGGTCTGACCACTGGGTATGATTGCCAGCAATGTGATTTCTTTTTAACCCATGGTTTTGAGTATCAAAAGATCTAATATCTGTAGACATTTAATCATATAGTTCTTCATCAAATTTTGAGATATAAACCATAAATGATTGTGAGTACAAAATGTTCGTATAGGCGGCGCGCGTGTGTGTGTGTGTATGTGAATATCCAATCTTGATAATGGCCCAGTAAGAAAGCAAGTCGGCTCCGACTTTTTTAAGTTTTCGTGCTTGTAAACTTGTGCGAACTGTCTGAAAAATGGTTGCTTGTTGGAATAAAATGTTGTAAAATAGTTTTCATATCATATCTAACAAAACTGATGGATTTGGAAACATAATTTTGAAGTATAAAAATCATGTCGACCAAAGTTTCTCTTCACTCGCGGTTGCCAGTCCATGCTGTGTTGTGCAGCAGTACTGTGGAGGTCATACGACTCTACCCAATGACGTCAGTGCTAATTTGCATAGAAAAGTAAACAAGCTAGGATTTTGCCGAAAATGGACTGCAAGACAATTTCAAACCCCCCAAAAGGTGATTTTTATTTTTTTTAAATTGCACTTTCTAGTTGAGCTATTTGAAAAATTTTAAAAGGATTGTTTTCTTTGATACACAGATATTAATATTACCAAATAAAAACGCATACCACTTCTTTTCTCAATATATGGACTTTAAGCGCATCCAAACTAGACCCATGCATTCGGGACATGCTGGAGTCACTCTACAATGGTCTAGAAAGCAAGATTTTCTGGAAGGACCAGGCTAGCAACCCAATCCCCATCCCTCAAGGAGTCAGAAAAGGAGGAGTTTTGTCTCCAACACTATACACAACTTTTGTTGATGGTTTGATAAAGGAGCTTAGAGAGAAGAACATTGGTTGCACAATAGGCAATCGTTTTTCTGGTGCGATAGTTCTCGCCGATGATGAAGCAGTTATGGGAAACTCCTCAACAGAACTCCAGCAGATGCTACAGACCACTCTTCACGATTCCAACCGCTGGCACTACAGAATTAACCCATCCAAAAGTGCAGTGATCATTACCAACAAGACAAAGAATGCTGCAAAGTCATCTGGGTAGTTAATGGGTCCACCATAAAGGAGAAAGATAATCACCCACATCTCGGAATCTTGAAATCTGGCTCACGCTATGACCCTACGGACAGCATCATTGGATTAGGTCTCCATACTTTCTATGCCCTATCTGGTACAGGTGCATTATACCGGTGGCCTTAGCCCTTTACTCATATCTCAGTTGTGGAAAACTTTCTGTATCCCGAGAATGCTACAAGGTTCATCCATAGTCGAGTTCACAAAAACAATGCTACAGAAACTAGACGGCTCAATCTCATCTCTTCAAACAAGTACTACATGTAGGAGTGCCCAAATCAGCTGCAGACGAGATAGTCTACTTGCTCACAGATCTCATGCCAGTCTCCATACATATAGACCTAAAAAGGCTGCTGCTCCTGGGCCAGCTCACCAATCTCAACCATAACCACTTTGAATTCCGGACATTTCTAGAAGCTCTGTTATCTGGTACACACAATTCAGGCCCTTCAAGACACAGCAAGGAAATTACGATCTTCCTGACCTGCATAGCCTCGTCTCCAATCCACCCCATACCTAACCTGGAAGCGGATAACCAAATACAAAATCAAGCAGGTAGCGAGACTCCATACATGTTACATTGCAAGGAATCTGCACAAAGTCTTCCCTGAAGTTCTGGATAGACAATGTTCCATCCACTTCAAATCTTCTATACCCCAAGAATCCCCTTTCTCCAACCTTCGACGAGCCCTGATAGTGAGAGCCCAACTACTCACATCCACCTACTGACACAGTGCCGTCTCTACACACTTAAAAAAATCAACATTCCGCACATGTCCTCTAAGTAAAACTGATGATGAGACAGTGGAGCACTTTGTTGGATCCTGTCCCATGCTCAGCCATCTCCATCAAGAATTCACCAGCAAAGTCAAAGAATGACTCAAAGAACACCATAACTGTCGAAACTTATATGACAAGGATGATGCATGCCAACTCACCTGTGCCACTCTTTTAACATTTGACCCATGCCTGCCATCTGAATTTCATAATAGCTTGCTTCTACTATCCCTCTTCTTTCTGTACAAAATTCATGTCTGTCGATCTCATAGTGTCGAAAACTATTAACCTATTGGATCTACATGTCTGTTATCTCTTACTGATGAACCCTTGTCTACAACATTTGAATTACAGGAACTGCCAAAATAATGGAGGGATCAACTAAGAGAGAGATTCTCAAGATGGTGGTAGTGAGAACCAGTCCTTGTTACCGTAAACGCGAGGAGCAAGAAAAAGCCATCCAAAAATACCATTTTGTAAATTTGGAATGACAAGCGAATAAAGGAGGATTCCTCCAAACATTTAAAATTTTATTCCTATTTTGATATTTATCTTCTTAAAAATTAGTAGAGCTACAAAATATACATGTAGAGGTCTATTTTCAGATCCACCATACATTAGACAAGACCGCTACAAGCGCGCGGGCATCGCACGCATTTTGATTGTGCGTCTTCTGCATGCATGCAGTAGCGGTCTTGTCTAACGTATGGTGGATCTGAAAACTGCGTGATTGACTGTAGGTCGATTACATTACAGGACACTTCCAGGTCTACGAGTGCAATGAAGGCTTTTTCAGGGCGTCGTTCGGACAACATTCAACCTACCGGTAACCATTAAAATTAATATTTCACATTTTTTCCCAAATATTTTAATTCTAGGGTAGAAAATGGGGTTTTAATATTCTAAAGCTATGGTGAAGAGGAGATGAGAAAAGCTGGCTCACGGTAATGTTGTAACCCGTAAGTGAAAACCCGACCCGTACCGTCCCGTAAAATCCGATGATTTGCAGGCGGGACCCGCTGACCCGCCAGTTTTAAACCCGCAAGTCAATTTACCTTAAAAAAAATATTATTGCTGCAATTTAGTGAGATCTGGGTACTTGGTGTGATTGTCTATCCGTACCATTGACAAAGGCTACAAACCATTTGATTTTTATTCGTTTGTTTGTTGGTAATCTGTCGAGTTAAATTGAATTCCAGCAGACAACACATTGCGACAGAGTTCATGCGAGGAGGATCGCTCTGTCAATCGACGAACTGGATCTGGAAGAAACCATACGGCCGACTCGTGATCGTACGCCCGTTGCATGAATGCACACTGGCTCGGGGCATGTCGCTGCGCCGCGCGCGCCCGCCGTATCGCAGCCAGAACGGAAGTGGTGCCGGTGTTGTCCAGATCCAGTTCAGTCACGGCGATTCACAACAATATTGAAAATTCTACCCCGTCTACAAAAGAATCACGACAGAAATAAATACCTGGATCATCATCATGCTACTTTAAAAAATCTTTTGATACTTGTGTATCTCCATATTATTTCCATATATGTTTTAGCTTTTCTTTCCAAACTTCTTAGTTGAGAGTTGACGTTACAAAATCAAAACACGAAGTTGAACTTGAAAAACACACCCGGGCGCGGCCGTACCGTATACCGTTTCTTTCATTCTGGGAACTGTCCTTTGATCTGTCACGAAATACAAACATGATAATTTTCAATCAGACGTTCAGATTATCTCCATCAATTTTATTTTCTGCCGATGATTTAATTATTGATCATAATATGACAAGATTCAAGATGATTGCGATCTGTGATCATCATATTTATAGTTGGATCGTAATTGGGCTAGCCAACTTAGCCAAGTCGGCTCTGAGTGTGAGAGAGAGAGAGAGACAGCCACTGACCACGTGACTCATCATATAAATCAAGCGCTAGCTGCAAGGGCGAGCTTAATAGGCACTAGCGATGTAGTCGGTCGACCGCCAGCGCTGGCCGCTAGCAATTTGCGGATATATGCAGCAAGTATTTTGCCGAACTGTCTCAGTCTCACTTCGTTGTTCAGAAGACAAAAATACGCTGGCAAATTTTTAAGGAAATATCAATATCTCTAAAAGAATCCGTCACGTAAGAAACACAGGGTCCCAACTCCATTTCTTTTACCTTTTTAGTGTGTGTGTTTGGGAATATTTTTGTGTGTGTTTCATAACTTTCTTCTCCCTTTTCTTTCATACTACGGTCTGCGGGTTGGAGAATGAGCTCGGCTCGGCCCGCAACCCGCGATCGGGGGCATCCCGGCAGGTTAACCCGTACCGCAATGGGTTCGGGTTACAGGACTAGCTCACGGTAAAGGTGATTTTCAGGAGGTTCTTTAGACTCACTCATGGGCTCTTGCCTATATGGGACTGTGTCCAACATTCACTGTTGCAGCAGTCAAAAACAGACAACAAAATTGCTCTAAGCAAGATTTAATTTTCTTAAATTTGCTAGATTACCTGATTCATGGACTCTTCCACTCTTACTGTGCCATAAATTAGGGGATTCAGAATTGAAAGTGAAATTTTAAATAATTATTTTCCTCTCCTGTATGAATAATCTAGCCTGGAAAAGGGCCTGCTGATACACACAATAGCTATTGAAGCCTATTCACCCATAAAAGAGCTAGTCTGAGTACAAGGTTATCTTCAGATAAGCTTGTACATGTATAGACCCTAAGTGTCTTCAGATAAGCTTGTACATGTATAAGTGGCTCTGTGAAGAGTAGCGTCACCTTTTTTTTTTTTTACTCTTCAAAGAGCCTTCCAGGCTAGTCCCACATAGGCAAGGGCCTATGAGTGACCCTACCCAAACATGCCAAATAAGAGGCTTACGAACGAGAGACAGAATTTTCAGTCTAGGAACGCTAGACATGCTAGAGAACATGGAGAAAGGCCAGCTTGTACAAATGACACGGAGGAGGTTCAAAGATGGTATACATTGAAATCTAACAGTATAACATTATGGAGTACTCGTATGTGTATGAGTGACAAAATTACAACAAAAAGTCTGTTAAAAGTGTTAAAAAGTATGTAAACAAAATTACAACAATAAAGTCATAATGTGGGACCGAGCAAAACCTCGCCCATTATACATTTATTCATGAACATCGGGCAAAATACATACCTGTTTGAAGGCTTCAACGAGTTCTGCAAAGTTCCATGGCTCTACACCAAATTTAAGAATTGTATCGGCCATTTTTATTAGAAAAGTAAAGTAATAAACAGAATTTCGTGCCAGTAACTTTCTACCTTCCGTTTCGTTTCGAGAGTTTTCATTAATTTCGTAACTGTGATGTCGCCCTCTAACGCTCAATTTGAAATAGGTAAAGATTTTATTTTCTCATGGGACAAATTACAATATGTTTCCTTCATCTTGCACTCATTTGCAAATTATAGAATTGAAATTTCAGAAATACTTTTCAAATATACGTTACTTAACCAATTTAGAATGAGAGCATTCAAGCTCATATGTCATCTAAATTATAGCAAAGGGGGTGCTATGGGGTAGTCACGGACACATTTTCATGTTGTTGTTTATTTTGTTTCAGTTTTCTTTCTTTCTTTCTTTCTTTCTTTTCTTTTTTGTTATTAGTTTTTATTATTGATAACCACCTTTTTCGCTAATGCCGACTTATCGGCACTCGTCTTTCATATTTCTTACTTTTGGAATCTGTCATCTTAATTACTCTAACATTACTGTTATTATTTTGTTGATGTATTGTAGATCTGTTGCCACGCCTTTGTCATTGTTTTTGTTTCTAAAGCGCTTTGCATCTATGACAAGAAAAGGCGCTATATAGGAAGTAAATTAGTAGGAGGAGGAGTAGTAGTAGTCAGTGGCGGATCTACATAGGGGGGAAACCGGCCCGTGCCCCCCTCTTTTGAAACCCAACTGGTATAGTTAAGTACACAATGAAAAAAATTTCCCCTTAACTGTGTACTTTCCCGGCTCTGGTAGTAGTAGTAGTAGTAGTAGTAGTAGTAGTAGTAGTAGTAGTAGTAGTAGTAGTAGTAGTAGTAGTACATTAGTAGTAGTAGTAGTAGTAGTAGTAGTAGTAGTAGTAGTAGTAGTAGTAGTAGTAGTAGTAGTAGTAGTAGTAGTAGTAGTAGTAGTAGTAGTATAGTAGTAGTAGTAGTAGTAGAAGAAGAAGTAGTAGTACTTGGTACGATGATGCTGTCATTAATAAGTTGTGAATCCAATAAAAGGGGAGGAAAAAGTAAAGAAAGTGAAATTGCATAATAGTAGTAGTAGTTCTAGTAGTAGTAGTAGTAGTAGTAGTAGTAGTAGTAGTAGTAGTAGTAGTAGTAGTAGTATAGTAGTAGTAGTAGTAGTAGTAGTAGTAGTAGTAGTAGTAGTAGTAGTAGTAGTAGTAGTAGTAGTAGTAGTAGTAGAAGAAGAAGAAGTAGTAGTAGTAGTATTAGTAGTCGTAGTAGTAGTTAGTAGTAGTAGTAGTAGTAGTAGTAGTAGTAGTAGTAGTAGTAGTAGTAGTAGTAGTAGTAGTAGTAGTAGTAGTAGTAGTAGTAGTAGTAGAAGAAGTAGTACTTGGTACGATGATGCTGTCATTAATAAGTTGTGAATCCAATAAAAGGGGAGGAAAAAGTAAAGAAAGTGAAATTGCATATTGACCGGCCTGCTTGTTTACATTGCACGTCGATTCAATTGAGCTTGATTTCAATATTTTAAAGGATAATCTAGCTCCAGCCCTCATAACAAGTTTAATTAAGCTGTCTCTTTCCTAAAAGGGCCCCCGAAGTCGGGTCGATTTCAACCAATCTAACATATGCGCCAAACTTTGTCAGAAGGAAGGTGTATGACTATACATTACCAAAACACAAAACCTGACAAAATTTTCGGTTTGGATTGGTTGTCAGACGGCCCCTAACAATTGGGTTAAATTAACCAAATTTTGTCAGAATGAAGTGGTGAGGCTGTACATTACCAAAACAATTTTTTTTAAAATAAAAATAAGTCCGGGGAAGGGGGTGTAACACTCCCATTAAAAACACCAAAGTGCCCTTTTGACCAAGCTTTGCTGCCCCCAGATGATCTAGATGTAGAAAAAGATATTTTCTTACATTCCAATTCAGATTAAATCAAAAGAGTACAATTTTTAGTTTTGTCATGTTCTCGGGGTCCAGTTTTTATTTGGTGTCAAAAGATCATTTCAATAATAGGTTATTAAATTTGTCAATGAGTGATTTCTTAAAAGTAGTCAAATAATATTGTCAGGATTACGTAAACACACCCATTTGGTCATCTTCACCAGTTTGACAACAGGGCAGGCGTCGATCCGTTTTTCGGATTGGGGAGGCAAGACAGCCTAATCACAGCACCCTTCATGATTTTTTAACACCTCTTGTTTGGGAGATTTCGTTTCCCGAGTTTTGCATAATTTTCCTCAATTTATTTTTAATACACCTCCGGATTTTTTTTTTTTTTTTTTTTTTTTTTTTTTGGGGGGGGAACGATATATGTTTGCCAATATTTTCTTGCCCCCTGCCACCCCATAATCGACGCCCCCGTTTGACAAGATATATAATAGAGTAGCTTGCCAATGTGGCTGAGATGATGAAATCTACCATTTAGGCTTTATGTTGATTACCCAAATACATTGCAAGCCCCCCCCCCCCACCCCCTCACCCCATTGATCCCTGATGCCAGAGCCCTGCCCCCCCCCCTAAATGACTGGAGCCATTATGCTGAGATCTACCGTATGGCCTGGTGGTGAAATAGAAAAGAGTTAAATCAATTTGCCTTTTCATTTTTTTTCCCCCTTTTTTTCTGGGGAGTTTTTCGTGATAGCATTGAGTGCTTTGAAAATGCTATACCGTAGCAGTAAGCTAAATACTCCAATCAGTTATAACGCTATGGGGGTGGGGGGGGGGCGTTGGTATACGGAATTAATGGACTGTCATACTATATAGCCTTATTAACAAGCGCGGGGTGATTTTGGGTCCGAAAACTTTGTGAAAATGCTTTTCATGTTCTCCTCAGCACAGGTTTTTTTTTCTTTTTAATAATTTCTCCTAATAATTTATTTATTTTCATTTGTTTATTTTTTGAGTAAATTAGGAGTCTACCCTAGTATTTAGTTGATTGGAATAAAAGCAGAAAATAAGAGAAATATATCAGTGAAAATTTGAGCAAAATCCGTCAAGAAATAAGAAAGTTATGAATTTGTAATCAATTATTGGCAACACCGGTGGCGCACAAAATCCCGCCCCCTCATAGACAAATTAAAACTACTTTTTAAACATTCTTCGGGGGAGGGGGATTACCACCCCCCCCCCCTTCCAGTGAAGGCTTACGCTAATGTAGGGGGACATTGGAAAGGGGTTCTCTCAAATGGGGGTGCCTAGGTTCTAGGGACTCAGGGAGAAAACACAGTTCATTATTAATTTTTTTTTTCCTTTCCTTGTTTTCTTTGGCTTCGTTATTTTTTCCTTCTGTATCATCTGACGAACACATGAAAGACACCTTACATGACAACAGGGACGCAAATCAATAAATCAATTTAGTGAGTGTTGAGGATTGTAAGTGGCTTTGCTGTGATTTATTACTTTGTTGATATTTTATGTAGATCTTCCGCTAAGTAATTTCTCTCTTTAAGATGGAACGATGAGATTATACATGTACATCTTTTATCTTTTTAAGTTGTAACTGAAAGTTTGAATCAGAACTGCGCAGTGCAGTCGGATTCAGACTCGGTCTCGGTCGTCGGCCATTGCCCTGGGGCTGGGCCTGGCACGGCAGCAAGGCTAGCAGGCGAGACGCGAGCAATTAGTGCTAAGCCGCGCCGAGAATGGTCAACCCACGGGACCATCACTATATGGGCCTGTGTCAATATCGGCCTGTCACGACCTCTAAGTTGAAGAGGTAAAAACACCAATATAATTAGACCGAAAATTCTGTCTCTTGTTTGTTAGCTCTTCACTTAATAAAGGGCAATCCAACCTTGGGGATAAGATGATTTGTGTGAAACTGAAAGCAGAAAAATAAGAAAAACAGGGTGGTGAAAGTTTGAAAGAAATCGGACAAGGACTAAGAAAGTTATGGATGTTTGAAAAATGAGATCACTACATCTATGCGAATCCCAAAGTGGCAATTTGGTGAGTCAATTGTGACATTTTTGTGGACAACTCTCCCATTTGTCGTACACACAATTATCATTAATTTGCGGTTTTCTTCAAGGCGCTTTTACCCTCGGGGCTGTACTCAAAATATATTGGATATAGCAATTAGCATAGATCTATTGTTTTACTTTTGGGTCTCCATGAACGAAAAGATCTTACTGAGTAATGCATTTTGAAAAAAAGTGACATTTTAGTCATTTTGTGAGTTAGAGCGAATGGGGGAGTTGTCCACAGCTACATCACAGTGACATCACCTATTCAGCCAATTTGAAATTCCCGTAAGCATATTAGTGATTACAACTTTCAAAAATTCATAACTTTCTTATTGCTTGTCCGATTTCGTTCAAACTTTCACCAATCTGCTTCTCTGATTTTTCCTCTTTCTTTAAAAGCAACTTGCTATCAAGGTTGGATTTCCCTTTAAGTTAGAGACAGAAACGGTCGTATCACTCTGCTGTGCACACCGACTACACGCCGATGTGTAGTTGGAAAATTCGCAATAATTTGATTTTTCCTCATAGTCTATATCTAGATCTACATATTATTACTGAATTGGTTAGGCCTAGGCTCTCGGTTCAACTTACCAATTTGACTGAATAATTCATTCAAAGCTCCTTTTTCAGGTAATTCAGGGTCCAAGGTATTCTCCGTTTGAAAATCTTGCAGCCGTATTCAAACTGTTATTAATATTAGTGTGTAAAGTCAGTGCGTATTCGGTTTGCACAGCGGAGTGATACGACCGTTTCTGTCTCTAGGTGAAGAACTAACGAACGAGAGACAGAATTTTCGGTCTACAAATATAATCGGCAAAATTTTGAGAAAATACTTCCTTCTAAGTTCTAGTTCTACATTTTAAAATGATAGAATATCAAATTTCATGCCAGATTCCTTGATAGGATCTTTATCATCTTGATCAAGTGAAATTTTCAGGCTTTTTTTGGTTGGTGATCTTGCTTCTCTGCCACACACATATGTGAAAGATATCACACACTTGCTATGGGAGGCAATTGCTCATGGTATTAAGGTACAGAGTGTGAGGTTATCTCCAATAACCTCGCATAAGTGTGAGTGGGTCAAACTGGATAAACATTGACTTATACACTAATAACCGTTTGAATACGGGTGTAAGATTTTCAAACAGAGGATACCTTGGACCCTGAATTACCTGAAAAAGGAGCTTTAAACTGATTATTCAGTCAAATTGGTAAGTTGAACCGATTGCTTAAATAGTAGAGTCTAGGTCTAATCTATTTAATTTACAAAAATATATTTTTGAAAAAAATATACGGATTTTTCCAACTAAGTTACATGCCGACCACTCACACTTATGCGAGGTTATTGGAGATAACCTCGCACTCATTACCTTCATACCGTTCTTTTCTCTTTTATGCTTGTGAGAGAATTTTGGAGTACAAAGGCAGCTGAAAATGCTGATGATCTTTTTTGTTCTTTTTTTTCTTTTCTTTTCTTTTTTTTTTTTTTTTTTTGCTTGTCAGAGAATTTTGGAGTAAGCAGACGCCCCAAAGCGTTAATTTAGCATAATTTTTCAATGCTTTATAACAACTTCTGGCGCTGGTCACCCTGGGTGAGAAAAAAACAAAAACAAATCTCCCTCCAAGCAGTTCCCCAATGTTGACAGCCCTGATATATTTCACTTCATTCTCTTTCCTTGTTTCGTGAAATACATGTATGTATTTTTTTTTTAATAGAACTATTTTCTTTGCATTTTTGAATGTGACAGTTACTAACGTTAGACAGTCCATCTAAGTTTCTAAATTTTTCTTACTTTTGAAAAGATTCATGAAACATTGCATGCAAACTTGCTCAAATTACCATTTGAAATAATCTTTCCATATAACCAACAGGTCTGCCCGAACACTGGACATTTGGGTATATGTAAATATAAACAACCTCGCATGTGTGTGAGTTTCACAGGGTGGGATTGGGGGGATTGATCAGGAGCAGTCAATCACACATATGCCAGGCTATTATAGATAACCTCACACTCCATACCTTCATGTAACCACTGAAAATTGCCTCCCATACAGAGTGTGTAATCTCCAGCACATGTGTGTTTTGAAGGAGCAAGACTGCCAGACAAATATAGCCTGAAAATTTCACTTGATCAAGGTGATAAAGATCCTATTGAAGAATTTTACCATGAAATCAGCTTTTCTATCATCCTAAAATGTTTGTTAGTCTAGTTTCGAAAATTAGACTAATCCAGCAAAGTTGAATCTTTTTGTCTTCATCATAAGGGTTAAATTAAACTCCCTCCTGTAGCAACTCAGACTCCCATCATACCAGTGGCGTAGATACGAACACACTTTCTATTGTTAGTTGGGGGGATGATGAATAGATCATCCCCCCCCCCCCCCGCTAACAATGGATAATTAAGCGTGTCTACGCCGATGCATCATACACAGGTACGAGTCGATCTAGGTTTTTGGTGTCTTCCTGTAGACGAGCACATGTTCAATCATTACAACTAGTGTCTTAATCTAACTTACAGTTAAATTTCAAAATTCCACTTGATCAAGGGGAAAGAGATCCCATGAAATCTCAGAACCCTGTGCAGAGTCAGACGATGAACACAATTTTTGTTTTTTTAATGTCATGAAATTATTAATATCATGTAGGCTATATTTTCACATCTTCAATCAGTGGAATGACTTGATTCGATGCACCGTCAGGACAGCCAGAGAAGATGAATATAGATGTGCTCGCTAGAATTCGTCCACCACAGAGAGGAGAGGGTGCACATAATCTAAAAATACAAGGAGGCAAGATCAAGCAAGATGAGACAAACGCCTCTCACACGTAAGCCCTTTTGTGCTTTTTTTAACTTTAAGTACTATCAAATTAAATTGCCTAGTGTGTCGACTTCTACATATTTGTCACCTTATGGCTGAGATCTTGGAGATTTCGTTGTAACCTAAGATTTGAAAACTATTGTGTCCAACCCTTTTTTTCTAAAGCACTTTTTTTGCACTAATGACCCATCAATTACATTGCAAATAAATCTGTCAAAGATGATGACTTTGTTCTTTAAAAGAGTCTTTACTCTCAAATGGTAATACTTCTCCATTGTCAAATAACCTTGTAGATTCCATGCCATCTTTGATGATGACAGTACCACCGATACAATCTACCAAGAATCTGTATCGTCCATGGTAGACCTCCTAATGGCGGGCTTCAACTGTAGTTTACTGAGCGTCGGAGAGAGCGGATCTGGAAAGAGCCACACCCTCTTCGGTGATGGGAAGTCCAGGCTTGGCGTGGTCCATATGGCAGTGAGGGGCATCTTTGACAGACTAGGAGATACCAGAGAAGGGGGTAAGTAGTGACCATCTGGGGTAAAAGAGTATTACCTCGTTTACTTTGTAGGGGTTATCCAAGGACCAAAGTACATCTCAGAAGCCCTTATTATAAAAGTTTATGACACGTGTCTCGATCACTTGAAACACTGACATTAATTATGATTAGACGTTGTATCACTCCAATTTTGTTGATAATTTGTTTATTTCTAGTATTGATAATGTATGCAATTTAGTACTATTCCATTGTCATTCTCTTCTTGATGATTACAATTCATTACATATGTTTCAACATGATGCTTGGTATTCAACATAAACAGGTAAAAAAATAGCAAAAAAAGGGCTCACACAACCTCTGTTATACAATTAATTTGGAACACCACACATTTCATTTTTACAATCGTAGTTTATCATCATCAAGTAATGTAACAAACAATAGGAAGTTTTTTGTGCATCATCTCTTTTTTTTTCTTCAATATATTAGATAATCATTGTTTTACTTTCTTTCAGCTAGCAGAAATAATAGCCTCATGAATGGACAAGTGACATTCAGCATGTATGAGGTCTATAATGAGATAGTAAGAGATCTTCTGAAGCCGACAGAAGTAACACCCAATGGAGGAGGAGGACCAAGTGAGCTGACAGTCAGTGCAAAGAAATGGGTTCATGTCAAGGTATGGATACATGCATAACGCCAGGTCAGGTATCATTCAGGGTCTGGACAATAGACTATGTATTTGTGAATCGTAAAACCAGTAACTTTTTTTGCCATGAAATTGCGCAGATTGTAAACAGCAACCATTTTCATCTCAAAAAACTTGCACAAATTACAAAAAATTCAGTGTTCCGTCAATTGCAAGTTAGTTATCTTGTGGCATGAAACTTCGGAAAATCCGACCCATTCGCAAATGTTTCATGCTCCTGAAGGTTTTGGGTTTTACAGTATCAACTCCTAAGATGATAACAATGGTGTAGGTTTAACTGAAGTCATTATGGCTTTGTTACAAGTGTCAATAGATTATGAATCAGCAATCTAGTTAGGATGGATGATCATGGATCTTCACATCTTCGGTGACATGAATCATTTCTGTTCTTACCCAGCTTTATCAAGGAGCTTTATCCAGTTGCTATGATTTATTTCTCAATAAATGTCTGTAGATACTCTCCAAATTTTAAATGAAGGAAAGATGTTATACTCTAACATCTATCTTTCCCATTACACATTCTTTGTAGGAACTGACCCAGTCTACCCTGAGAACTGAGAGTGATGCATTTTCTGAGTTGAGTCGAGGATTGAATGAACGGACCCAGGCATCAACAGACTATGGACGGACTCAGGCCAAGGCAACTCTGTTTGTTGAGGTCACCCTCAAACTGGTGAGAGAGTTTATTTTACTTACATTCTAACTTAGAATGTCTTACCAATTTGAAATGCTACTTTTAAATTTTTGAAAGAAGAAACATCAACTCTATGGGACTATGGGACTGCACACAAGTTTGACATGAATGTTCGGCCCGAACACTTCAGGTATTTTGAATATGAGGGCATTTGAAGAGCAATCCTTTTCAGGGGACATTTCTACAATGATGTTCTCCTACACTGACATAAAGGGAATGAGAGAGCTCTCAAATAATTGTTCATTTTTTTTTTCCCAGAACCCAACCTTCTCTTTAACCCTTTCAGGACAGGAATTATTTAATGATCTCATTTTGTTCTTTAAATTGGCAACAATAATATTTTTCTTTCAGTGCTAATTGCTTCTAAAAAGGTGTAATGTCTTTATAAAAATATACATGGTAAGAATTTCGTCAAAAAGTTGAAAAAATTGCCAATTTTGATGAAAAACAATGATTTTGAACCTCTCAATGTGTTGCCAATTTAAGGATTTTAAAGCTTATTGTCATTTTTAAAATTCCTGGCATCAAACGCAGTATGGACATAGTGTGTGTAGAAATATTTGCTCTTTCTACTCATGGATCTGGTATATTTTTTAGAGCTCTGAATCAAAAGTTATTGAGCCAAACCACAAAATGTGGTCAGTTGTCCTGAAAGGGTTAACGGGTGATTCTTTAAAAAGAATGCACACAAAAAAAAATACTTTTATAGCTCATAACTATATTTCAGATTTTGTGAATAGTATACATGTATCTGTTTTATACATGGAAACAGGACACACAGGGAAAGATGTTGGAATTCCACCTTATTTCTGTCAATAATTTCTGTTGGTTCCTTCTCTGTATGAGTGTCATGAAAGATACTTAACTTGATAATATACATGTATAAGAGATATTTCAATTGAAAATCTGAATTTGCTCAATTTCATTTTTTTTTCAGGAGAAAGAAGAGTTTGGTTACCCTCATGAATCCAGCTTCTTGTTTGTAGAGCTGCCTGGCATTGAGAAGCTGGCAAGAAATCAACAGGAGCTTCGTAAGAAAGAGGGAGCTGTCCAGAATAGATCTATCTCTTCGTTTGGTCAGCTCATCAGCAACCTCTCCACCAGGCAGAAACCAGATAGAGTCATCAATTACAGGTAATAGTAAATTTCTATTTCATGTATTAATTTTTCGTATAGGTGTGTTTATAAGTTTGTATTAAAAGGATTTGGCAGCCATTGCAAGAGATCAATGGTGCAGAATAGAGCCATGTTGAAGAAAGTGGGTTTTGGGGTTCTGGATGTTTAATAGTCTGTCAGTGTTTGTTTGTATCTTCTATCTGTTGTCTTCCAGCTGATATGATGTGATAGGATATCGCACTTTGGCTTGTGGTGCATGTACTTTGTCAGTAAATTTTTCAACCAGGATTCTGTATAGGATCATCTACAACCACTTTCTTGGCAATTGTGGCATCTTCTGATTTTGTTATTTTCAAAACTCAGAGTCCCCCCCAAACCACCTCTTGCATACCATTTAATAAAGATTTTATTTGGGGCAAGATGGTTCCTCAATGATTTTAAAATCTTTGTTAGAACTTGATAATTTGTCTTACCTTAATATTTGGATATTGTTTATATGTGTTATTATAAAAGTGCTGAGATAACAGAATGTGGTATTGCACTTGCTCATTCACCTGAAAGCTATAGATATATTCTATAACCTCTTTAAAGCATCCTGAATTAATAGCCTACTTGATCTTATTTCTATGCCTTCTCTCTTCTAGTGAATCTAAAGTGACCAGTCTTCTGGAGAATGCTATCGGGGGCAACTGTAAGACTAAGGCCATCATGCACTTCAGCCCGAATCCTCAACCTCTGCACCTCAAGACATCACTCATTATATCAGGCCAACTCTCAAAGATCAACAACTTCTTCATTATGAATGACGTAGCTGCTAGAGTAAGAACTTATTTTTTGCTATTTCATCAAAAGCATGCTTTTTTTAATGTGAAATTTTAATCAGATCCAAAACATGACATAATACCCCTACCTCCTCCAATAAAATTATCAGATGTTTGGAAAGTCATATATGTAAGACATTTATTACTCATAATTCATATGCTGAATTTCAACAGACGATAGGTAAACCATCTGTAGGGTAATCCTTTATTCCTTCTAATGCACTGTGCACTGAAATGGCTTCTTAAACTGAAGCCAGGAAAATAATTTTCAAAGCACTTAGAGTAATAGGCCAGTTTGTAATTAGTTTATAGTACAATGACCCTAAAATTGACCCCAATTTGTACGCGAAGGCGCATTTGTTTTGGTGGACGCATTACTTGTTTAACAAGTAAAATCATACTACCAGTGCACGTATCATGGTGCATACAAAATGACAGCGTATAAAGGTCAATTGTACTCGGTACAAATGACCTTTATCATTCTGCACGTGCGCAAATTGTAATTGCAATTATCTGGCTTATTGTTTTGAATATTATATGTGCTATATAAAAGAGAGATCATTTTTATTATTATTACAATTGTAATAAAAAGATACTGTTCATTGAAACTCACATTAATGTATGTCATATTTTGTTAGGCCCTCATCACCCAGTACCATGCTCAGCTTATCAGCCTCCAAGGTCAGCTTGGTGTTACCATGACAACAGATACAGCAAGAGATGATGTGACAGAGGACCAAGCCAAGCTAGCTAGAGACAATGTAAGTTCGTATCATGACAGTATACGCTGATAAACTGGAACTAATAAAAAAATATTTAGGTGCTTATTCTCTAGCAGATTGTGTCCAACAGTACGATGAATTATATTCCAGGGAATTGCGACCTAGTAGATTACAGTCACAGATATTTATCGTTACAAATTATTGTGAGAAGAAGGTGTATTTGATCCTGTGCTCTTATCCAAAATATTTGATTTTATTTTTTGAATTTGCCTGTGAAATCCAAACCAATTCCTTATGATTTTTTTATTGACATGTATTATTTTCTATTATGCATACCCATTCAAGCTTGTACTTTATTCTTGTATAACCTTTTGATCTTTAAATGGTTATAGTTGAAGCTGAAGGAGGAGAATGACTACTTGAGGCGTAGACTGGATCAGATCCAGAGCAGGTTTGGAGACATTGCTTCAGCTAAGACTGACCTGTCATCTAGACTGATTGGTAGTGAAGAAGAGAAACTCAAGGTGAGATGATTGGGGGATTCCTCTTTTTTTAGATCTAAACTTTGAAGATAAATGATGATAATAATGATAGTAACTAATTGAGAGCATACTTGTACCAACCTATTTAATACTTTATGGGCTTTAAATTTCAAATGACACATAGCATATGAATATTGAAAATAGATGCATGCATAATTATGTAAAGAAAAGTATATTAATATTTCTATTTCATTATACCATTATGATTTGTTTGATTCCTTTTTTTTTCAGCTGTCCAAGCTGTTGGTAGATCTACGCATTGAAAATAATAAACTCAAAGAGAGAGGAGCTCAAGAAAACTTTGAAGTGAAAAACAAGGTAAGACAATGCAAACCAAAAGACAGAAAAATGGGAAGAATGTGAGAGAGGAGAAGAGACAGGAAGTGAAAATTTAGTAGAAAGAAGTAGGGTTGATATGTCCTGATGTAAGAAAGGGGTGGGGAGGGGGCACATATAAGATGAGAATATTGGCAATGGAAACATAGACATGAGCTAACCCTTGTTGTGCATTTTACAAACTACAGTGAACAGCTGTATCATAGCTATGCTAGAATATTACATCATCTAGACAAGGAGGTCATTGAAGGATCCGGATGAAACCTGAGAGAAAGCAAATAATTAGGGGAGGAGGGGGACTAGGACTCGAGGGAAGTGATCTAAAAGTTTGATTCATTGAGGACACATAAGAAAAGACAGAAGAAGAAAGTCACAATCATGATCGACTTAGACATACATGTTGGAAGTTATTGCTATTGATTAATTACATGTTTGAAAAAAAATCACAATTTTCCTTTCTGAGTAAGCTATCTCAGTGAAATTTTTTAATGAATTATCTCAAGAGTGACTGGATGAAAAGAGTGATGGTAAATTATTTGTAAAATAATTCGTTTATTTTACCTTATCTCATGACTGTCTGAAGGTGCTAGCACTAGAGAACCGTTTGATCCAAGCTGAATCAGAGCGGGATCGTCTACTGAGGGACTACCGCCAGATCAGAGGCCATTTTGATGAGATCGATAAGGAGAGGCAAGACGTTGGTGATCGCTATGTATACCTTAATGCAGACTATAAGGCATTGGCTAAGAAATATGAGAGTGAAGTGAGTGGCATTACCATTAGTCTTATTTTCATTCTTATCTCAACTTATAAAATAACAGTTTAGATATGTTACCATATGCCTTTAAATGGTATGGGATTCATTAATAATTAAAGATAGATCATCAAATATTGTGAGTCAGAAATCAATGCAGTAAAGCTCTACCTTTTTGTTGTCATATTTGAATTCCAATTACTCCCCAATGCAACATTGTAAAACATAAGTAATGCATGATATTTAGTCTGCCATTGAAAATATATGTATCCCAGCAAGGCTGGATGCTTTTAGCTACTAATATGTGAAATGTCTTGAAAATGGGAGGGGTTTGTTTATCTTGTATGGCTGGTTGTTATCCATTATTGCACTGTATGTCTTTGGTTATTTTTACAGATATTGTTGTTTGTCAACTAAGATCAAAGAAATTTGGCCAGTAGATTTTGAGAGCTTTCAAATACTGTCCTTTGGTAATAATACTACAACATTGTAACTTTTTTTTTTATTTGTTCTTGTAGGTTGCTAGAAACCAGCAGCTGGGTCTTGAGCTTCTGAACCTGTTGAATGCTGAAGTAACCCTACTGAAGCAGAGAGATAACTTAGGACTAGCTGGCCAGGCAAGGAATGGAGGCAGTGATGACCTCTCTAGGGTTAGAGATATTGCCTTAGGGCTATCGGCTGAGAGGCAGAAGGTATAGTAGTCCAACAGACAGTTATTACCTCTACAGCTACATTCTGTATTACTTCTGTTTTCTCTATTTCAGTAACTTTTAATAAATCATTGAATATTACATGTAGTTCTGCAAGAGATTTACAGCCTCAATTATATCCTATAGTCATCCTAAAGTCATCATTGTTGAGCTTCAAAAAACAGTTTTGAATTGTTCCAATAGCATACACAAAAATGACTTGTATGATCTGCCATAATGACCAAAAAACAGTTTTGAATTCTCCCTATCGCGTATAGCCGATGTCAGCCGATATCAGCTCCCGATACCAATATCGGGGACAACGATGTTGGCACATAAAGTTCCGGTTCCAGTCTATAGCTATAGCGAGCGTACACTGATATTTCCTTGCTTTTTTCGTGCGTGATTGTTCTGCTGAAAACACGTTTTGCATCTTCGGCTCAACATCCCACATTGGGTGGCTTCACAGAAGAATCCCATTTGAATATCAACTGTATAAAAACACGATTATTTGCTAGATTAGGAACAAAAGGGAGTTTTTGCTAGGCTGACCACGTCTTCTAACACATTGTCAATGACGCTTTGGCCGGACCCGGAAGCTCAGTTGCCAGCAATCACATGCCCAAAAATTAGAGCGCCGCATGCGTTCGGATTCAGAGAGCTATATGCGATAGGGAGAATTGTTCCAATAGCATACACAAAAATGACTTGTATGATCTGCCATATTGACCTTGTATATATGAACACTTAAAAAGGAGAAACGTATTTACAATCCTGGCCTGTCTGTCTATTTTTTATCTCTTTTCACTTCTTTCTTCTCTTATCCCCTCAGGTGGCTGCATCTGACAGTGATAGACATGATCTCAGACAACAGGTAAGTGTATTATGTTAACCATAATGATGGTTGAAGATAGAGTATTGCCTTGGTCTATTAAAATCCTTTCTCCAGGGGATCAAAGTGAAAGGCAACTTGAATCCTGAAGTATCATAATAAATCTTTTCTTCTGGAGACATAAATGTTCGTATGTGCAAACAGTTTTCTTGTAAAAATATAGATAAATGTCTATAAATGAAATTAAATCTATGTAATCTCATTATTTTTTGTTTTGTTCTTTTTATGGGGGGGGGGAGGAACTACTCTTAATTAAAGTTTTGAGGGATTATCGAGAATTTTGATATTTTATTATTCTCATAAATGCTAAGTATCACAGAACTCCCATACATATAATTGGCAGTTATTACGATGCAGCTCTCAGTCTAAGATATCATTTTTCTTTCATTTCTGTACAATTTGACAGTTGTTTGGAAACCAAGACAGATTCAGAGGAGAGATTGATCAAATGAAGAGTCATTATGACAGAGAACAAGACAAGCTACAGGGTATCATGTAAGCACCAAGTGATTAAACACTGTTTGAGAGACTTGTTATTATTATTATTATTAAGTATTTGGCATCACCTGTGCCTGGGGGGGAAAAGCAAACTGAATCACTGTAAACCTCAGGTCTCTCCTCCCGATATAACTGATTGGGATGTGCAGGTGTACCACTACACCGGGGTTTCCCCCTACTCTTATTCGAGGAGTGCAGTGGGTTCTTAACGTGCAAAGGTGGTGACTGTCCTCTACACGGGGCCTCCAGTTAATGTCCTATCTGAGGGACAGAGTGTTTTCCACTGTAACATAGCCTGCGTCTATGAAACAAGGGAGGGGCACGTTAACACACAACGCAGGCTTCAGTCATCCGCCCGGGGTGGATTTGAACCCACGATCTTTGGTTCGACAGGCAGACGCTTTACCGACTGAGCCAACTCGCCTCCTCAATTGTGATTGTGGTAGTTACGATTATGGTAGTGGTGAGGGTGGTGATGATGATGATGGTGATGATGACAGCAAGGACGATGATAAGTTTTATGATGCTAATGATGATGATGGTAGCAGCATTACATGATAATGGTAATGATTATAGTGATAGATGAAGACAAAGAGAGGTAGTTGATGAAGAAGATATTTTATTTTGAGTAGGGTTATTGTTTGGTGGATTATAATTAATTATGATGATGAATCCTAATTTTTAAAAACATTTTTGTTGTTTCTCTCCCCCCCTCCTTCTCCCTCTTTTTCTCTTATTATGTGTCTGTCATGCTCCCCCTCTCCATATTTCTCTTTTTCTCTCTCTCTCTCTCTCTCAGTTCCCAATTAAATCAAGACCTCCAAAACATGAGAAAGGCTGACAGAGAGACCCATCGCAAGCTCACTGAAGTTGAAGTTGTAAGTATCATATCTGATTTGTTGTTTTCCCGGATTAGCGTTGTCACAGAATGCATGAATTTCACATCTCAAATTTTTTCAGATTATTCTTAGAGAACTTAAAGGCAAAATCATGGGTGTGAATAGTAGCATGCTATAGTTTGATAGAATATTGCTTGAATTGTAACCTAACATTGTTGAGGCATAATGAATTCATTGATGAACACATTTCCTTAAAACAATAAAAGTGTAAATTAAGTGTGTCTGAAAACTAGCGTACATACCTCTACAGGTACATAATTTTTTAGGAGCTTTGAGATCTTTGTAAAGCATAATACATTTGAGGTAATGTTATTGTTTATTCTTCATCTTTGCAAAGGTGATTTTAAGGTTTCAAATAAGTAACTCTCATGCTGTTGGGTTTGTTTGTTATTTTGCTTCTTACAAATTTTGTGTTAAGCTTTAGTTGCCTTTAGATATATTTTATTGAATAGTTGCCACATTATTTGCTGCTTTGATATAATTTTCATTATAATTCTTTTTATTCTGGAATTGCATACAAGAATTTTATTTGTAGCTTTAATAATATTTTCATTTTATTATTTATCTTTAGGAATTACTGATGCTTAGATCTAAGTCCAAGGAACTCCAATCTACAAACAGTAAACTACAGCTGCAGATGAAGGAGAAGAATGAAGAAGTGAGAGCTAGGCTTGTCAAATACCTCCAAGATATAGCGGTAGGTTTACAAAACTTTGTACAAAAGCTTGCACACATGGGCTATGAATTTATTAGGAAATGGTTGAAGGCTGCTTTTTAATTTACAATGACAAATATTTGTGCTCATCACACATTTTTACTCTGATAATGCGCAGTCCATTTGCTCATCACATACCTTACTTTCGATTTTTATCAACCATAGCTTGCCTCTCTTTTTTGTGAAAAATTAATGATACCACTTTTAATTTCAATTTCTTTTTGGTATCTTGATAAATAATTGGTCAATACTAGCATTCATAGAGCAAGAATGCCAAATATAGGATTTGAAAGTCCCCATTGTTAAATTATTTGCCATATGAGCCCTTCAATTATTTTTGAAATTTCTTATCAGCACATTCCTGTTTAGTTATATCACAATCATTTATGACATTTTACATGATGATCTGCTTTTCAATGTTCCTTGACTGGGATCAGAATAGTAACCTTTAAAAGCTTTCAATACAAGATGTGAACTAGTTGAGTTGGTTGTCACTCTATCCACTCCGTTGCATCATGGAAACTCTGCATGTCCAAACCATTCCTGAGCTTTATCACACGAATGATTATTTATGTCATGTCAAGTAATATTGAGTGTTACTATTTCCATTTATATTTCAAAAGGATCATGTTGACAAAAACCAGAAATCTTCATCAATGCGAGATTCAGGGGACGGCCTACGAGGACAGATAGCAGCTATGATAAAGGATCTCCAGCAGACGTATAGGACAAGAGAATCTCAGCTCAGTGATGCAGCAAGGGAGTATAAACGCACTGCTGATGTAGTGGCAAAGAAACATCAACAACTCCTCGTAGAATACAGGTAAGCCTGTCATCCAGAGCACTTACCAGAAGCCATGGTGGAAAAACAGAAACCAAGAAATCATAAGTATTTCTAATGAATTGCACACTACTGTGTATATTTACCAAAATAGTAGGTGTATTTGTGAAACTGTGATTCATACCTGTAAGGGTTTGGAATTTTTGCCACAGGCAATTTCTGCAAGACGGAACTTTATAAACTTTTTTAGCTGCATGTGTCTTTCAGGAAACATTTCAGCAACATTTCTGTTAATGATTGTCAGGGTATGCTTTCAAATATCATTTATGCCTATCCCTGTCCATTTTGCAGAATTCTTAGACAGCAGATCATGGAGAGGAACCTTCCTGGAGTGGAGATTGGTCTTGATGAAGATAAGCTAACGTTAGATATGGAAGAAGTTGAGTCCATTAATAGGAGAGAACTCACCAAAGTGATGAAACAACTCAGAGAAACAGAGGCAGAACTTAACAAAGTTAAGAGAGAAGGGTAGGTAATGGAAGAAAGAATGACGTTAGAATAGCAAGTGGGACATTGTGTAATTACATTTCTTTAATCTCATGCCTACCCTGTTGTACTTGAAAGATTTTTTTTTATATATCTAGAATTTTATCTTGAATGAAGCAGTATTTCCACTACGCTATTCTTATCTTCATGTGTTTTATCAGCAACTTTGATTCATATTTCTTTCAGATGGATATGGAATGACTATTCTTGAACATTTTTTATCTTATATAATTATTATCTCATAAAAATTAATTTGCAACACATGTATTATGGTGTTATTGACACCCCTTGTCCATTACATGTTGTAGTTCATTGTAAAATATCTCACAAAAGGGTTTGACTTTTATAATTTTGTATTTTGTTATATTAGTGCATTTGTTTTTGGTATAGTAGATTTTGATTGTATTTGTAGACCTAGATCTGTTGTTTGAGATGAGCCAAAACGATAGAGGGGTATTCTTTTTTTTTGTGAAGATTTTTGCCTACTCTTAACCAGAAACTAAAACCTCTTTCTTTTATGTACAGCTCATCTGATGAACACTGGAAGTCTCTGAAGGATGAGTTTCTCAGAACACAGGTGGGTGGTCCAATTCCAATAAGACCTTACTGAGTTCACACAAGCCAAGGTGAAAAACCTCCCCCTAAAAATGCCACAGCAAAATAAATTCAAGCCTGCACACAAATCACAGAATTTGCATAGGGGCCTTTGTCACATGCATCAACATGTATGTTTTTTTAAAACCCCCACTTGCAATTGCATTTACACGTAAAGTTAGTTGTTTGTTTGTTTTTTGCATTGTCGGTTTTTGAGGGGATTTACCCTGGCATGTATAGAAGAGGCTTAGTAAAGCATGATAAAGGCCAAGGTTTATGTGTATATCTGAAATAAAGGAAGTCTTTCATCTTGATGAACATTCTGATATGTTCTAAACAAACACCTTTACCTCAAATATGCTATAATGATTAATTTATGAAATGTGATGTGAAATGACACTGATTATTTACCATTTGACAATGATCCCAACAAGGACAGTAATTTTTTCAAAGTAGTATGAGATGAAGAAAAAAATTGTTATGACTTCACCCCATCCACAATGAATGCCCTATAATCTAAGTCAATTAAACAG
The DNA here is from genome assembly GCA_025618425.1 of Heliocidaris tuberculata. NCBI lineage: Eukaryota > Metazoa > Echinodermata > Echinoidea > Camarodonta > Echinometridae > Heliocidaris > Heliocidaris tuberculata. Next base: position 9,240,524 of record CM046838.1, on the reverse strand, counting down.
AATGATGTAAAACTGATTTTGATTATAATTACGCATCATATACTGAAAGGTTATACATCATAACATTATATTCCTCAATTTGGCTTTGCAGAAAGAACTAGAAGCTGAAAGAGCTAACCTCCTTGCCAACAACTCTGTACTAGAAGAACAACTCAATGAATGCCAAGATTACATTCAGACACATATGACAAGGTAAAACTGAACCAAGACTTCAGTTTTGTGATGTTGCTCTCATTTTTCCCCCTACTTCTTTTGCTTTAGTGTCACAGGCATCATTATATTTAACTCTTGAATCTAGGTCATCCAATTTTGATTATCTGTAATCTGTGAAAACAATTGAAACAGCTTATTATCTGTTTTGTTTGTTTTTTAGCTCATCCAGCCCAAATGGGCCGGATGAGTTTAGGCCATGGTGTGGCGTCCATCCAACTGTCCACACTTTTGAAATGCTTCTTCTTTGATCTTTGTCATTTTTCATCCAATTTTTACTCTGTTTGCTTTATATGATAGGGCTGATGGGGGGAAGTGAAACTTTTACACAGAATTGTGAAATTCATTAATTTTGCTAATTTATGCAAATTTATTCAAATCGCACAAAAATGCTTCGCTTTCATTTATTGACCAATTTCAGTTTTTTTGTTTGTTTTTTTTCATCTGGTAGATCTACATGTAAGTGAGATACACAGAAATTCTAAACAGAATGTTGAAATTTTCCCTCAAAGATTAATTATAATAATTTATGCAAATTTATTCAAAATGTACCCCCAAATATGCTTCTTCTCTGTCATTTATTGACCAATTTTGATTTTGTTTGTTTTATCTGGTAGATCTTAGTTAGATATGCAGAACATCTAAACAGAATGTTGACATTTGTCCTTAAAAGTATAAACATTAATTATGATAATTTATGCAAATTGATTCAAAATCAACAAAAAATGCTTCTTCTCCTTCATTTCCCAACCAATTCAGTAGATAAATGAGGAGCTTGTGAGCTTTGTTGACTCTGTGCAGAGATGCTTGTAGTGATGCATTAAATTGATATGAGAAGATGAAGTTGATTTGAATCTGAAATTAAATGCAAAAAAAATCCCTGATTTGAATACATTTACTTAATTGAATTGATTGGAATATACTCATTTGAATTGAATGGATACACATTCTAGAGGATGCATTTGAATTGCACTAAATTTATTGATTTGAAGTTCTCTCATATTGTAGTAACTTAATAGATAGGAATAAATTTATTTAAATCAACATAAATATTTCAATGTATTCTATTTCTGTTCAGATACAAAGATGAGATCAGGAGACTAAGAAGACAGCTAGGTATGGATGACCAGCTGGACATGTTAGGATTGACCGATGACTATGGACATTCCAGATGGAGGGATAACAGACTCTCTCATGTTCCACAGTCACTTCGCAAATACCGCACTCTTCCTGAAATATGATTGAATGAAATAACTGGCAGAGATGCTATAACAGGATATCAGGTATAATAATAATAATATTTCGCTTTTATATAGCGCCTAATACATCGGCGATGTCTCTAAGCGCTACAGATATATTACAGGTATTCTTTTGAAATTAAGGTTTATTGTACTTGTTGTAATTATTGTTATTGTAATTTTTTTTTTTTTACTCAATGTAAAGAATGTACATTAACCCTATTGAGACAATTGACCACATTTTGTGGTTTGGCTCAGAGCTCTAAAAAAATATACCAAATGCATGAGTAGAAGAGCAAAAATTTCAGCACATACTGTGTCCATTTTCGTTGCATTTGATGCCCGGAAATTCAAAACGAGAATAATTTTTAAAATCCTTAAATTGGCAACCCATTCAGAGGTTCAAAATCATTGTTTTTTGTCAAAATTTGCAATTTTTTCAACTTTGAGACAAATTGTTAATCATGTATATTGTTTCAAAGACATCCCACCTTATTAGAACAATGTAGCACTAAAAGAAAAATATTTTTGTTGCCAATTTGAAGAAGAAAATATGATCAATTTAGCCCTTGAGTAATTCCTGTCTTGAAAGGGTTAAAGGAAAGAACTAGAATATTTTATATTCAAAAATTTTCCAGCAGGATACTTGAAAAGTGTGTTTGTCGTGAGGGAGGGAGGGATCAATTAGTTACTATCCAAATTACTTGAAGATTTATTTTAAATAAAAAGAATGAAGGTCATCAACTTTGCCAGGCACATATGAACTGGTTAAATTTCTATGTATTTTTTGTATATGCAAATCCATACTTTTATACAATTATTGATTTATGCATATTTAACTCCAATATGTTAAAAAAGGCCATACTCTTTACTTGCCAATATATAGGTATTGAACTGTGCATGATGTATAGATCTAAGTACATGTACAAGAATTTATTAAAATGATTTTACTGTGTGCTCTTATTTTCCAAAACAAAGGAGGTGATATGCATTATTCATGTAATCAATATTTTATTCAGTTCTCAACTTCTCATCATAAAAATGAAAAGTACTTGACATTATTCAGGAAACTCTTTATTTATTCTGTCCATGATGATATGGTTCTATAACATGTTCCGGCTACAACTGCTCTGTGGTCAAAATCATACGTGTCCTAGGGGGTAGTTGTCTGGGGGTAGTTGTCCTAGAGGGTGGTTGTCCTAGAGGGTAGTTGTCCGGGGGGTAGTTGTCCGGGGGGTAGTTGTCCTAGAGGGTGGTTGTCCTAGAGGGTAGTTGTCCGGGGGTAGTTGTCCTAGAGGGTGGTTGTCCTAGAGGGTAGTTGTCCGGGGGTAGTTGTCCTAGAGGGTGGTTTTCCTATGGGGTAGTTGTCATGGGGGTAGTTGTCCGGGGGGTAGTTGTCCTAGAGGGTGGTTGCCCTAGGGGGTAGTTAGTCGGGGGGTAATCATCCTAGAGGGTAATTGTCCCGGGGGGTAGTCGTCCTAGAGGGTGGTTGCCCTAGGGGGTAGTTGTCCTAGGGGGTAGTTGTCCTAGAGGGTGGTTATCCTAGTGGTGGTTATCCGGGGGTGGTTGTCCAGGGGGTGGGTGTCCTAGAACCATGTAATGCATGTACCTTCATTGCGACACCAGAGATATAATATAAATCAGCTTGAAATTCACTGATTCCATACTATGCGAGATACATGTACAAGTAATTTTCTGAAATTGAAAGTTTCTTTTTATAGTGAAGGTACTGAAGAGTGAAATTTGGGGAGATATACCGTAATGAAAAAAGAAAAAAAACAACTGTACATGTATATTGCATTTTAACATCTGTGACATGACAGATGTTAAAATGCAATATGCATGTTGAGTTGAATTTTTTGTCGTCGTTGTATGAAAGTCAAGGAATGCAGAACCTTTCGAACAATATAGGAACAAAGAAGTTACAAAGCACTGTGTCGTCCTTCAGTTTACCCGTACTCCCCGACAGGGTATTCTATAAGCTCTTTTGTTTGCTTATGATAACATCTATACAGTGGAAACTCACTACATGTATAACGAGGACCTTGGGACGATGAAAATACCCGTGTTATATCAGGAATCTCCATATATTAGGGTTTAAAAAAAAAAAAAAAGCGTAAAGACCTGGTACCACTAAAATAACCTTGTCACTCATATCAGGAATCTTGTTATATCGAGCTCTTTATAGCGAGTTTCCACTCCGTTGAGTTATTGACCATGTATATTCAAAATGTCCTTATTTTGTTGAAATGCAAAATGGAATTTGAAAGAGATTTACATGTAGTTTGTGTTCCCTTCATTGGAAGTAATTTGGCTCTCCAACCCCCTTTATTTTCGGGGGAAAGGGGGGGGGGGGTTGTCGGAAGGTTTATGTGATAGGAAGGACTTGAGCCTTTTTTATACTACTTATTTTTCATGAGTCTTTCATTTCAATTGTTGTGCCATGTACATACAGGTATGTCCAAATAATGAATTTTATTAGTGTTTTATATATATATATATATATATATATACACTTGTAGTTTCAATTTGTTAACTACTTTGTAAACTGTTGTAAAATAAAGTATACATTTTAAGACTAATGACTCAATTTTACTCCAATTTTTAGTGTGATATTTTTTCCCTTGTATTTAAGAAAATTGTGAGAGTTCTTTTATGGAGCTTTGAATGTCATTTGTGACAACCTTATGATTTATGATATTTTTGTTATATGAGAAGCTCTGGAATTGCAGCTACATGTACATAGCCCAATGGTATTGCTATGTTCTAAATCAACACTTGTAGTTTCAACTTGTTAACTACTTTGTAAACTTCTACACCGTCTAAAAGAAAACTGTCTTGGAGAAAGCTCTTTAGCCGACTATATATACATGTATTTCAATTTATTAAACATATATCAATATTCTGTTCATAAATATACATATTCATACAGATCATATGACATATGCATTATAATACATTACAAAAACAATACAAGTATAACAGTCATCCATGTACATGAAGGCCTACAGAGGGGAATTTAAAATGGGATGTTCATGAAATGTCGCAAATCTTATTCTTATTCTTATTCTTATTCCACATACAATGTAGTAAGTACATGTAGCATGTAATTCGGCTACATTCTAACTATCCAAACACAACATAAAAATACTATATACCATAACTCGTTATGATAATGAATATATGCATAGGCGTACGAGGCGGGGGTTGGGAGGGGCTGCAGCCCCCATCCCCCCCCCCCCCAGGATTTCCCCGTATTTTGTTCGTGATGTGCCCAAATATGTAATTTCTGTTATTTTCACTATAAAAAATTGTCAACATTTTGCTCGCTCGCAAGAAAATTAGAAACTGGAAAGTTGATATGAGACAAAAGGCGTCATCCCCCCCCCCCCCCCTTTGCGAAAATGTGCCCTTACGTCTATGAATATATGTCGATTTGAGGAATAAACTCCCCAATAGACTTGTCATCCTTCAACTTAGCTTCCAGGATGAATCGTGCAGCCCATCATAATGCTTCTGTTAGTGTATCAAACGAAATCGTATTTTTCACGTTCAACAACTAAGTAAGCACCAATATCCGTTCGGCTCAAAGTTATTTCTCTACATTTCTACTACAATCGTCATTAATCACAAAATACATTATTATGGTTCGATTTTAGTCGCCCCATCAGAAAGAGAGTATGACTGAATGACGTATAAATGATATCTTAAAAATTCACCCGTTTTTAATTCGAAAGGTGAGGGATTCATCGGCAGGGGTTCACGTCGATCATGACAATTCAGCGATACTTTCCTTTAAAATTAACTACAATCTTGTAATTTTTGCCATAATCAGTGATCTTTGCCTATTACTTTGTATTGCTTCTTTGCAAAATAGAATGAAAGCTGTTCTAACATGGAACAATAATTTAATTTCTCTGACATAACACGTTTCTCCTCACGTATTTGTCAGCTTCTATTTAGTTATTTCCCGCCTTTCATTCTGTCACCAAGGAGACGACCGTCTGGTAAACCTATCTGCCACACTGATTGATTCTCCATCACCAGGTTGATCCTATGTATTGAAAAATAGGTAAAATGAAAAATATGAGTCTTACGTACCGATATCAATAAATCGAGACGAAGCAGTGATGTAAATACTAAACTAGAACCAAGACAAAATCTTTTGCTATAGAATTGATGGAGAAAATTTTACAAAATATTACTATTGATTTAATTACTGTTGATGCACAATAAACATTAATGGATACAATTAAACGTAATTTTGTACTCATCGATTACAATGTACGGTAATACATAATTATTAATGCAAGTTTCGTTTACAGAAGTGTATTAATTTCACGTTGCTTAGAAAGGGCAACAAAACTTCCTACCTAAAAGAAATCTTTGGCGTTTTTTCTTTGTGGTGGTGGTTGTTTTTTTTTTTTTGTTTTTTTTTTTTGGGGGGGGGGGTTTTGGGGGGGGGTTTGTTTTTGTGTGGGGGGGGGGTTAATAATCAACATCTGCATATCAATAAGATCGTAATTTTATTTTTTATTTTTTATATCCTTTATCTTATCTCTCGTGGCCAAAGATCAACCCTTATAATGTTCTCACACTAATATTATGCTTTCTAATAGTGCTCAATACATTTTAATCGCAATACAAACAATGTAGCAATGTCAATGCGACCATGCACAGAAAAATGAAAGAAGAAATTCAGCACGGCAAATGGAATTTATAAAGTCATAAGCTTCCACGAAAGTCCATTAAATGGATATTAGAGGAAGAGAGATAAAAAACTTGCAGTGAAGGATTGTAATGAAAGTATAACAGTGGGAAATCTTCGTTTTTGTGGGCGTATGGCCTAATTAAAGCTACAGGAATTGATCAAAGATACAGGCGTAATCATATTTTATCCTGGTAGATATTAACCTCCATTACATCATTAAAGTAATGTGGAATTAGTGGCGTATTATGGCGCCCGAGGCAAACAATGAAGTTACCCACCCCCCCCCCCCCCCGAGTGCTTAAACTTATCTACGTTATTGTAGAAGCGAGGGAGCAAAGAGACCGGGCGGCAATTTCTTTCTTTTTTTTTTTCTTTTTTCCAATTGCCTCAAAAACGCAATTTGCAATTGACCACCGCAATCGAGCGGCAGAGAAGCTCGAATTTTGTACATTGACTCTCACTCTCTTCTACATTCACTCTCTTCTACAGTCGTGGGCAAAACTAACGAAAATCATTGGGAAATAGTTCAGAAATTCAGCAAGGCGACCTAAAGTTGAGATTTCTTTCAAATGTTGAACCTTTGCAAATGCTGATTTATACACTTTATCCTATACTGGGGTGCAATATTTAGCAGGAGTCAAATGAAACTTGTATATAGCAAGCAAACAACGACAATTACATCTTTATTTTTCAAATTTTGATCCTTTTAAGCTATTTGAGAACTATATACTGGGGGTGCGAAATTACGAGATCCCGAAAGAAAATAATTATGGAAGGGAGCAAAGCGACCGAGCTTTGGAAAAAAAAATCGCATTTCAAACACTCAAAAAATATATTTCTAGTGCATTTACCCTGCGGATTTGGGGGCGCATAATCCGTAAGGATTTTCTTCATTTCCCCCTTTTTTTTTCTTTCTCTCCTTTGCGTTTTTGCGCCCCCTCCAAGTGCCGTCCGTGGCACGTGTCCCCTGCCCCCCCCCAGGTACGCGACTGTGGAATATTTCAACTGAGCATAGGCAGAGTCATATAAGGAAAAATGCACCCTTTCTCTCTTTAGAAAGAAAAGGGGCCGCGGAGCGTTTTTAAAGAGTGGTGGGGCTAATTTGATTTCAAATCTTTAATCATTTTAATGACAATTTTCAAACCTATTTTCCGAGATTTTATGTCTACCAAAAAAAAAGGTGAGGGGCTCCAGCCCCAGTATACGATATTGGAATTCTTGAAATGCATGGGGTAAAATTACAAGTTTGCTATGTCCGATGATCTTTACCAACTTTCAGAATTTGAATGAAGTATTTGTACAAAATAAATTATAGAAATTAAGCTTTATCCAATAAGGGTAGATCTGGATCAGATATAGGGGGACAATAATTTTTCCCTTTTTTTTCCAACGAATTGGATTTCGGGAATCCCGCCCGGAAGGAGAGGATATTTCCCCCGGAATATAACGAATTTCAGCCCCAAATGCCATTTTAATCTCTTTTCCTCATATTCGCCACCCCCTGCCCCCATTGGATCCGCCTATGCTTTTTACATGACAAATGAAAAAAATGCACTAGATATATATATATATATATATATATATATATATATATATATATATATATAAAATGATAGAAAGGAAGATCATTGCTACATACCTATTAGCTGGTATATTGAATTCTGTTGCTGCGTAGTCTATGAAGTCCTTGGTATATCGTCTGTTCTTCTCCTGGTCATTGAAGGCATCGACGCAAGCTAGTTTGATCAGCATACACGGATCATCACTGCCGAACCTGAACATGACAGCGTGCTTGACCATCACAACGACTGCCTGCCGGACACAAAGAGAGAACGAGCTGACTCTTAAAACTGATCCCAGGGAAAAGGAAACGAGACAAAATTTACTCATTTATTTTCTTTTTATCCTAAAGCCACTGCACACGTTACGATCGGTCTGCGATCCGATTTGTAAAATAAATCGCTATGGCATTAAATATTGCCATTTTAACAAATGAAATCTACCCTATTTAGGTTCTGAAAAGTAATATGAATACTAAACATAGGGTTTGGGTGAACTGTCAGCTTTCTACAGGGAATAAGGGCAAAATTAGTTTCAAATCGTCACTACGACTCGAAGCCGATTTGGCCATTCCATGCACCGACTAGAAAACTCGGCAAAGGCCGTATTATCAATTTTACTATCTGTATGACTATTCAGACCCTCAGTCAAAAATATTTTTCGTTTTTAAATGATTTGTCAAATGATACTACATTTTCTTCTGAAATCGGATCGCAGACCGATCGTAAGGTGTGCGGTGGCCTTTACTCACTTCCTGACGTACATAATATACATAAAGTTATTTGCTTACTTTCTTATTTTCTTACTTACGTCCTTACTTGATTATGCCTTTTTTCCGTATTTTCTCATAAATAAAAGACTTATTTCTGACTTCTTGAATATCATGGGCCATGTTTTCGGTACCTGGCCTGTGACATAATTACCCTTATTTGGTTCTGAAATGATTGTTCATCGGAATTATATAGTCTTTTTATTTTGAAAAAACAAAACCGGTAAAAAAATTGAAGACAAAGAAAGTGTTTGATATTTGTAGAGAAAGTACAAATGTGACACATTATGTACAAAAGAATTTGTCATATAAACTCTGATTTGCAAATTGTTGTTTTCAATAAATTCTGAAACATTACATAAAGGCTTTTAAGGAAGCTGAAACTGACCTACAAAATTTTTATTTCCAAATACTAGGCTATTTTATCCTGAAAATGCTGCACTTACTTTTGATGGCGTACCCAGCTCTTCTGCCGTAAAGTTAGCCGTTCTTTCCATGAATCCATCCGGTAACAAATCGGGTGAGATGTTAGCAATGAACTGGAGAATTGGCATCTTGCTGAATTAGAACAAGGTTATCAAAGATTAAACCTGTCACTTTGAAGAAGAAGAATATTGTGAACAGAATACAAAAATGGAGGATTTATAACATTTCAACCTGACCTCTACTTCTTTTCTCGCTTTCAACTTTCTAACTGATAGCATTCAAACACTTGTGATGTACCTTTACCATGTTAACAAATTCCCCAGTGTACTAATGTGTTATCGCTTTAGTGGGCGGAGTACATTATATAGGCTCAAATACATTAAGTCGTTTATAAAAAATAAATTTTATTTCACCGGGTACCAGTATCCGGGGATTATGATGGTTAATGTGCATGTAAACTACCATTTTTACTGTTTCCCATTCAAAGTGAATATCATATACTGGCAGGTACCGGTATAGAATGAAATGAATACTCGTTTAACATTAACAGCTTACAAATACGATACGCCTATGGACAAGGAATTCATTTGATAGCCAACTTGTACAGGCACATGCACTGATAATTGAGTTAGATTATGGCCTATGTAGATTTTATCTCGACGTTTTTATACTCTAATTTTTCATTTCTAGTTTTTTGGTAATCACAGAAAATTATTCTCTCTGTGACCAATGTCTTGCGATTCTGACATACAGGCCCTTTTTTCAGAAAAAAAAATCAGAATTAAAAGAAAATACCATGCAGTAAAATACCGGATCTCATTTATAATCATCATATTTATAAAAATCGTTGCTTAATATCGTGTATTCATAGAATGATATTTCAAATCGCGATTCTTCTCTGTATTTGAATACCCTGTCTTATTGGACTCTTATTTGACTCTTATTAGAATCTCCTACACCTTTTTGTTTATTTTTCATTTAAAATTTTTTTTAAATTTTTTATTTTATTTTTTTGCTTTAAATTTCTTGTTTAATTATTAGGCTGTCATCGACGCTTGATATACTCTTACTCCGCCACACCCCGAAGCTGTACCATTTTCTTTTAAAGAAATACACTCACTCCCTCTATAGTTTATGTAAAATTCATTTTTTAAAAGCCAAAGGAGTACTCAATGGGGTAGGGCCCATAGAGTAAAATATGGTTAATTGGTTCACAATAATTGAATCGCTCTAACTTTTTCAGTTATAGAAATTAATCCAATTTGAATTTTGAGAGAATAGACTATAGGAGGAGGAGGAGGAGAGGGAGAAGGTGATAGAGAGAGAGAGAGAGAGAGAGAGAGATAGAGAGAGAGAGGGGGGAGGGGGGGGGGGAGAGATGAGGTAAACAAGACATATAATTATTTTTTTATATAGGTTTTCCTGGTCAATTCCATCATTTGGTCACTCAAATTCCCTTTTCGTGCATTCAAATTAACGCAAATTAAGAATCCGAGCATTCAAATTCAACAACCAGTCAACCAATTTCATATACAGGCGTTCAATTTTCAAATGCGAGCTTTTTTTTTTTTTTTTTTTTTTTTTTTTTTTAATCGGCTCATTCAGGTTAACACGGTCGGCGGGCTTGGTGAGGTTGATTCCGGCATTCAATTTCATTTTTAGGCGACCAATTTGCTAATTCGTGCATTCAATTTAATGTATAGGGCACAAAATAGTTGAATATATATATATATATATATATATATATATATATATATATATATATATATATAATATATATATAGGGGGGCTACAGGCTTGTTGGTCAATAGAAATTTCGAGCGATCAACATTATTTGCAGTCATAACGTAAGGACATGTTTTATCATCACGTTGTAGTATGTTTATTTTTCTGACTTTGAAATATCGTCACATTAATTAGGAAAACTGAAAGTCAATATAGACTTCTTTTGACGAAATACTGCATACCTCTTTTGATAGAACTGTAAAAGATTTGCAGTATAGATATTTCTATCTTCACAGTTATATATTTAAAAAAAACAAGACGCTACAGACTTGCAATTTCGTTATTAATGTGGAGATAGTTGTGACAAACCTTGGTCTTTTAAAGTCAGAAAAATACCACATGATGAATGAGAATTTGACACGTCCTTACGATATAACGGCAAATAATGTTAGTGGAGAAAATAATCTACTGACTATCCTTCAACCCCCACTCCCCCCCCCCCCCCCTCCTCATTTCAATAGACTGACCCCTTGATTCCATTACTTTTCCACTTTTGCCATATCAGTTAAATTGAATGCACGAATTAGCAAATTGCTCGCCTACAAATTAAATTGAATGCCGAAATCAAGCTCATCAAGCCGACAGTGTTAACTTGAATACGCGGATTACACCCCCCCCCCCAAAAAAGTGCTCGAATTCGCAAATTGAATGCCCGTATGTGAATTTGGTTGACTGGATGTTTAATTTGAATGCTCAGACTCTTAATTTGAATTACGGAAATCGTCCGAGAGCTACTCTTGCTTTGATTTGAATGCACGAAAAGGGAATGTTAGTGACCAAATGATGAAATAGGAAAACATATATTATTATCATTATTATTATTATTATTATTATTATTATTATCATTATTATTATCATTATTATTATTATTATTATTATCATTATTATTATTATCATTATTATTATCATTATTATTATTATTATCATCATTATTATTATCATTATTATTATTATCATTATTATTATCATTATTATTATTATTATCATCATTATTATTATCATTATTATTATTATCATTATTATTATCATTATTATTATTATTATTATCATTATTATTATTATTATTATTATTATTATTATTATTATTATCATTATTATTATTATTGTTATTATTATCATTATTGTTATTATTATTATTATCATTATTATTATCATTATTATTATCATTATTATTATTATTATTATCAATGTTGTTTTTGTTGTTGCTGTTGTTATTATTATTTATTATTATTAATATTATTATTATCATCATCATCATCATCATCATTATGATAGATTGAGAGAGAGGGGGGAGGGAGGTGAGATCGAAGTGATAGAGAATGAGGTGGGAGATTATTCAGTGATATAAAATGAAGTCATGATTTGCATGAGATTTTCGTTTAACATTTATTTACATAAATAATGAATAATATTTGTTACATTGTAATGCTCATTTTTTAATGATAATTTTGGTTCTAAATCGAAGAAATCAGAGAGCAGGTTTGAATGGAATATTTCATGAAGGTATTTGTTTTTTTACTTTACTTTTCTTCTTTTTTTTTTTCTTTTTTTTTTACTTTTTTTACCAGCATGCATACTGGTAGTTTATGATTATTTAACATCCAATGTAAGAAACATTTTGTGCTATATCAGTTTATGTTTCCAATCTAATACTCATAATCTTGCAGGTTCTTTCTATTACTACAATTTTAAAATAGGCTTGATATATTTGGGCCCTTGTTTTACCTCTTTTCCTTTTTTTTCAAAGTTACAATAAGCTACTGAGATCAAAGTATTTGATTCTCTGTCATCATATTATTTGTCCAAGTCCTTTTCAGGACTTCACCTTGTTAAGAAAGAATCTCTGTACTCCTATTTTCTTTCTCTCTCTCTCTCTCTCTCTCTCTCTCTCTCTCTTATATCTCTTTTTCCTCTCCTTACTCTACTATCTTTCTCCAACCCAGCAGACCTTTTCAGGACTTACACACATGGTTAACCGTAAACCTCATCAATATTACCATATTGTTTGTGTTTTACTTTATAGATGCCTATACAGACACAGATATAAACTTCCTTAAAGCTTTGGATACCTACTCCAGTTCGAGTTCCTTATCGCCAGCCATGTTATGTCCTAGTATCTAGCTAGATTAGATTTCAAGTCATTCGGTTCAATCTTGGATCCTTTATAGAAAATGATTAGTAGGTCACACAGCTTTAATGCAATAAAGTAAAAACTTAATAGCAACATCTATTTCCAGTGACAAAAATGTGATATTGGACAAACGTGATGAAAAACACATCTCTTTTCCGAATAAAGTCAGCGTAAAGATGAAAACCCTCACCAAATGAAATTGGTTAATCGGCTATATGGCTTGATCGTTCTTTTTATTTTAGATAATTATCAGTTTCCTAATAAAGTAAAATAATCAAACACAATCAATCAGTCTTGCAACAATAAATGTGAGTCAACCGTAACCATGACAAAACTAGCACTATTAACCTTAATAATCTAGCACTATTAACCTTAATAATCTAGCACTATTAACCTTAATAATCTTCTTCTGGTGTATAATTCATTCCTTCTTATATTTTCATCATGTTCATTTGCATCATAATGCCAAAATTGCCAATAGCTCGCTTTCGAGATATTACAACGGTGATCGGATATTTTGTTCCGGGCTTTATTTCATTAAATATAATAGAGTTAGAGGCTCGGTTGCGATTGGATTCTAGGTTAGGTTTAGGGTTTAAAATAGAGTTTAGGTGTAGTGTTGGGATCGAAGGCTAAAGTTTTAAATTCGATCAGTATTAGAAACTGACAGAGGAGCAATCGCTAGAGTTGTATTTTGGTTACAACACGACTCTAGCTCGATCGAGCTCTGAAGTTATAGCTTGCTTCTAGGAGCAGTGCCATGGCATGAATCTACCCATGGACATGATTGAAGGGGCTCTAATGTCTCTGACTTGGTGGATTAATTGCTGGAAAGAGATGCTATCCAGTAAGTCCCCCCCCCCCCCCCCACCACCACCACAAACACACTTTTTCAAGTACCAAAAAGTGGCCTGTTTATTTCTGGAAAATGCCCTTTCTCTCTGATAAGTGTCATTTTTAAATACTAAATGTGCCCCTTTTCTTTTCAAATAAGTGCCCCTTCCTCTTCTGATAAGTGCCTTTTTTTCTCCTTCTGAATAGTGCCCCTTTTCAAATCAGATAATTGCCACTTTATCTTTCTAATAAGTGCCCTTTCCTCCTCATGAAAAGTGCCCCTTTTCAAATCTGATAATTGCCACCTTATCTCCCTAATAAGTATCATTTACTCCTTCTGATAAGTGCCCATTTTCGAATCGAAGTATTACCCCCTTTTCTCTCTTATGCCCTTTTTTCCTTTGATAAGTGCATTTTTACTTCTGATAGGTGCCCCTTTTCCCTTCCTAATAAGTGCTCATTTTTCCCTTCTGATAAGTCCCCCTTCTTTACTACTGATAAGTGCCCCTTCTTCACTTCTGATAAGTGCCCCATCTTTACTTCTGATAAGTGCCCCCTCTGTACTTCTGATAAGTGCCCCTTTTCAAATCTGATAATTGCCACCTTGTCTCTTTAATAAGTATCCTTTTCTTCTCCTGATAAGTAACCCTTATCAAATCTAAATATTGCCCCTTTTTTCTCTGATATATGCCCTTTTCTCCTTTGATAAGTGCATTTTTACTTCTGATTGGTGCCCCTTTCCCCTTCTAATATGTGCCCTTTTCCTCTTCTCATAAGTGCCACCTTTCACCTCTTATAAGTGCCCCTTTCAACCTCTGATAAGAGCCCTTTCCTCTTCTTGTAAGTGCCCCGTTTTGCCTATATTTCCAACTGTTTGTTTTTTACAAAAAGAGCCATATCTAGCTTCAAAGAATCTGTGCGGCTTTACAAGTACCCATATTACTACAACTACAAAGTAAGGGAGCAGAGATGGAGGCAAAATGCCCACCCCCCCCCCTTCCCCCAGCAAGGGATTTCTCATTCCGCTCGCTCGAATATGCCAATAATTTACACCAAGTAAGGGCAATACTTTATGAAAATGTCCCCATAATTCTCTCGCTACGCTCGCTCGCTCTTTCAGTGTATAATAAAAGCAAGCAGATTGTAATTGTTATCCTAAAGAAAACGACAGGGTTAATGTACAAATTAAAAGATCATACGACATTCCCCAAAATGAAATTGCCGTCATTTTCATTTTTCATTAAAGGGGCACTTATAAGGACTTCAGCATTAGAAAAAATGTCTGAAAATTTTTGCTCGCTCGCTTCACTCTCTCGCACATGAATCATTAGACCATAAGGGCCTATACACATGGGCGCAAATCCAGGGGGGACAGGGGGACATGTCCCCCCCCCCCCCCCCCCACCTTTTTGAATAACCTTTTTTTGTTGTTTTGCTTTTCAGAGAATTTTGGAGGCGAATGTCCCCCTCACCTTTTTTAATAACCTTTTTTTTTCAGAGAATTTAGGAGGCGAATGTCCCCTCCCCCCGAATTTCAAAATGGATTTGCGGTAATGACCAGAACCACAATAAAAAGGAAGGAGGTGATGCTTGATAACTATATTAATTAGACTGTATAGGGTAATGCCAATGTCACAAAATGGTCCTTTTTCGCTTTATGTTCACCCCTTGTAGGTGCCCCCTTCCCCCTTCCCCCCCCCAGTGCCCTTTTTTGCTGGTGCCCCCCCCCCCCCCTTTGAAAGACGCTCCGCAGCCCCTGGCCTTCCCCTCCCTTTCTTTCTCCGACCTCCTTTTTTTTTTTCTTCTTCTTTTCTTCTTTGCCTTTCGATAAGGGGGAACATCCCCCGTGCCAACCCCCACCCTCCCGTAGCTATGCCATGTCTGTTTGGACATGTTTCCTTCCTCCCAGTCAAACTTTACTAAGTGTCGATTAGATTTACTAGTATTCCCTTAAATTCCTTTCTTTTTTGGAATTACTTTACATATACCAGACTCAAAACAAGCTCGTATAGCTGGTATGATAACATCGCTTTTAAGTGGGCGAGTGACATTCATTCCCTTCGTCAACCATGAGCAAAACAACACGTTGCATTGGCAGGAAACTCTTTGACATTTTCTTGTGGTGAGCATTGTCATTAAAATATTCACCTTGAGCTACTTGATCTGGAAGAATGTAAAAGCAAAACCGCACTGGTTAGACTGATGTCAAACCTGACGTACATATTGGAGAGAAAAAAAAACAATACCTGAACACAGCAAATGCTACATGGACAATTCAACCTTCTGGCACGTCCATCCATGTTCTAGGAGGCGGAGCTACCATTCATGGGCCGCGGAACCGGGGAGCTGGGGAGGATGCAGCCCCCCCCCCCCCTCCACCTTTTTGAGTACACACGTTTCATAAAACTTCGGAAAAAGGGTTCGAAAATTGTCATTAATGAGTGAAATCAAATCAGCCCAGGCCCCCCCCCCCTCAAAAACACTTCGCGGCCCCTACCATTAATGCATATAGCTCGATTATAATTTGATAGTGTATGGTATTGCACTTAAGAGAAAGTTATTGAGCGAAAGCTGAAAAATTCGAGAAAAATGAGCAATGAGATAAAAAGATGAGAATGATAAGAACATGGATTTGGGAAATTCTGGGTCGCAATTATTGATTTGTAAAAACAATCTCAACTCGTTTATGTGACTGGATTATTATCTCTGACAACTCTCCATGTTAGTACACACAGTTATAATTTCTTCGGAGTAACTTTTCCTTCTTGCCTTTGCTGAAGGCAGCATCACTTTGTTTATCAAAAAAAAAGTTCGAGGATGAAAATGAAATTTTTGTTTCCTGCAAAGCAAATGCTTACCTCAAGACGGGATACGCCTCGAAATAAGTTTTGAAATGAGATTTAACAAGCTTATGATGTCCTAATTCACGTGATAATTCTGTATTCAAAATGATCATCAAAATCAAGAGAATGTATCTAGTTTCATCAATTTGTCTCTGCTTTATTTTATGCATATAAAGATAGCAATTTTATAAAATGTTTAGGGGCCTACTAATTTATTCCTATTTCATTCTGATTTTCTATATTCATACTGCTCCACCAATATCCCAGAGAAACACAAACCATTTTTAACAGTTGTTTTGGACTCGAGTAAAAAAAAAAATGAACGTTACTTTTTGTTTTCTTTTTTTTTTTTTTTTTTTTTTTTTTTACATCTAATGCTTGTCATGTTGATTTTGTTCAGGTAGTCCGCCGTAACCTGTTACCATAGCAACTGAATTTGATGCTGCCGTGTATCTTGTCAAAACCAGAGATTCTCTTGCAAACTGAAATGTCATGTGCAGTGAAGAAAATCAATTTTTCATTTGACACACCTATAAAAGAAGGCTATTGAATTGAGAATCTAAGTCCAAATAAATAAAATATAATAAGCCTAAAGCCTATCAGAATGGAATGAATGTAAATAAATTTTTCGTCAAACCACCGTATCATTTATAAGATATCTATTTCTATTCTATTCTTTGGGGAATAAAAATATTCTTCATCAGCACTAATTTAATGGATCTTAACAAAATCGTGAGTTAATTGTTATAGTTTTCATTAAACATGGATTAGTAGGCTTACTGATACAAAAAAATGACTTCAAAATGTGTGTAAAACATATTTGAAAATGTGAAAGTACAAACTCTATTTTACACTTTAACTGTTAAAAAAAAAAAGCCTTCATCGAGGAACCTTTTGAACTAGAATCAAGCGTATCATGCAGAGATGGAACGAAACGCATGCTCAATCGTCCATGCATACATTGCCAAACGTTGTCGAGTGATGATGCTGCGCTCGCGCACACAAGACACTACAAAGCGAACACACCGAGAGGAACCGTGCACCCACGCACATCAAGCTCTTTAGGAGCAGGACGCTAGTATCTCCAGCAGGTGATGATTGTGACGCTATAAATATTTGCACATCATTCTCTACTTGAAGTGTTTACAACTCCCGCTCTTCTTGAACGTTTCCCATTTCATCAGCGTCTTATAAAGTACCAGTTTGAACTGCTACTTTGAGTTTGTGTATCACGAGGAGATGACTTTCATAGCAAGAGGTGCTTTTGTGATATGGAGAATGCGATGAGATGTTCGTGGAGAGCTTCGATTGATCGCAGCGAGCCATGGTTGTTGCGGTGAGAGGATTATGAGCTCTTGGTCTGATGCACTGGCAAAGGGTAATCTTAGTCAGATGTAAACGTATTGAAGGAAAAGGTGCTTAGGTGAGTATGGTGTTATTACATAAATATCGACCCGGTTATCATTGTGCTTTGTTTTTGTTTTTGTTTTGTTTTTGTTTTTTTGTCCTTGACGAGTATGATTATTTGCATTCTCTGTAATGCATCAGATATTGGTTATGATTCATAAAACAGAATACTAACTGGTTGAGTATATTTGCATAACTGTCATGTAGAAGTTAATGCTATAGTGAATTGCAAAATATATGATATTTATGATGTCTACATTATGTAGGAATCCTTCTCAGATTGACTTTAATGATATTTTTTCAGGAGAAAAAATGAATGCTTATTTTTCAAATCTTTTCCTGAAGGGTTTACTAGCACTTGTTGAATCATGCATTATGCCTTATATACTTATTACTCTTCAGTACAGCATAAGCTTACCTATAATACTTTCTGTTAATCTTAAATTAGTTGGTTGATACACCTTATCAATTTCGTTTTGTTTCTTTCAATAATAAAGAAGGTTCATTTGTTTGTTGAACGTTGAAGTATTTTTCAATTACAAGAGTATTTATTGTTATTACTACTATTCTTATTATCATTATTTGTTTATTATTGTTATAGTTATCATTATTATTATTATTATTATTATTATTATTATTATTATTATTATTGTTATTATTGTTGTTGTTGTTATTATTATCATTATCATTATTTAGTGTTATCATTATACCATCAAAATCATTTCAATGAAATAATTTCTATGAAATAATCCTAATTGTGCCTTTATCATCTGGTAATGCAGTCTAATCTCTCTCTCTCTCTCTCTCTCTCTCTCTCTCTCTCTCTTTCTCTTTCTCCCTCCCTCTTTTCGTTTCTCTTTTACACACATACCCGTTCTCTCTCTCTCTCTTTCTCTCCACTCTTTTCATCTTTCTTCCTCTTTCTCCCCTTGTGTAGACAGTTAAGGAATGATTGAAAATAATTCAAGGAAGATCCAAAATTTAAGTAAGAAAAAGGTGTAGAAAGTCTGGCAATAATCCTTTAATACGTTGAGTGTAATTACTTGTATATTCTTTCGAATCTATTTCAATTGAAGCAGGCTCTGGAGATATCTATGAAGAATTTAAGGTGCCCGTGACTAAATGAATGAATGTCATTGTAGCGGTAAAACAAAGAATCTAGTGTCTCGAAATATTGTTTTCATTTCTTTTTAAAAGATAGTGGCTTGGCCATGGCATAAAACATTCTTGACAGTGCAAAAAATGATATAAACCAGGGCCCCGTCTTATAAAGAGATGGCTACTGATTGCACCTTAATTTTGAGATTGATATCAATCGCAACTCTATACATAAGAGATATAGGAGACTAAATTTGCCATTATTTATAGACTTGCTATGGATTCAAATCGATCCCACCTCTTTGTAAGACAGAGCCCGGAAATATATATATTTTCTTTTGGGGAGTGTTTTTGTTCTTCTTAGAAGTTTATGCCTTACAATCGTCAGCAATCCTCTTATATGTACCATTTTTTCGTCATGAGATGATCATAGTCGCCACAATTTCTTACCACGTGTATTTGTGTTTGAATTGTGTTGTGTATATTTCTATCGCTATTCGCGCACTTGGAGATCAATGAATGCTTACACGATAAGCAAGATATACATTGATCGACGTCACTCTTTACGTAGGCTATGTATCATGACGTGTAATCAACAATTAAGTTGCACAAAAGCTCCAAAATAACAATTTCCCTTCAGGATTATCGATAGGATATCGCGGGGATATACTGTTAGATCGAGGCGTCTTGTTTAGTGAGCCGACATGCCTAATTGTGTAATTTAAGCTTGGATCAATCCATTGAGCCTTTGTTTGTCTAGCGTATGCTTACAATCATCAAAGCTGAAACTGTATCTCGTCTGGGACTCCATTTGGAAAAACAACTTTTATATGAATAGCTTTTGACACCCTCAGGGAAGGACTGGTGAAGCGAACTTATTAGATGAAATAGTAGACCATGATAAGGAAATAACAGCATGGCTTGTTTGGGTAAAAATATCAAGTTATTGATTGAATTCCAATCTCGCTTAAAGCAGAGATACATTAATAATTATCATCCCTTGATGAATAACATGTTGTGACTGAAGAGACAGGACAGATGCTAATTCGTACCTACAAAATAAAACAAGTCATCATTACGCAAAATGTTGTAAATATTTACAAAGAAATTTAGTTTGAGGGTAGCAGCTTCATTAACGTTATTTTTTGTTGTTTTGTGTTGTGTTGTCTTTTTTAAGAATGGGTTTATTTCATTTGTTCAGAAGATTTTGAACATGGATATAGATCAGTGGCATCGCTTCCTTTATCATCATAGCAAATAAAGTCCCTTTTCGTGATACAGAAAAAAAAAAGAGTGCGAGAAAAGAAAAGATGGAGAAAAAGGGAGGTAGAGAGGATAGGGAAAATATATGAAGGCGAGATCACTGAAATGGTTGATCGCTTAACGGGGTTAACGAAAACTTTTTTCACCTAGTCATCATCCCTCCATGCCTAAAGGTGGTTAGGGTTTGTAATATACAGCTATGGTGATCTTGGGGCACTGTGACGGGTGATATAATATACAGTTACCATGATTATGCATCATGAAATAACTAGTACGTGCAGCACTTGGCGCTGCGAGCTAACCAGTTATTTTGTATACTTCTTTATAAACAGAAGTATTTAAAACCTTGAGACAGACGTGCAGTGTATGATTACTATGGAACAATAATCTTCTTTCATTTTCTTTATTTCTCACCAGCACTTTGAGTAATCCTGAAATAAAAGACTGAAAAATCTGTTAGTGGTTAGATTATATCACATGTTGCCATATCGAGTGCATTATGAATTGAAATTCATTCCTGACATATTTAATGGGAACATTATAAAGATTCTCAAGAGTATATTGAAAACCCCCTCGTTGGTTACCCAATCAAGAATGTTACAATTGTAAAATTACATGTTCATGAAGCGGGAGATGATGCATGGTATTAAACACCCTTCAGCAAGATTCTGGAGAGCATATTATTAGCAAACAATCCGCCTTGAAAATAAATGCGATTTTCTGCCATTCAAACATGTAAAAATTGTAACATTAAAATGCTTGAAAGACAACATGATTTGCGGTAGAAATCAGAGGCGTAGAAAAGTGGGGCAAAGGGGCACGTCCCCTCCCCCAACCAAATAAATCAAACACCTAATATTTGGCCTTGTTTATTCAACCTCATTCACTGGGACCGGAATTGGACCGGTGCCCCTCCATGATGCTATAATGCCCCTTCGATGGCTGTTAGACCCATATACGCCACTGGCTGCCAAAACAAAATCTCAAAAGTATTATTAGCCCTTAGCTATCTGACGAAGATGCCGACGCTAGGGCTTTCAAATCAAAAGAAAATGTTACAGTTGCATGTTCAATGAATTACGTAAAAGATTCATGATTTAGAGTAATAAATCTGATTATTTTTCTACGAAGCAAAACAAAATTATGCAGCTCTCTGACGCGGGTAACCAACCATGAAAGACGCACTTGTGTAAAAAATATATCGTTAGTTGGTTTCGAAATTATCCCATCGCACAATTCCATCCCACATCCTTCGTGGAAACCATTTTGATCATCTATATGAGTTTTGACACTAAAATATTAATACACTACAAAGCCGAACTGCGATATTAGAACATGAGTGAATGTCACCATATGCTTTCCATGGTCAAGGGCAGGGGTGGGATGGTAGTTAACGTTATGATGCAAAGTTCTGGTTGAAACCTTTATAGAATATCCCGAATTTAGAGTAAATTCGCCGTCATTGTAATTATCATTAATATATTAAAGTCTAATCAAACCTTTTTCTATGCCCTGAAAAGAAGAAAAAAAAATAGTCAGTCCTTTTTTGTTACCGTTGTCATGGAAATTATTAACATGTTTGGTATGGAAATTTTCATGATTGTTATTGTTTTTTTAGTTCTAAGTTGAAATTAGAATCATTTAAACTATCTTGAAATTGCCGTAATTTCCAAAGACATACTCGTCATGTGAATATTATCAAAACCATTACTGTTGCTCTTTAGAGATCACGCTATGTTTGATAATTAGCTGGGCTGCGGTCACGTGGGTGCTAAGTGATTTAGGAAAGAATTCAAAGAATTACCATGATTGATTTTTCCGTAGAATCGATTTCGTGCATGGGGAAGGCTGAGATATGAACAAAATAGCAACCAGTCAAGTCAATTCAATTATGTTGGTATAACTAATGCATGATGGCGTGAGCTTCGATTCAGGCTTGTTTACGAATAGTTGATGAGAGTGAGATATGTATGTATTTATATCAAACCATATAGAAGCCCAGATTATCTTCTTTTTCTTTTCTTTTTTCCTTTACTGTAGGAAGGACTTTTGTTTTATTTTTTTATTTTTATTTTTTTTCCATCATGATACCATTTTTGCATTGACGCGCCTACTAGGTGCCAGAAATTAGATTGCAAACGTTGGTGAACAATGATCAGTATCAGCGTTACTATGGTAACAATTACTTTATCCCTTTCAAAATCGCAACAAAATATAGAGAATATTTTCATATCACAGACGGTGTTGGATCATATGACGATACAAATGCTTTTTGCACTGAACATCGATACGTGGCACTTAAATTCGGCAAGACCCAAGTTCATTCCAAAAGCACTTAGAATTTTGTAGAGTGGAACATGTCATTCATCGTTTTGTTACAAATAAAAGCAACGAGAACAGGAGCGGGAAAACGCTGTGAATGTCAAAGCCTACATTAATGGATTTAGAGAAAAGAAGATCATATTTTTATGTAATTCGTTACATGTGACTTCATAGGTTTACTTATAATTTTGGTAAAAAGTTAATGCGATTTTTGTATATCACTCATTTTGATTTTTGAAAAATACAAAACTTCTGAGTGCAGTACGGATTCAGTTCGTATAAGCAATAAAGAAGATTAATAACGACAAAACATTTTGTTTCGTCGCCACATCTGTCCTTGAATAGTATTGGTAATATGGGTGATTCCTTTAAACTAAATAAGATTTTTCATAACCAAGTCGTTTCAGAGACCGTATACCAGTCTAAAATCTCTTAATCTTAATCTTAATTCATATATTTCAGAATAGTTTGTGTTTTTTTTTTCTTCTTCATTTTTTTAATGATTTCAGAGATGTTTCAATATTTTTAGAAGACAATTGTAAAAATGATTTTTATCGTATAGAAATATAACTTTATAACAGTCACAAATTAGTCATTTCATCTCTGCTAGTTATAGTTTACCATATACAATTATGAAGTATAGGAATGATGTTGATTTTAATAGGCAAATTTTCTCAAACCACTGCCTACAATGATCTTATCATGGCAAATAATATCCTCCAAAATTAATTTGTTTAAAATTTATCTTTAATTTCCATTTAATTACAGACAGCAGATAAAGCAAACATTGATCCTACGTCTCATTGGCTATAACACATACGTGCCTTCGTGTAGCCCTCGAGCGTCTATCCAGCTCAGACAATTATTGTATCCATGGTAACACGAAGTCTTACAAATCCACGTGTGGGCGCGACGCGAAATGACTTCATCTTCGATTTATAGCCTATGAGGCATCGACTGGGACTTAGAAGATATCACATCATCTCCGTTCTGCAAGAGATCATCGTCAGGATGCAGAATAATCGCCCGCCGAATCTTCTGTCTTTAACCTTCTTCGGCTCTCCTCCATCACCAACGTGCGTATGGCTGACACGGCATTAATTTGCATTGAAGTTCGGAACTTCAGCGCCACCTTCTTAATGAGCATGTGACACGATTTTACAGCTCCATGGATCAGAGGTGTCAGATAATCAGGCGATTTGTTTCTTAATTTGTCTACAGCTAAGAATTTGTATAATTAGACTTTGCTGTTATTGGAATGCTGCAATTAAGTGGGTGTCTTGAGCATCTTTTGAATCAGCGAGAGAAAGTTGAAGTGAGTTGAAAATTTAACGCACTGCACTAATCAAGTGGGCCTATATTGTAAAGACCAGGCAAGGAACATTATAGTCTTGTAAGTCTTCTGGACCTAGCTGATGGCCAATGGCGAGCTTCAGGTAAAATGAAGGAATTAAAGAACTTTTCTTGGCTTGTATATCATATTATCATACACTGCTTTAGTTTGAAAAACAAACTCCTCTTCAACAGTATTGTTTCTTATCTTTTCATTTCTTTTTATTTGTAATCGTTTTGGGGATGAAAAGAAGGTATTTGAGTAAGAGTGAAATTCGTTTTATATACGGGTTGCTTTATTGATCCAAAGGCCTTTGGATTCCGTACGTTGATCAAATGAATCCGCCCTAGATATTGACTGCACAAGTTGGCTTCATTCATTTTTGCATTTACACAGGCCTTATTGTTTCAGAATATCTTGAAAAATGTTCTCAAAATAATTATACGCCATAAACTAATGTTTCTTCCCACATCTCGGATACTTTATTAAAACTTTGTTCAACATTGAACATAGTATAATTCAAATGTATAGTCCAGTTCTATTGGCTACATTACAAGCAAGTAATAGATAAAGAGTGAAGTATTTCTCGGGTGCATTTTGTAGATCGAGGCACCATGTGGGTTTTTATTCTACAATAAAGAAATCTTCCGTAATCCGCTACGATTGCTTATTTAAACTTCCAATTTGATTATATGGTTTAATATAGAAATGTTATAAAGGCCCAGGAGAAGGCTTATAAATATATATTTTTTTTTATTCGTTGACTTTATTTTCCCTTCCAGTGCGAAATCGTAATCTCGGTAACGGTAACAACCACTGAAAAGAACGATCATTTTTGACATCCAAGGGTCAGTAAAATATTTGCATGGAGTGAAATCTAGCAAGAAACACAGATGTAGCTGGAAACCAATCGCAACTAATATATGAATTTCTCCAGACGACGCGGTGAATCGATAACATTTCTCCATCATGTTGAACATGGGAGCTGTGAAGGGGTTTGATGTCTTCCTAGACGACCCCTTGGAAGTCTATCATTCTGGAGAAACCCTTCGAGGTCACGTGATGCTAACTCTAACCAAGGATCTGGCCATGAAAGGTAAGATGTTGACTGATTCTGTTGATTTCCTTAGTTCGAAGTATTTAGTTGTTCGGTTGCTTTTCTACCGAATCAGAAAATCCATTACAGAGTGTTTAAATTGTACACACTCTAAAACAAGTTGGGTAAAATTTCAGCCATTAGGCCTACTGAGTAAAATATTCCCCAACAAACATGCATGTTCCACTTTTACCCAACTTGTTTTAGAGTGCACTGACATAATACTGATTAACATTCATAACCATATTATGCATTGATACCCTTTGCTAAACTAACGCAGTCATAAAGGGCTGGTTTCTTTTCTTTTTCTTTTTTTTTTTCATAAGATTTTATTTTTCCGATAACGATAACGATAACTATAACGAGATTTTCAATTAAAGGTGCACCCTACTCTGTGATGAGTATATGCGTGAGTATGCTCATGTTTGTTACTGGTAGGGAAACTCTAGGGTGTACCTTTAATGCAAAATCTCGTTCTCGTTCTCGTTCTCGATATCGTGACCAGCCCATTAAGGTACACCCTATACTGTATGGAGTGTACGTGTGAGTATTTTCGTGCCTTTTAACCCCAGATAAAATGCCTTGCTCAAGGGCATAAGTGCCGTACCGGGGATCGAACCATAGATCGAACGCCCGAACCTCGCATCTCCAGTCAAGCGCCTTAAACCACTGGACCACGGCACCTCCACTTGTTCAGAGCTGGTCATATTTGTCCGATAACGATATTGATAACAATTTTTTTTCATTAGTGGAGGTGCCGTGGTCTAGTGGTTTAAGGCGCTTGACTGGAGATACGAGGATCGGGCGTTCGATCCCCGACACGGCACTTATGCCCTTGAGCAAGGCATTTTATCTACATTGCTCTTTTATCGTACATCAAATAAATGAAGTGCTATAGGCATATTGATGCCAGCGTGTGCATGTGTGTTATTTAAAAAAAAATAAATAATAAAATGTACACCCTAGGGGGGAATAACCTCGCCAGTCATAAGGACCGCTATTCATAAGGACCACTTATTCATAAGGACCCATAACTCGTGACTAAATGAATAGCGGTTTTGTACGAATAGCGGTCCTGAAGAATAGCGAGCAAACCATAGACAAATTTTCCTCACTATTCATAAGGACATCCCTTCATAAGGACCATTATTCATAACTACTCATAAGGACCGCTATTCATAGCGCGTAATAAATGAATAGCAGTTTTCTATGAATAGCGAGAGGACCCGCTTTATCTACATTGCTCTTTTATCGTACATCAAATAAATGAAGGGCTAAAGGCGTACTGATGGAGTGTGCATGTGTGTTAGTAAAACAAAAATAATAATGAAATAAAAAATAATTATGAAAGGGATGAATTTTGTGCATGTGTGTTAGTAAAACAAAAAATAATAATGAAATAAAAAATAATTATGAAAGGGATGAATTTTGAAAATTTGGCTGTCTTATACAATAATTTTTTTTTTTTTTTGTCAACAACACGGTTTTGGTATTTATAGAAATAATAGAAATGTCTTATTATTGGCCAATCTTGGGTTGAGTAGAGCTTCCAGGCACCAGTCAAGAGGAATTAGTCTGCCAAATGATAATTGTAAGAAAGAAAATTGATCGACGTAATTAAAATGAAAAGCATCTACGCATTGTGTTATTACTGCGAGCTAGGATGAAGAAGGAGTACGATGGTATTCTCCCGACACTTGAATCAGTAAAGACAGAAAAAGAGGATGAATTAATATCATGCAAGATCCGTTAGAAGGAACATGTAGTTCATATTACTGCTGCTTTATTTAATAAATTTTAATATTATTAGATAAATATATTGTGGCCGGGAAACTGTTTCTTTTATTTCTTTGTCAGTATGGCACAGAAACGTCTCATTGTAATGCTCCACAGAGGAGTGGAGAATGTGCACTGTATAATGTGCAGAATCGCAATAGACCTGTTCAAAAAGTTTTTTCAAATTTATGTATGTTTCTTTCCTGGGGACCTAGTAACGAGGTAATCCATTAACCTGTTATTAATGAATGAAATTTCAAAAAAGTTTGAAGTTTTTTGTGAACGTTTCCGGCATCCTGGGTCGTGATTTGTTCGTGATTTCTTCTCAAAAATGCCTGAAAAGCTTCGTCATGTGCGCACGACCTACTCATGACGTGCGTGATGTTCGCAAAATCTTCGTGAAACCCCAAACAGATTTCGACAGTTTCGAGAATGTCTCGCGCATGTCTCGCGAAAGCAGCGAAGTTCGTCCGATCATTTCCCAAAATATTCACGAACTGTTCGCGAACTTCTTGAGAATAGGTGAATTCGCCAAAGAAGCAAATGCGAGCCTTTCACGTCGGGGCCCTCTGTTAATTCGCCTACCGTTCTCGACGATTAATTTGTGAATGTCACGAAGTATTCCCGAACTATTCGCGAGCTACATACGAACAAAACCGACGCTTTCGCGAACGTTTTGCGAAGGTTTTGCTCACGCTACATTTTCAAGGAGTTCGTGCGAAGTTCTCACGAACGTTTGGCGCACGTTTTCCGCATGTCAATTGGCGGCAAATCGGCACCACTTGACGTCTGGCCTACATAAAGCGCACTATTCACGAAGAGACCGATCAACTCAAGACAGCTGTCAACAAGGTTCGCATTTAGTCGCGTGTTCTTCGTGTCTGTGGACTGGCCATAGTCCTGCAGCGCTACACACGACATTCGCACATACGTTGTGAGAACTACGCACAAACTTCGCAAGAATGGTTTACGGCTCCATGTTTGCGAATTTTCGGAGAAAAACTTCTCCGAATGTTGGATTTTGCCATTTTTTCGACATTCGCCTCCTTCGCGAATCGTTCGCTTGCCCCGTGAAAACCCACCTTAACTGGTAAGGCGCTATATATGAAACAGCTATTATTCTTCTTCTTATTATTGAACATATTTCTACATCTCTTATCCAATCCAAAGGTAAAATTGAAACAAAGAGAAATGAATTTTGCAAAATACTATTAAAGTAATATTATAGTTATACATCCTTTGTCATAGGAATTATTTCAATTTCTGATTATCATTTTTAAGCAGATATTGCTAATTTTACGATTTGTACACGTATAGTGCACAGGTATAACGAGTAAAATACATCAATAGATATACATTTCTTTTATATGATTTATTCGTGCGGAAGTCTTTGTAGTATTGAAGAAATACGCTTCTGTTTGACAAATTTATTTTGATTGTAAGGAAATCAGCGTGATTTTGGACGCTTATTTTCGTTCGAGTTGACACATGTTTTCGATTATTGATCAAAATAATTATCACTGAAACAATATTTTCCTCCCTAAAACGTACAGTTGATTTTCCACATGATTCGTTGAAATTTTAGGCTTATTAACACCTCCCACAAAGATCTTCGTCACAACTAACGTCACGAATGCTCTAGTCTACCTGGTTCTGTTTTTCATTTTTCCTACATAATTTGGTACCGAAGATCAGAAATATGATCAGAGGAGCAACAATGTAAAGCAACATGTACATACATCATGTACATCTACATACAAGGGTGAAAAACAATGATATTGTGTAGTCTGACAATTACGAATATGAATGACTAGAATTTTAAAAAATAGAAAATTCTAAAAGCCTTGAACTCCTATTTTTCCCTTATATTCTCAACACCTGGAACAGCAGTGAATAGGGGCATTTCTCATTGGATGTCTCGAGTAAAAGTATGAATTAGGTAGAATACCAAGGCACACATCAATAATTTTAGCAAGATATAGAGTATATGAAATGCATGAAACACAAATCACACTGAGATATTTTTTAAAAGATTCGACTGTCTTAAAATAGTGTATAGTTACTTTATATTCATAACCTTTTCCATGTTTTCTCTCCACTCAAAACCTTGTTATGCGATGTAATGACAATACTTTATTTCCCATTTCAAATGTTGAATAGTTTGATTTTACAACAAATTATATATTTAGAGGTATGTTCATCCATAGAGGTTATACGTTGAACCACTAATTGGAAGACACGAAGGGAATGATAGCGTTCATATCCGAAGTAGTCAAATGACAATTATGTCAAGTTATCATGGTGATTGTCGTAAAATGTTGCCGACATTTGGACCTAAAATTTAAAATTGAAATTTGAGTTGTAATCTTTCAAACAATGTACATAAAACTGAGAGTATATGGAACACCTGTAACTCCATGAGTCATCCATAATGATTAACAAATTTAGAGGCTCAACCCGCGACATAATTAGGTGGGAGTAAGCGAACGGGATTCTCATTATAAAAACCGTATATCCAACTAATTGAGGCATCTATCATGACCGCGTGCGGAAGATTACCTGATAAAAATACGTTAATCACTAAAATGCGATATTTTACCGCTGGGCATTGGGAGTAACGCCTCTTAAGCCCACCGCACACTTATTACGATCGGTCTGCAATCTTATCTCGGCAGAAAATGTAATTTAGCATTTGATATAAACACTTGAACGTGTAGAATATTTTAAGATATTTTCTAAATAGTCATATAGATAGAAAAAAAACACAAAGTATCGCCTATTGCGAGCTATTCATCATGTATATGTCAGTGAATGTCAAAGTTGGTTACAAGTCATGGCAAGGAATGCCAAACAACACTATTTCCTTTCTTACTTTTACATGGGTAATGATCTGTCAAGTAATAATAAAGAAGGTCATTTTGAGTTATTAAATATTAGATTATAAACATTTCCATGAAGAGGGCCGGAAGTCATTATACACTGAAGTATGATCAGGGTTAGATAATACTGCTTCTTTCCTTTCCATCTACTGCACAACTTGTCTCCCATCACGTGTACTCCATGTGAAAGGACTATGATTAACTTCTTATGCAGTTAGAAGAAATAGCACCACCCTTTTAGTAAAAAATATAATCACATTTTCCACTTCATTCAAATCGATATTTGTCGCCAACGCCCGAAGTAATTGCGGTTTACCACACGTATTCTTCAAGTGTTATCGAAATATTACAGAAGTATTTACAGTTAACGCGTAGGTCTGACTTCATTATGTTCATGAAGCGAAAACAAAGAGAATTAGTAGTCTTACTGTGCTTTCTCTACTTTTCTGCTTTTTTTTTTTTGCTAATAAGTCAATGCAAATGGAACGAATTAAGAATTATACACGCAGGGGTGTTTCCAGAAATTCATTCACTGTTCACAGGAGGGGCGGTATCCTCCCCTAAGCGGGGGGGGGGGGGGGGGGTGCGGAATGTTCCTTGGCTGCAGATGCCCCGCTTGCCGTAGACCCACTGTAGATTAGATATTCAAATATTTTATTCTGCGCCATCAAACAGGGGGTGGGTATACGTCGGCTTAATCTATGCTTGCTACGCCATTCCTGTTGATGAAAATGAACACACACAAGGTGTAAGTGCTATTTTCATAATATAAATGGATGATGAATACTAATTGAACCGTAATATGATTATGTCAGTAGTAAAATGCTAATTAGAATGCGAGTAATCCCTGGGGACGGGGGACGGGGGACATATACCCCGGGAATTTTAAATGTTGTACAGCTACCAGTAAAGGTAAGTTGCCCTCCCCCCCCCCCCCCCCCCCCCCCGCCATAACAAGAAATCGCCGCACATGATTTATAGCATCAAAAGAGATAAGTTCATTTGAAGATTGTGGCAACCATTAATAATTCTTCATACTTGACTTGAATAGAAAAACATAGATCAGGGGATTTGAAAAAAATACTACAAAGTAAAAGACAAAGGGGGGAGGTGTAATTCCCCTTTAAAAATGGGAGTTTGCTCCCCCCCCCCCCCAAAAAAAAAAAAAGAAAGAAAGAAAGAAAGAGAAATGTAGGGTGCGCGCCATCTACGGCCCCATTGGGTTAGGATTAGGATTAAATTGATAAGATATGTCTGGAATCGATTCTTCAACCGGTGTAGTTTGATGAATGTTATAGTATTTAGGCATGTGAAGACAAGTGCTCACAAGTGCTCACAAATGGGAACACAGATTCTTTTTCCATCTCTTTTCGAATCACGCATGCAGATAAAAATGATGGACAAAAACAAAAAGGCATCTCGTCGTTATACTCTGTACCATTGGTAGTATATTGAATACATTATCTTGGGACACAGCGTCATAATTGAAGGTCGATCGGAGAAAGCAACCGTGAACAATACCTGGGGCCCTATATATTACCACTTGAAATATGACGAGATATGAATAGATACAAAAAAAAAATAGCATATAATATTGAACCAAAAATTGTTTTCTCAATCTCCCTCTTTCCTTGTCTTTCGTCACCCCCCCCCCTCTCTCTCTCTCTCCCTCTTTCTACCTTTCCTTGGATTTTAGCATTTGTTTGTATATTTTCCTCTATTCGAGCCGAATATAAATTCATAGTTTTTTTTATCCATATCATGAATTAAAGATACTTTCTTAGTATTTCGAATGGTCATCACAGTAGTTACGATGCTCATTGATTCTTATTTGGAACGTAGGAAAGCAGAAAACGCCGCTGAAAGTTTTTAGAAAAATAATCAACGTTTAGTAAGAGAAAATTATGTAAATTTTCAACAAGGATAATAAGAATTCTATTCGTACTGCGTTACAAATATCGTTGATGTTTTTCTTCGCTGTCCAGGGTCCTGTTTCATAAAAATTGTTATCAATAACAAGTTACAATAAATGTTATTAAAATCATTGCTTTTGATTGGCTGTAAGCAAATTTGTCATGGAAATGTGGCATTTGTTATTGATAACAATTTTTATGAAACAGGGCCCAGGTCAGTTTGATTATTTGATTAGAATGATAAATTGTAACGAAGAATAACCTGAAAGAGATGCATGCGTTGAAGGCTTTCGGATGATATAGTTGATATATATATATTGGCTTTTTCGAACAATTTTTCACTATTTTTTACATCAAGCATGTGCACAATTAGGAGAACAAAGAAATACTGACGGAAAGTGAGTAATGTTCAGAGATGAGATAGGCTAGGGACTTAGTATGGGAAGAGAATGATGAAAGAGGATAGCGACAGAGAGACAGAATGATACATCATTATAAAGAGATAAAGAAAGTGGCAGCACAAGAGTTGCAAAGATTGCAAAGTCTTCTGTACAGAATACCCTTTTTTCCCATTTAATTTGCCCCTCCTCCCAACATTTTTCCTTGCCCTTGATAGCTTCCCCTCCTCCCCCAACATCTCAGTATATGGTGATATTGCTCGAGGTAGGCAAAATGAGTGAAAATGAGATAATAGAGACTGTGATGGCAAAAACGGGGGGGGGGGGGTAAATTTATTTCTTTAGCGAGCTATCTGACATGTCCGAACTTCCACACTCAAATCTCTCCATGCATGTAATCAATATATGTGAACATACCCTGCCCTAGATCAGCATACACATGATACATGTAAATATATTAGCTTTCAATATTTTATGGGTATATCTTTGAATTAAGGTATTGTAGAATATGTGAAAGGGAAAACTAATTAACGTCATTTATAATGTATATCATCAGGATATAGGCGAGACGGGATTGAAAGGCGACACGCAGCATCATGTTACAATTCATTTCACTGCAGCAGCGAAGTTTGCCTTTGCGACAGACAACCATGACATTTTGCTATCCATCTCCATATCCACAACTCTCCCATGACACAACACACCTTAGAATGAAATGCATTGCACAAATAATGAAAATTCGCAAACTCATGATTTCCGCGCTCATTGCTATATGCGACCTTCTATTTTACGACGGAAACGGGTATACATCGGAGGTTTGTCCGTGTAATTACCCTTGTGGATTAACGTAATTATTCACTGCGGTATTTGTTACGCCGCTGTAATATCCTCACGCTAGTATCAGAAGGGTTTATTAACATTCATGTGCTTGTAAATAAGGGGGAATTGGTCTCTTTGAATTACAGAATGACAATTAAAGGCCACCGCATCTCTTCTTAGCTTTTGATATATGTAGTACTTTCTTCTCCTTGGTTTTTATTGCATAGTTATTGAATTTTATTACATTGCAACTATCAAAATATGTGTAAAATGATGAGAATGTTAATTCAGTTTCATTTTTCTTCTGCATGTTATCATGTACTTCTGCTGATGTTGTTTATGAATTTACTGATTTTACATTCATATCCAACAAGTGTAAATATATTACTTCAAACTCATTGTATCAATACCTATCTATAAACGTCTAAAAGAATGGACTACGTAACAGCCTGAAATAAACAAACTAGGTCCTTGTCGTCACGCATAAAGTATATTCATTATTATGTAAAGCAAGACTAACCCTGGATGACTACGTTCGATAGAGTCGTTTATTATGCCGAATTACTCATCTGATAATCATCTCCCGTGTCATCTTTCAATGATAAAAACTATTTTTAAAAACACATAAATAAACAATCTGTTTTCATCTCGAGAACGACACTAAAGGAGTAGCGCTACGAAGAAGTAATTTTAGAACATACCAGTTTATACCAGTGTTTTCATTATCATGATTCAGCTGATCAGCCGAAGAGATTTTAAGATATCAAGTATACGAAAACCTCGACTCCAGAGAAACAACAGAGCGATAAATAAAGCTTTGTCATTGTCTCTCATGGGCGTTTTGCGTAGGTGATAAGCTATATGGTTACATGTTCTACCTAAGTCTGTGAATAGGCCTAGACTTTTAACATTTAAACATGATTCCCCCACACTGAGTGCTTAAGGGCCGTAATTTCCCGTGAGATATCACTGACATTCGTAGTTGGTGTTGTAATTTCATTACATTACGCATGAAGTTTAAAATGGAGCTTTTGCGCAGCTTAGTTTTTCAATCAGAAGGAAAAAAACGCTGTTCACTGCCGACATTTCAATCTTCATACTTCAACTCTTCTGTAGGCTAAACAAATTCTTGGATGGGTTTTATTTAAAACTTTGTAGGCAGATTTGTCTTGGGTAAAGAAGTTTTTAAAGTAACATGAGGGGATATGAAAAATGGAAACAAGGAAAAAATATGGAAATTTTGAAGTTTTCTGGCAATAACAGTGAGTATGAAACGACTTATTTGCGATTGAAGTACGCATTAATACCAATGGCAAATAATATTGGCTTATCTGAACCCTTGCTTCGGGGGGGGGGGGGAGAGAAGGGGCAAAACATCCGATTTAATGGTGATTCATGAATTTCTGCAAAGTAATCAATTTTCTGGGCCCTGATTTGCGTGGACAGGGGCTTAGGGTGACGGAAGTTCCATTTCTTCTTACTTTATAAATTTTATGATTTTGATTTCGATATATCATTAGAACAATATTGTAATGTCATAGCGCCATCAATAAGTTATTTGCGAGCGGACGAAGCGAGCCAACACAAATTTTGGCAAATTTCTTTTTGCATTACATTTTTTTTTTGACAGGTGCATTAAAAAGATAATGCATGACTTAGAACATATTGATTTCTTTGTCTGAGGATTTTTCAGACTGATTGTAATGGATAGCATAAGAATGTCACGAAATTGTTTTTATTGAGCTGCAGCTATCTTAGGAGATTCGTGAACCTCGTTCTCTTCCCTTCTATGATATTAAAGTTTGACTTGACGTACACTGGACAATACTGTGTAGTGGAAATTTTGAAGTTTTTTTTTTGGCAATAACAGTGAGTATAAAATGACTTATTTGCGATTGAAGTACACACTTTGTCCGAGGTCGGATTGCAGCCGAATCGAACGTCTTTGAGAATATGTAAAAAAATAAAACGAACAAAAAAGTATCGTTTACTTTCTTGATTGAAAATTTGTCAGAGGGTAAACTGCCCTCCTTGCCCCCCCCCCCCCTCAAAATACTTTAGTGCATAATAGTTATGTAACTGAAAAAGCGATTATTATTTTTATTATTATCATCATTATTATTGATGCTGTTGTTTTTATTATCATTATTATCATCATTATTATTGTTGCTATTGTTCTAATTATCATTATTATTATCATCATTATGGTTATTATTATTATCATTATTGTTATTATTATTTTTACCTTATTGTTGTTATTATTACCTTATTATTTTTATCACTATTATTATTATTATTATCATCATCATCATCATCATCATCATCATTATTACTATTATTATTATTGTTATTATTATCATCATTATCATCATCATCATCATCATCATCATCATTATTACTATTATTATTGTTATCATCATCATCATCATCATCATCATCATCATCATCATCATCATTATTATCATAATCCCCAAAATGATCCAGGTAGTGCTGTTTCTTTTGTGTAAATCTAGCCCCTGTGTCGCTGCCAAAACCTCAATAATGAACCGACTATCCAAATGGTTCGTATAAAATACGGAAAAAAGGAATGTTGACAAGCAAAAACCAGTTTGTTACGGTATAAATGATAAAAGATGATACAATTTTATATAACTTGTTTCGTGCACTATTATGAAACAAAATGTGAATCATGCTCATAGCATTTACTATTTCATTTTGACGCTTTATTTGGTATATAGCTGATGCATTCAGGCGAGTCTTCAATTACGATGTTCAATGTTTTATAGCTCATTGCTATCTCCTTGGAGGGAGATGGAAACTTCACGGGCATGACAAAGCATGTATGGTGAGCCATAAACATAATGAAATAGAATCAGTAACCATGGCAACAATAAACGATATGGGCACCAGGAGAGTAGTGTGTTGCTATACATTCACGGATAACGAGCGAGGGGGAGGGGGAGAAGAAAAAAGAGGGAGATGAGGCCTGGGAAAGAGGGAGAGGGAGAAGGGGAGTGGATGATTGAGAGAGAGAGAGAGAGAGAGAGAGAGAGAGAGAGAGAGAGAAAGAGATGGGGAGATAGAAAGTGTAAGCAACAGCGAAAGGAAGGAGGTTGAAAAAATAGAAAGCGGGAAGTAAAAAACAAAGCTATTGAGAAGATATAGTAGAGGCAGAAAGAACGTTGCCATACAGTGCATAAGGAGCTGAATTGAAAGTGAAAAAGGGAGAGACAATAAAAAATGAGAACGAGAGAAACAAAGAGAAGGAGAGAGAGCAGCTGAGAAAGAAAGAGAAAATGAATGGGAGAGATATACAGAGGGAGAGAGAGGGGGAGAGAGTGGGTATACTGAGAGTAAAGATAGGGAAATTACACGCATAATGCACCGAGTGAGAAATGCGTAATTATAGAGGATATAGAGGGTGTATGCCAGTAGAATATGTAAGGTAACAAGAAGCTTTGACCTAATATACGACATCACTCTCCGACCGTGCTAGATAAAGTCTTCAGTTGTGTACAATACAATCAACGCCATTAGCATTTGTAACACTCTAGTTCTCTCTATCCGATCCTCTCTCTCTCTCACTCCCTCTCTCTCTCTCTCTCTCTCTCTCTCTCTCCCTCTCCTCTCTCTCTCTCTCTCTCTCTCTCTCTCGCTCTCTCTCTCGCTCTCTCCCTATCGTCCTCTTCTCTCCCTCTTTCTTCTTTCTGAATCCATGTTGCGTGCACCTTACCCATATCAAATCAAAACACTTGGTGAAAATGTTTTCTTTGTTTACAATAATTACATCTCTCAATAAGAGTCATTTGCAGCACCCCCCCAAAAAAAAAAAAAAAAAAATTAATTAATTAATAAATGAATTTTAAAAAATACCCAACCTGTCTCTTATTGTAATAAACTCTTCTCTTCTTTTTCTCCTCTTCCCAATTTTTTTTTTTTTTTTAATATATTATCTCATTTTTTCTTGTGCAGTTTTGTATTGTTCGTGATAGAGTCATTCTTTTTCTTTCTCTCTCATTCTATCTTTCCCTCAGTCACTCCTACTTATCTCTTGTTATGTGAGTTGCGTTCCTTTTCGGATATTCGGGTGGGGGGGGGGGTGGGGTCTTTCCTCACTAACAACACGGCTCGTATGTACCTATAGTATACGACACAAAGGCTTAAATTGTGGTGGAAATATTTATTCTAAGTATTTGATCTGACTATCAATACTACACATTAAACTTGATATAGAAGACCGGTCAAGTAAGTGCTTTTTATTCCTCGTCTCGAATAAAATAATGCAAGGGGAGTGTTTATTCCCGCCACGAAAATCAGATGCTGTACATGCAGTAGATCCGACAGTTAATCTTCGAAGCAGGTATTGCGGAAACAAAATAGGGCTATTTTGACATTACTCGCATTGTGGATATAAACGTATGGATCTTGCATTTGGGGCCCAATTATTACAAAAATGACACACTCTTACTTCTGACGTGCGTATTTCTACGTTTTATGATACCAGGTATCAATTCGATACCAATCATTATATTTTATACAGAAAATGCATCAAGAAAATGGTTACAGTCGTTCATTTATCCCCCCCCCCCTGTTTTCTTGCTTCGACTTTGCGTGAACTAAAACTATTTGATCAATATTGCTATCTCCTTTCTTCATCTAAAACTACTTCAACTAACCAATTAGGTTTAAGTCTGTGAACTCTTTTCTCTTCGAAAACGTTAACAAAATCTTGAATTCTGACCATCTCTCTCTCTCTCTCTCTCACGCACACACACACACACACACCCACACACACCCGACGCGTACGCACACACACACTCACACACTTTCTCTCTCTCTCTCTCTCTCTCTCTCTATCTATCTATCTAGCTAGCTAGCTCTTCCTCTCCATTGCTGTAATTCCCCGTATATAACCCCCACCCTATCTCTCCCTCCTCTCTCTCTCTCTCTCTCTCTCTCTCTCTCTCTCTCTCTCTCTTTCTCCTTTCTGTGCCGTACCGTATATCACTTTGACTTCTTGGAATCATTATGGAGCGCACACTTAGCATCACTCAATCCATTTCATTTCTGATCTCTACAGTGCGTATCAAAAAAAGTATACACTTTGAAAATATACTCCAAAATCATAATTTCACAAAATCGATATGATTTTTTCTTATACAAATAATGTGTGAGGGTCTGTTCCATCGGATAACACTATGAGTATTGACAATATTTTACATTTGAGTGAGTATACTGACTACTTATGTAAAACTCGCCTAAAAATTGCGCCAAAATGCCTCTGTCCCGAATTTGATCAAAGTGCCTATCAGGCAATAACTGCATATTCTCAACAATCGATTCGAACAATTATATGATCCTTAATCGTATCCGCACACTCCCCCACCGCACAACACACACACACACACACACACACACACACGCACACACACACACGCACCAACTTAAACGTCCCACACAAAACATTGCAGATTATATTTTTCTGCGCACAGGTATTTTTGACTGGAGCATGTCGAAACAATGCAAAATGCGCTGCATTACAGGAAGATAGACCTAAAATGTTCCATGTTCAAGAAGGAGAGAGAGAGAGAAGAAATTTTTTTTTGAACTTTTGATTTGGTTTCTTTCTTTGGCCCATCTCTTAGAACCAGGTGAGGATGCGTTACCAAAGGATGCATTATGATATCTTTCTCATGTCATGTTTAATTGAAGAAATGTTGGAACATCATTTTAATCCATTAATTTTAATTCTCTTTTAAATTCTTATTCGTCATACGTCGTTAATGGAGTATTGTAACTTTTACAAGGAATGATAAATTTGAAGAAGAAAATGTGTGAATGTTGGGGTTGCATTAAATCTTTCCAACACTTTTCAGGCAAAAATGGGTATTGATGTAGACGATTTGTGCTGGAAGGCACCACCTGCAATGGTGATGGCGGTTGAGGGGGATGGGGTCATAGGCGTATAGTGTGAAGCTGATGTAGCTACTTCTTGTAGGCCCATGACAAAAACCAATACAAATCATTATACTCGAGATGATTGTACAAGAACGCACACCTGTCCAGATACATTTTATCCCCTGTCTTGGGAGCATCCCGCCTTTCCCCTTTATCAATTTCTGAATAGACCACTGTGGGTATGCACTACCAGGTATAGGGTTAAGAATTGAATGATTGTTCAAATCAATTATTGATACTTAACAGAGAATATGCAGTTACTGCTTGATATTCACTTTGATCAAATTCAAGATTGAGGCATTTTTGCGTACACCAATTTTTGCGAGTTTTACAAAAGTATAGCCAGTACTCACTCAAGCGTAAAATAGTGTCAATACTCATAGTGTCATCCGATGAAACAGACCCTTACCCATTATTGTATAAGAAAACAAATCATATCGATATTGTGAAATCATGATTTTGGAGGATATTATCAAAGTGTCTACTTTTTTTTTAATATGCACTGTACATGTATATTAGACGTTGATGGTATTAACGCGATCTTGTTATGCAGCGTCATGTTTTGAGCAGTGAATTATTCAATAACCACAAAATGGGCTCTCTGTAATTCAATAACCAATCATGTCTATTTAATAATACCCTTCTCCATTCCTTAGCGGCCATCATGTTTGAATAAGATTGTTGGTTTGATGTCCATCCTATCCTGCCTTGATCAGTGAACACGGAAAATAGGTCACTGTTTATACAGCATTCGTGTCCAATGTCCTAAAGGGATTAGCTAAAGAGATAGCGTCATTGCTTTTATGAATATAAATGCATTTACTAATAGCCACAAGAGCATAATAACAATAATAGCTTTCACAGTCATAAGTCGATAAATATTCAGTATCCTATAGAACATTTTGGTACTGTTCTAAAACAGAATAACTTACTGCAGTTTAAATGAAGGACAATTTTTCCTTCTACTTCTTTGGAGTTTGGAAGCTGATAACAGTGCCGATTCAGAATATAATATCAATACAATCATAGTGCAGGTATCATGATGCTTGATAACGAACAGAAAACATTTACCTCTGAAAATCAGTTAATCTATATCTTCATACCATTTGTATATGCGTTCAGAACGCACAAAACTTGCGTTTGAACGCAACTCAGGAAAATCAAACACAACTTTATTTTCAGCCAATCAGAAGTGCGCATTAAGGACTTGCGTTTGATTTTTAGGAGTTGCGATTAAACGCAAGTTTTGTGCAACGGGCCCCTGTTGGTCCAAACAAAACCTGTTTTCTGTCAAAGTTCAGGGTTTTTATGATTATTAAAGATAGCCCAAATTGTTCGTATATCCTGAGATATTTGGATGAGGGTTCATCCTCCCAGTAATTGATAATTAAGAAGAGAATGATCATGATTATTTTAGAAACCATATTTAGTACCACCCTTATTAGCACATTATACTCATTATCATACTTCATAATGCTACAAATACATGATGTTTATAAGTTAATCTAAATCAAGAAGGTGGTATTATATTCTTGTGATTATGAGGATGGCATTGATACAATCATGGTTAAGATGGTTAAGGACATGGCATTAGTATGGCTTATGCCATCTGCATTTCGACAATTCTCTTGTTGCTTTGAATTCAGGAGTGCATGGTTGAGCTGATCTGATGGATCGGATGTTGTAATGTTTTTAGTTTATTCACCGTGAATCATTGTTCCAGCAGCGTATGTACATGTACTGTGCTGTCAGTTGAATGTGTATTTATGTTTTTTCTGAAACGTATTGGTAAGGAGTGAGGGGAAAAAATGAAATAGAACGAGAGACAGAAAGAAGATAAAGAAGAGAACAAGGAAGAGTGAAATGGGAGAAGGCAAATTGTAAAAAGGAAATTATTTTACAAAATCACATTTTCTCTCAAAAGAGGCCCCATCGAGTCACGGTTGGCCTATGTACATCATTGATTATGGATGGTTTTTAAATGTGATTTATTTTGATTCCATTGAAGGTATACGTGTGGCGGTGAAGGGGGGAGATCCGGACCCAATGGAGGGAAAGACATGCCTCTGCTGCCAGCGGGAAGAGAAGCTCAACCTACCGGGGAGGGGAACAACTCTTCTTGGAGAGGAAGACGGTCTGGGGAAACGGTGAGTAAGAGCATTTGGGAATGGGATAGAGGCAGGCAGTGACGTATCTACGGGGGGGGGGGGGGGGGGGGGGGGGGGTGCAGGGCGCACTTGGAGGGGGATCAAAAAACACAAAAGAGAGAAAGAAAAAATGAAAAAATGAAGACAATCATAGTCATTAAGGATTATGCACCCCCCCCCCCCAAATTCGCAGGGTAAATACATGAGAAATGCAGTTTGTGAGGGTTTAAAATGCGAAAATTTTCTAAAGCTCGGTCGCTTTGCTCCT
Organism: Heliocidaris tuberculata; assembly: GCA_025618425.1. Lineage (NCBI taxonomy): Eukaryota > Metazoa > Echinodermata > Echinoidea > Camarodonta > Echinometridae > Heliocidaris > Heliocidaris tuberculata. The sequence continues at coordinate 9,199,340 of CM046838.1, read as the reverse complement.
TTTGCTCCCTCGCATGAATATTTTGTTGCAGGATCTCGTAATTTCGCACCCCTAGTATACTATAAATATTTTTGATAGCTTTTCTTGAAAGGGTTCAAAATTTGAAAAATAAAGATGTAATTTCTCATTTCTTTGCTAGCTATCATATAAGTTTCATCAGACTCTTGCTAAATGTTGTGCCCCCATTATAGGATAAAGACAGTGTATAAAATATCATTTGCAAAGGTCCAAAATTTGAAAAAAAATCTCAACTCGCCTTGCTAAATCCCTCCATTATTTCTAAAGGGTTTTCGTTAGCTCCCACTTTTAGAAGGTAGTCAATAAAAAACCGTTTATGAATGTACAAAATTCGAAATTTTCATACCGCCCGATTGCACAAGAAATTGTGTTTTCAGGGTTAAAAATCCAAACCATTTGTCTCTCGGTCGCATTGCTCCCTCGCTTGTACAATAACGTAGATGGTTTGGGCACTGGGAGGGGGGAGGCGCAACTTCATTGTTTGCCCCGGGCGCACTTAAATACACCACTGGAGGTAGGGGTGGGGTTAGAAGGGGTGTGAGTGGGTTATGCCATTATTTTTTTTTTTTAAGTCTTGTCGTTGAATCTTCCAAAAACATGATTTTTTTGGTGTTGTTTATTTGGGGAGTATGTGTGCTTGTGTTAGCAAATTTTCTGCTATCTTGTCGGTAAATTTGGTCAGACCCCATCCCCCCTCCTCCCCACACTCCATATTCACAAAGATCTTGCGACGCAGCCAAGACAAGGTCGTTGAATTATAAGTGCATGGATTGTCTATATATTGAGAAAATGCTGGCAGGATGACAGATTGAAGGAAACCGGAAAGAAAGGTAAGATGCAATAGGGGCATATAGGCTGGTTAAGGGAAGTGTGCTGGGTATGACATTCCGGGGGAGGATACAAAATATATATAACCAAAAGAGAGAGAAGGGTAAAGAGGCAGAGAGAAGAGAAAGGGGGTATACAATATTAGAGGGTGTTGTAGATATTAAAAGGGTCAGAATGGAATTGTTATGAAATGGTAAGAAACACGTTGCTGCAATTAATAAACGATGAACTGTGACACAGTCATGGATTTGATCATCATTTGTAGGGTTTATTCAACAACTGTGTTGGATACAGGCGGTTGGATATCTGTATAAAAAACAAAAATAATCAAAGTACACTAAATATAAGGTTTCCAAATAACTTTCACATCATGAGATATAAAAATACCACAAGTGATTAAATTGTATTATTCATCAGTTCTCCCTTAAACCAATTATCTAAATAATTACAACCTCAAAAGGTACGTCCTTTTCAAACTGCAAACAAACTCAAAAATTACTTGTGAAATCTCAGAACCTTGAAGTAAAGTTTTTACTAAGTTTCTTATTCTAATCATACTTCACATTTTCCTTATAAATCAGAACACAAAACAGCTAAACTGGGAATGAAATCAGGCCTCTAATCTTTCTAAATTCCAATGTTAAACTCCATAATAAAATATGAACCATCCCATAATTAATTTACCTTATGTTAAACTCTTGAAATAAACCTAGCCAAGGCGGCCTATCACTTCATCTCTAGATATTATTCATCCGCGCAATGAAACTGAAATGCACGAGAAGCCCTCTCATTACGAAATAACTTTCAAAATATGCATACACAATAAAAAATAGTTCAATCCTAATTCCACAAAAGAACCAACAATTCCTATTAACTATGCTAAATTGACATAACCAATTCTTCTAAAGTCTAAACGACTACACAAAAACTGTGTTTAAAATTACTTTGAGGAAATTTCCCTTTTAAACACTTCTATACTTATGCATGAACTTCTGAATCAATAAAACAAACCTCCGTAGAAGGTCACCACGGTACTACATGTACAATCTACATCACGCTATGAAAACATAAGTGAGATTATTTTTCAGAACCTCTCTTACTTGCTTCTAAATCCTTTTCCCCCCTCTCTCTAAAGACGAAGAAAATAATAATAAAGGTTAACATACCTAACGGAAATATTTAGTTCAAACTTCAAACTACGGCTATAACTGTAAGCAAACTGCTGTCTTCGAGGGCAAACTGCTGAAGGAGGAAAAAAACAACATGGTTTACGGAACTTCTTTTCTTAGTCTTTTTCCAAAACTTTTAAATTAAATCAAGAAAGCATTATTCCATGACAGGAATAGAGAGAGAGGGGGGGGGGGGGAAAATTAGGTTAACAGAAAGATATAATAAAGATTTGTGTCCAACGAACATGTAAGCGAAGAAGCCTTTGCCAGTGTGTTAATCGAAGAAAAAAAACCTTTTCGGTCAAGAAAGACCAATAACATCATGAAATGAAATAGAAAGAAGTAAGTAAAAATGAGGGGTTCAGTGCTGCTATAATGCATTCAATATCACAAAAAACACATTTAATTTTTGTACTTTAATATGAAAAGTATGAAGCAAAGAAGGAGAGAGTTAGTTGTATAATATTCTCTTTCCCACTCATTACAGCCTGTATATGGGTAAATGGTACTTAAGAGGCATATTTGACAAACGAGCCTGTCAGTGGTCTGAAATAATTTTAAAAAGTAATTACCATCCTTTCATTTACAATCTTGTACAGCGCTATACATCAGAATTCATTAGAAAAATATATATCACTTTAAAAGGCATTTTCTGCTGTACACATCAATATACGGTTTTCTTTATATCCCACACTCTTACCACATACTTTGTCATGCGGTTTTTAGCCGATATCATTAATATTAGTCAATTTTTTATTCATTAACTGGTTAAGGTACCTGGAAATGTCCAGCCACAAATCAAGTAATTTGACGTTCGCTGGTTTTCTTCAATAACGATCAGTAATTATGGAATAATCCGAAAGCAAAATTCTTATTAAACCTAAAACCGTAAAGTATCAAAGAAATGATAAACAGTCGTGGAATCCTCACAAGATGGGAAGAGAGACGTATTATATTCATAGGCAGACCAACATGATGTAAACCGGATGCAAGTTGTTTTGATTTTTCCTGGGACTTCGAATGGGGATGAGGCGTTCTCCGGCTTCACCCATTGCTGAATACGCCATTAACAAAGTGTTTATATATCACTACGTTGGAAAATGTGTCATCTTGGGCAGTAGCGATTAAACTGTATTAGCCCTCTGTTTATTCCATTAATATAGACAAAAGCCTGTGAAGAGTAAATGAAATATTTTGCAAGTTGGTTTGGGATGATGTATGTAACAGGACTTTGATACGATTTTTCTTTTAACTCACTTCATCAAATCACTTTACTTTCATTGCAGAGAGGAACAAGGACAGAAAAAAAATCACAACCGTAATATGATAAAAGCAAATAGTTATGAGAACAAGTCTGCACACCCAAAAAAGAAAAAACAGTCTATGTCCCTGTCTGTACATATATTTCAGTCGTTCAAACTCAATCGCCGTCTATTTGGGAATTTATAAAATTGCTGCTTTGAACAAAGCACTCATCTTTTTGAGGGCTATATCAAGGCTAGAAAGAAATATTTTAGTTAAACGAAGTGTTTCTTCTACACAATTATACACAATAATAGCCTGTGTAACATTATTTTGGTTAGAGAGATGATATTTCGGTGACAATAATCCATGCCAGTCATGTCTTAACACACAAACGCATTGAGGTTATTGATGTATGTTTTAGCTTGTAATTTCTAGTCAATGAACACTCTATTCTTATGGCATCTCGCTGCCATGTTCATGTGATCGTGTATAATGGAAGGCCCAAAGGTCGAGGAGTACTATGTAATCTAATTTTGAGTGTAGCAGTTTCTACCTGTTACCCTCCGTAAATACAACACGTTCATAACTCCAACACTTCTATTATTACTGCTTGAATCGTCATTGTGGCGTGCATTGTTCCGTTGCCATGGTTACTATTCGTATTTTGTAGTTTTATAAGATGACTGGCAAGGAATACTTGTGAGCATAACTCCGCTCAAGGGGAGCCTTGAGGCTCACATAATTGGATCAAGTGCCATAAATACTTTCAACGAGCGAGGGGGTATATAATTATAGATAGGGACCTGTATAGTAGTTATATTACTGTTGAAAATATGTCCAGCCCACACCATGCACACGGGCCCAGTACATAAAACTATCGCAAAAGCTTCGCAATTTCTTTTGTAACGCTGTTGTTATTCAAATGCATTTATGCTGAGATGCAAACAAAAGTCTAGATTAGGGAATTGCTAGTTTTATGTGTTGAGCCCATTATTATTATTTACGCTGTGGCCATTTCATATATATTAAAAGACTTCAATTTTCAATATATCCATGTTTTGTTACAATAAAAGCCGTCAAATGAATGTAAGAAATATATTTTTGTAAAAGAGGATATTCTTTTGATGTGTATTCCTAAAATTAGCAACTTGAGGTGCAAACTCCTTCTCATGCACAATATGAAAAAAAAAAATATTTTCAAAGTCTTGGGGGATTAGGTGAGGTGGTACAATTTATTTTTTATGCCTCCGCCCACCGAAGGTGGTGCCGGAGGCAAAACGTGATATCTCAAGAACCATGTGAGAACTCTTCAAATTTGGTGCTAGTATGTATCACATGGAAGACGATCTGATTAGATTTTGGGGTACCTATATAGGTCAAATGTCAAAGGCATATTTATCTTGTTCTGATGTAGATTGCAGAAAACTAACAAAATTGTCGCATATATGATGCTTAAAAAAGCACCTGCATTTGAAATCGTATAAAGTTGCCAAGTCAAGGCAGGAATCCCCTGTTTATATATTTTGATTTATCAAGATTAGAAAATGATACCTATTTTTTGACGATTTTACAATTAAACTTTAGAGATACATTGTTAAATAAGGTAGTTACTGAACATTTTGAAATATAGCTCATACCTTTATTAAAGGGAGATTTTGTTTACTGCCTTCATCATGTTCCTATGAAAGTGCTAAGCGAGATATCCTGCTATTGACGTAATATATAATTATGTATGCGAGGATAATATCTCGTCAGAATACATGCATACAAAATACTTCGGAATTAATTGACAATTTTTCTCTTTGTCGGAGGGTTTCGTGATATTAGGCATGATTTGAACATGGTTCCATTTAGGCTGCTGTATTGATTCGTACACTAGGCATAATAGCTAAATACATTTCGATTTTTAATAATTATTAGGCAAACTCTAGGGGCACACTTTGTCTGCATGTGCCCAGTGGCGGAGATGTGTTTTTAGCAATTCTATTCATCAGGGGGACGGCCTATTGTTATGTCCCCCACCCCCCTGATAAAAAGAATTTCCTGCATATTTCCGCCCATGTCTGTGCCCCCCTTCTTTTTTAAACCCAAAGTGGCATACCTTAAGCCTTTTGAAATTTTCATTTAGTTTATATTTTGTCTGTGCTGGTCAGAATATTTCGACATTGTTCTCCTTCCCTTTTACAAAATCCTGGACCGTCCCTGCTTTTGCATTTTATAAAGCAAATTAGTGAAATGTTACATAGTTGTGGGGTTGTGCTAGTCGAGAAGACGTATGATAATGATATAGGCCTAGATATTTATATATATATATTTATAGATGAAATTAACTTTAACGAGTGAAACCCAAATGGAATTAAGTTTTTCGATGTTCTTATGATACGTTTTCATTATAGGTTGTTTGTGGGGGCGTCACTTTCTAAACTCTGTAAGGATACTGTGAGTATTTATTGCTGTCGTCAAAAATTGAACAATCATGGCAAGTGAATTTCTCATCCTATAGTAACTATACCTTGTAATATTGCTGGCGCATGCAGCATGCAGCATAATTTCATTCACAGTTCACATGCAGAAACTTACATGATTTACAAGAAATTTTATGATGCCAAATAGATGAGTAATCTATTCATCTGAAGGTTGTTAACACCGCACTGCATTTTTATGAAAGGATTACACAAGGAAATGAGATCGTTCATCTTCACTTTTTCACTTTTGGGGGTTGCCCCTAGCAACGGCTATATGAGAGGGATAATGATGAATTTCTTCATTTATATTTACTGCGCCATCATCGTTGATGTAATTGTGAAGATTTAATTTTGTGTCACATATCAGCGATAAATACTTATCGTCATAAATGAAGGAAAAACATGCAATCGTAATTCTTCCCTTTATTCAAATGTCATCGATAGACTTACATCTAAATTCATTCATGCTTTACAATTCATGCACTTAAAATAGTGATTTTTTTTTTAAATCGAAAATAAGTTTTTTGTGATTACGCTCCATTACAAAGGAATCAACCTTGCATTTTAGCAAATTATTTTGATGGAAAACAGACGAATCAGAGAAACATATTGGTGAAAGATTGAAAGAAGTCTCTTGAACAAGAAGAAAGTTATGACTTGTTTTGCATTTTGATATCACTATATACATTTGGAAAATTCAAATCGGCAAATTGGTAAGGACACTGTTAGCTGACAACTCTCCCCGAGATGCTTTTCGATTATTTGTTCAGTCTCTTTCAGACTTTCACCAGTCTGTTAATATGTCCTGCTTTCACACAATTTGGATGAATACAAATGTTGGATTGCCTTTCAGACATAATCATTTCCACTTTGATACGTATCACATGTCAAATCTACGCTTTCAGTGAAAATCTTTTAAACTCATTTACACTTGGTAAATTCCAGCGAAGTGTTTTCGTTATAAGATATACATGTGTTTTACCAAATACACTCTTAATCTATTTCGACTCTTTACCCCCCCCCCCCCCCCCCCCCCCAGGGTTTTTTTTTTTTTTTACAGTTTTTAGCCAGGTAAATGGATGCTTCCTATAAATACTGAATAATTTAGTGAGGGATTGTTTTTTTCCCCCTATCAAGTCATAATTCACCACGATTACTGTTCATATCATTTACAGCGCCTTGAGCTCTTGGCATTGAAATGATTCTGTTTGAATTGAAAATATCATTAGTTGTCTTTGGCCATGTTGGCAGGCTTTATTTAATGGTTTTGAATTGAATTAAAAATTTATTTTATTCAAAAACCACATTGCAGCTCAAGAGCTGAATTACATGGAATGTGTATACATCATGCTTCTATATCAAGATACATCAGGATACATATTAACGTACAATTATACAGTAATTCGTTAAACCAAATGACAATCATGATTTGAACGCATGATGTCTGACAGACATTAAGTTTACTTCGCCCCATGTTTGTGTGTGTAAGCCCTCGACATACAGCAGTGAAACTCCGTATTGGGACACCGAATAATAAAAAATGGAGATAATTACCAGAATTTTTTTTTCTCTCCAAACAAGCAACAACACTATCATTTTCATCAATGTTTGATACTCACAAACTTGATGATCTTTAATGCACTGAAGCTGGAGGGTCATGTGTATACCTTTTCTACCTGTGACACCCCGTTCCTCACCTATAAAATGACAATTACATGTTGATTCTTGAACATTTGAAAATGCCTGTCTGTAAATTCAGACATTGGGGGTAATTTCGACGATCTTTAATATTGACTTTGTTGGATTTCTTTTTCTATTTGTTGAAATATTTTGGCTTACACTTAACTTGTCAGCAATTTTATTCCGACGCCCCTTTTAAAATGGGCTAGTAATGCCCCCTGCGCCACATCCGATTCACTGTGTCGACTTTTTAATCTTGTATGCTAAAATACATATTATTTAACTGGAATTTTTCAAATATTAATCGTTAATTCCCCCTTGACGGCAATAATCCCATAGAAAAGTCTCGTTGTCATCTTGCAATGAAAAGATCTTAGTCTCTGGCAGCTGGCGGTGCTACGGAAATCCAAGAGGTGTTTTCCACAGGTTATAACAACCACAGCCTTTAATGTTATTGGGACGTGGAATCTGCCTTTAAGTCAAGGGCGTATAGAATCCATCACGTCAGTTTGATCAATGTTTAATTGAGGTCAATAAAAGAGCAGCCTTCATTATCATCTGCTAAGTCAGTCAAGGATTAATATAATAGATGAGGATGATGATTATGACCAGCAAATCACCTGTTTGGTGCTCCCATCAATGGTATATTTCTGCTGACTATTTCTTGCTTGACTGCGAGGGTAAATGATTTTTTTGTTGAAATTATTGTGAAAAGAAAATATGTAAAGAGCAGTCTGATCGAGTTTTCTTTGTTTCTTTAATATTCCATTGGAATTTCGAGACTGCGTGTGTAAAACAGAAAATATTTCGATTTTTTTTTTTTTTTTTTGACGAAAAAGACTTGACATCATTTATATAAACAAATAAGTTGTTTCTTTCTTGAACTTGAACAAATGAAGGGGGAAGAGCAATGAAATTTTACAGGAGAAAAATGAAAGCTACCAGATTAAAACTTTTCTTGTATCTTTACTCATTGTTGAACTGTGCTTCTGTAAACGGAAGGATTTTTGAGAACAACGTCTCCCGTTTTGAGTAGGAAAAGTGAATTTCTTTGATGGGTAAATAAATGGACGTTTCTTTTAGTATAAAGTAGTAAAATGTTCAGGTTTTGAAAAAAAAAATATTTTAGGGTATATCATTATGTAGATTTCATTAGATTCTAATCGATTGCTTTTAATTAAATTTGATAAATGGATGAACATTTTTATCTGTACTTCATTTTCAGAGCCTGAAGACAAGTCTGAGATCCCACTCCTAACAGCAGGCAGCTACTCCTTTCCCTTTCAGTTCAAACTCCCAACTAAGGGTGGTCTGCCATGCTCCTTTGAGTGTGGGAATCTTGCTTATTCCCGGTATCTAGTACACGCCAACATGGACATATCATGGGCGGTGGACCCCGTGGCCGAACGCTACTTCTCTTTCATAGGCTCCGATATCGATTGCAACATGCCCAAATATCAGGTAAGAGTAGTTTTATGCATTACTAGTGGGTATTTGAGTATATCCCACGGTTATGATAGTAGTCATGATGGTCATTATCTTCTTCGTCTTCTCCTCCCTCCTCCTCCTCCTTCTCCTCCTCCTCCTTCTCCTTCTTCTTCTTCTTCTTCTTCGTATTTTTTTCTCCTCCTCCTTTTTCTAGTTCTTCTTCTTCTCTTCTTCTTCTCTTCTTCTTCTTCTTCTTCTTCTTCTTCTTCTTCTCCTTCTTCTTCTTCTTCTTCTTCTTCTTCTTTCTTCTTCTTCTTCATCTTCTTGTCATTTCTTCTTCTACTCCTCATTCTTTTCATTCTTCTTTTTCTTCTTCTACTTTTTATTCTTCTTCTACTCTTCAGAGGGTTATGCAACCAGTCACTGTACCATACTATGAAGCCAGCTTTAATATGATGGATCTCTACCTGAGATGAAATGGGGATACCAATAATACGGAGAGCATCCTTGAAAATAACTTGATGGTATTGTTGCAAGCATCCAAACATGCGAAGAAAATACAAACTGATACCAATATACACTTTAAGTTATATTGGCAAAGGAATCACAGCCAATTTGGATCCATCAGTGAGCTTATTGCTATAGCTTTGTCCTACCCCTGTAGGCCAAGTACCTTCACTAAATAATACGTCAGCCCACTCTCAATCAATAAATGATCAGGAAAAACAGGGATTTCAAAGTTCGCGACAGCGGTCACCAGACATGCAATTGTGCAAAAAAACGAAAAACTGTATAATGAGAAACGGCAGGGCCAAGCCAATATGTATTCATGGAATCAAGAGTTATGAAAATGCGGTGTGATGTTACGATGTGTTATGGTGCTATTATACAAAAACACAGGTATTGGATAACATTGTGATGTTTGTGATGAAACCAGAGAGAGCATGTCACACTATCAATTCAGTGCGGATATCTACTTCGACCTTTCACACTACACTCACGCCGACGCATCGGTTGATCATGCTTGATACGTAGCAATTATGACAATTGACCTTTACTGTAAAAAAAAAAAAAAAGGCGGCATTTGCAATCAACTGATACAGTCATATGAAAATAGTATAAGGGTGTTCCCTTCTAATTTTCATTTTCATTAAGATGGTTGACAATGAATGTAATGGGTCTGAAATTTAGCTCGGCGTCTTCATCGTCTTGTTTTCGGACTCTAAACATCTAGACGTATATCACGTCTGACCGTGCACTTCGTCGATAGTCGTCAAATTCATTTCGTTCCATTGTATATTATACTAGGCGCCGTTTAGTGAAATGATGATTTTTAATTCATTGCCGTAAGCCATTAGATATTCAAATTGTATGTACTGTACTGATGTCTCTACGTCGGGTATATTTCTTGGCACTAGCGTATTCAATGACAGAAATAATAACTGATTCTTTCAGTCATCATGAATCATTTATTTCAAATGAAAATGTAACCAAATTGCTTTTAAAACCTCATAAATTAAGGAGAAATGTTCAAAAACTTTCTCGCTCTGTCGCAAGGCGACCCAACCTCGCATAACAGTAGGCCTATTGTTAAGTAAACGTTTAGTTGTTGTTTTTTCAGAAGGTAACAAGAGATGATATTGGAGCACGTGTGAATCCAAATGGTGAATTTGAAGACCTCTCTCATAGATGTCATTAAAATAAAATCTGAAATATCTGCAAACATGTACATCAAATCAATAGTTTCTACATTAATTTTAAAGAATACAGCTGTCGAAACACTTTCAATCAAAACGCAATGAAGGGATAAAATTCGCTATGCTCGCTCGCAAATATCTGAATCATTGTGCTGTTGCTAATGTCATTGCAATGGTTAAAACAATGAAATGAAATGGAAAATGCATAATTTGCAAATTATGAATAGATGGGTAAACGTAACATCGAACACCACCCTCCTCCCCCTCCCCCTCCCCCTTCCCCTCCCCCCCCCCCCCCCCATCCTTCCCACGCAAAGGATTATCATTGGCTTTGATTTTTTGACCCCCTTGAAGCTATAAGGTCCAGATACGCCACTGGTTCTTGACAAGTAACCTTCATTTGACGCCATGAATATCTGCATAGCTTCAATATTTTCTTAAAACTAAACCTATATTCTCGTTGACTAATTGTTGTTTCATATCATTTTATGACTTCAAGTAATCTACGTTAGATATGAAAGTAGTCCCAAGTTACAAGACACAATTACTAAACCGGCCGAAAACAAACATGAAAGAATGAAGAGAAAAGGGGCAAATTGGCTATATTGTCGAAATACATGTACCTTATAGGCTATCCTGGAATTATACACATTATACACCGTCGCAGTTTTCAAACACACACACACACACGCACACAGTCTTTTTTTGCCTTTACTCTCGAGGACAGCTATTGTTCCTCTATTATTCTCCTGTCCTCGGAAAGCTGACGGAATAAGGCTCAAATCTATTGTTTGGCGTCCTCGCTCATACGGCTATACCTGTCCACACACGCACGCACACACACACACACACTCTCTAGCACACCCATACACGCACCCACCCATACTCACGGTATGAGCGCACTCACATTATTCTGACAATCTGGGTTCGTCTTTCATAGTTAACTTATAGATTTTTATACCCTACCTATTTCCATGATGCTATTTACATATATCTTCTATTCCCTTAGCATCATTTATCTTTCTTTGGTAGAATTTGAAAAAGTCTACATAATCTTTCTTGTTATATCTTGATATCTAAATTTGCTAATGGAAAAAATGACAGGTATCTTACAATCACGGATGATAAATTTGCTATTTTTCATGCTTCAGTGCAAATCCATTAACGTTTCTTTTAATTTTAGATCCGCAGAAGATTACATTAGCAATTGATACTAATCAAAAAATGGAATGAGAGAGAGAGAGAGAGGAAGAGAGGGGGCAAACAGAAACGGAGAATTGGAAAGTAGCGACAAGGGAGGGAAAGAGAGGGAGAGAGAGGGAGAAAGAGAGAGAATAGAGATAGAGACAGACGGACGGAAAGAAATGGATAAGACTGGAGAAATACAAAAGACAAATGAGTTACGACTTTTCTTTACATTCACCCATTGTGCTTTTTTTTTTTAATTAATGCCTTTTGGGGAGAGATTGTCAATATTACTTTTTATGTAGTTTCAACGCATCTATCACATTGATATTCTTTTCCCGTTTTTCTCTGCAGAAAACTGTGCATGCGTCGGATCGAAAGACACTGCTCCACTGCTGTTGCCGTTCGAGTGGACCCATAGCTTTAAAAGCAGAGATGCAGCGGAATGCATACTGTGCAGGAGAATATGTGAACATCAAGACAAGACTTGAGAATAACTCGGATAAAGTCATGAGACTTGGGGTCAAATTTCTACAGGTGACGCTCTATAACTTAAAGCAGGTTGTGATGATTCAGTTTGGATGGAAATCTTTTTTTATTATTGAGCAAATTGATTCACAGAACAAAAAATTGCAATTAATGAATGGACATAGATAAAAATAAAAAAGATGGAATAAAGAAAACTCAGAAATTCATGTATATAAGACTTCGATTTAAGGTAATGTTGTCCCTAAAACCAACAATGTCGGATAATATCATCATTCATAAAATGTGTCCTTCCCTAATAAAGATGATACTAATGGATGAGAAATATATCTTCATGTTTCATTTCATATCCCAAACTATATCTGACTAATATTCAAGGGTGTAAATTTGCGATGTTCTGACATTAAAATAGCTTAAGACAAGCAGAGGCCTGTTCAAACAAATGAGATTCTTTTAATTTTGGAAAAGTCTATTCATGGTCAGAAAGTATTGTTTGATCATAAACTTAGCGGTGCCAAAACGTGTAGAAGGCAAGATTTTTTTTCTCTATTTGAAGTGATGGTGCATAATTCCATCTCAGAATAGTTTCGAAACAATTCAATTTTGAATTCGACATGATATAGCATGTGTGCAATCATCCTACAGCATTATGAGATGCAATGTGTCGTCTTGTTCTTCGCTGCAGAACGTCACGTTCATCGCAGAGCTGCCAAAGAGGATGACCAAGGCTGGATCGTATGAGATACTAAGTTACAGTAGTCCCTGTGTGCAGCCTGACCAAGAATACTGTCTCCGAACAGCGAGGATGCTACAGATCCCTATTGTACCATCATCCATAGAATCGAGATACATAGTTGTGCGATACAGTATAGAAGTAAGTCTTACGGCATTGGCAAAACCATTAGGAAAAAGGCCTGAAGCTACATGAAACCATGGTAACAACATGAACAATGGATTAATGTTTTTAAAGTAGGATGTCTGGTATATCACAAACTTTTTATGTCAATAATAATTTTTAAAAAATTTCCTGGTTATATAGCTGCTTGTATGAATTATATTTCAAACTATCCCTCAGGAAAATAATATCAAAGGAAAGAATATGTTTTCGAAGAAGATGTTGAGGTTATAAACTATGTCGATGAACTACGGGCAATAAGGCATATTTGAAATTCGAACCTTGGTGTCATATAGAAGTAATCAACGTTGAAATTTTAAACCCCTATATTATTTTTGTTTCTCGTATTTCCCTATTGTTTTAGATTGCTCTTATAGTTGATGAGAAGCCTGAACTTAACATCTCCTTCCCTGTCACAATTGGCAACATACCTTTCAAAGACTCAAGGGGGAAGTCCCGAGATCTCAGTTACGGTATGTTCACAACATTCTTATTCATTTTTTTTTTTAAGCGTTTGTATATATGAATAAAATGTGCTTTTACCCTGTACTTCCGACCCTCCCTTTAATGCTTAGAAACAATTCATAAGAAATACATGTATTGGAACAGGAAGAGTATGAAGCTGTTACAATGACAGGTCTAGTAATTAATAGAGAGGGATTTTTACCACTTCGACAACCCCCCCCCCCCCCCCCCCCCCCACCGATCCATTTCTTTGTCATCAACTTCTCTACCACCAGGTCTTTTCTAAATGTAACTTTTGTTGGAACGCTGACTAATTACAGATCAGGTTGCTCTATCTGTATTCCATTCATTCATGTTTATTTTTAGTAGAACACTTACTGGAAGACTTATTGAGGTCACAATAGGACAGCGCTTATATCTGAAACATTTCTAAATTCATGTTGTGTTCTCATCGCTTTAATCAAATGTGATCGATAGATGAGGGAAGATGTTGAAAGGGTATCAAAGCAATCACATCTAATTCCCGCATCATATTTATTTAGCTAGAGGACATTATTGCCTTACAACAGATCTCTTGAAAGTTATAATTTGATATTCCCAATTAAGTGAGGTCATTTAATTACAAATGTATTCATATATTTCAATTCATTAATTGTAATCATTTATCAACAGGGCACGCATGTAATCAGTCATGTGGCGCCAATTCTGGAATCGTCCACTATCGTGACAGGGAAAGGATTGTTCAGCTCAAACATTTTACCCCTCTCTACCTGACTGTCTCAGCGGTACGCGACTCGACCGCTTCCTTGTTAGATACTCGTCCCATCCTGCAATCGCACAATGGTACTCCTCGCAACGGTGCTGTGTCAAATAACGGTAACGGCGCCCTCTCGAATGGTTCAACAAGAAAGGAACATCCTCTGGTAGCGCAATTGTCCAGTACAGATTTATCAAATGGATATTCATTTGACCGAACTGAAAGCAACGATGATTTTGATGCGTCAGTTCTAGCGAGCAAGTCTAGTGGTAGCGTCACCAAGTACAGTATGCGAACCACCAGAGGGACCGGGGTCTTGAGCCGGAAACCTTCCAAGGAAGATGGTTATGATGAGCCGGGACAGTTTGGAATGTCCTACATGAACCAGAATGAAAACATGTTTACCATCTCTGGTCAGGCTGTAGAAATCAACTCGATAGGTCTAGCTCAGATGGATGCGTCTCAGGCTGACTTTACGGACGGACAGTTTCAGTTTGAGATTGGCGATGATGGACATGTATATGAATGTCATTATGTCTGATAAACCTTGAAGACACTGTTATGTGGCGTGATACTTATTATACAGGGTGGCCCAGAAAGAATGCCACACATGAGATCTGTAATTTCAAAGACATGGTTGACACAATGTCATTAATTTCTATTTCACTGGGTAAAGAATTCATTTCCATGTAAAATTACACCAGGATCATCAATTTTGGGTTATGTGTTTTGATTCTACGGCTTTTTTTTTTTTGTGAGGCAATGTCTTTTTCAAATTTTGCTACTTTTGCAAACGTATAGTCATGCTTGAAGCAACGAGAAATGTATACATGATGGCTTCCCACACAATCTCTGGTTTATTCAAGTTGTCTTCGGCACTGATCTCTATGTAAAAATGGTCTTTGGTTTCAATGTGACAGCAGTCATGCCTTTTTCAACAAAGGCATCCAAATGGCATGCCAAATGGCAAGTCATCATAGCAAAATATGAAATGACATTGCCCCGCAAAAATAGCTGTAGAATCAAAACGTCTTACCCAAAATTTGTGATTTTGGTGTCATTTTACTTGGAAAAGAGTTTTCTATCCCCCCCCCCCAAAAAAAAAAAAAAATAAATAAATAAATAATGGTATTCTGTTAATGACATCGTTGAAATTGCAGATTCCAAGGTGTTGCATTCTTTCTGGACCACCCTGTATAACAACTATAGATCCGCCGTTGGAGGTTAAGGATATGGATTCAACAAGAAAAGTAAACGTGATACATGACTTTGATTTGACTTTGATTCGCATTTTGACCGGTTGTTCGAATTATTGTGATTTGGCCTTGTGTGGACGTTATATAAGCCTACAAAGACAGATGTTTTCGTCAAGTAAGCGACTTTTGCTAATTTTGATGTACAGTATAACATGTAACAGGAGTGATACAAAGTACATTATGAATATCATAAAACATGTATTTGATAAACATTATATACTAGTAATTGTGGAATTGTTTATCTTGTGCATTATAAAGAATATAGAGGGAACCAGTGAAGCAGCCAAATGGAATGACCAATTTCAAATGTGACTAACTGAAAGAATATGCGAGTGTGTATTAGGTACAGATGGTCTGCATAGCCTAGGGTTATCACTCAAAGTGCAGAAACTGACATCAGCAGTATTGCATGTCTATTTTTTATTTACAGGTCGTATTTTGTCTTCATGTATGCCTTTGTTGTAGAGGACTGGTGTTGTGCCTTGACAGAAAATGGTTAAGGAGCGGGATCTACGCAAATAGTGCCTTTGAGAAGTTTATTAGTCAGCGCAATATGCATGTAATCTAGAATTTCTGAGGTATGCGCACTCGATGCTTCGTGCTACTATATTTCAAATTTATTTGATAACGGGTCGTCTACATTCACTGCCATCTATATGAAGGTCTCTATTTTCATATTTTCATTCAGTTATTTTGTGCTATGAACTTTAAAGATACCAACACATTGCAAATTATAGTCATGTATCAAGGTGACTACAGTATATGGGATACATGGAGTACTAGTATACTATATGATTATACTTGTGAGATTTTGCAATAAATTTTATCGTGATATCATATGCATGTTTTGTGGTATCAATTACATATTATATGCCTTTTCCTGCAATATGTAATATATCCAATGAGATATTGGATATTGTATTTCACGGAGAGTATCGTTCTTGTAGTTCTTTATTGTTATATATATTATCAAAGTTTTAAATTTGTGTTCTGTGTATTCTAAGATTTCAGCGAATAGGATAAACTAACATGGACCAATAACAAAAGTTAACAACTCAAGTATTGCAGAAGTTAAGATTGACATGTAAATGGAAACCATATCAGTGGAGTTCACAAATTGTCAGATCAACCCTTCTTCGTAAGATGTTGAAACATGCAAAAAGTTGAAAACTGATTTTCAATAGTTCATTGGTCGATCTTTCTCTCTCCCCTCTCTTTCTCTCTCTCTCTCTCTCCCTATTTTGGATCTACTGTGTACATTCACTAGTTCCTGAAACTGACAACTCGCCGATACTAGCATAAAATTCAGAGGGAAAAGTGACACATTGAATAATGATAATTCGTGGAACCAATGAATAATACTGAAATTCTTGTGTGAATTCAGTACCTTGAGAGAAATTTGACACTGTGACTGGCATGCCTTTGACATAACACTTTCCTCAAAAAATGCTGATTTCTTTTGAAATTCCCAACTAATCATTGTATCCACATCTTTTAGCAATTTATTTGTCTCTCTCTCTCTCCCTAGCCCTCTCAGTTTTCTATTTCTTTCACAACCTCTAGCTTCTCCTCCAATTATTCCCTGTAGTCTTAGTCTCTCTCTCTCTCTCTCTCTCTCTCCCTCCCTCCCTCAATCACTCTTCTCTTTCTTTTTCATGCACAGTTAGGTTAAATTCCCCCTACCCTTCCCCAACCCTCCCAACCATGATCTATTAGTTACAGTGACCTTCACCTTAATGTGCACCAAATATCAAGCCATTATTGCCCACTGAAAAGTCAGATACTAAAATATATTATTTTTAACATCTTTGCCTCAATTTAAGTTGTGCCGCAGAATAGTAAGTGATTTACTACGATATATGTGTATTAGAATACTATACAGTATTGATGACTTCTTGTTTAATGGTACTGCTAGATGAATTCTATCGTCACATTCCTTTTGATGTATATATTTTGTTACTGCACATGACTGCTGAAATGTCTTTTTTTTTTTTCTTTTTTTTTAATTCAAATCGTTCCATGCACATAATTTGTGATTAGATTACCAAGTCCTGAATTAAATTCCAATACAGTATAATGAGCTTTGTTACTGTAATATACATGTTCTAGTTTCAAGAGAAATATAACATTTTTGAAATCGTACTACAGAGGAGACAACTCTTTGAACAAATATAGACAGGAACACTATTATCAAAATTCATTTTCAATGTACATGTATTTAATGAATCACTAAGGTTTTGCATGTTGCTATTTTTACACATGGTAATGAAGGCATGTATTCTAATGTGCATGTATGACAGCTCATTGGTAATACTATTAGAATAAAACATATTCTTACTCCTGGTGGGGAAAGTATGATCAGTTTCTAAAGTCTTCCTTCAGTGTGGCTGTTTGTGCATACTAAAGTCTCCCAGACTTCACATCACAAATATCACTAGCATTTCACTGCAGCTGGCTGTTGGGGACCCCTGGACAGCCTCTATTATCCTCTACATTACATCAGCAACCTCCAAGTTGATCTCTCCAGTTAAGCTGACTGCAGCCATTTTGTTGAAAGAATAATGCTAGTCATAATCAGGATAATTATAATGATAATTGGTCTCATTTACCAGTGGTAGCCACATCAGTATTAATACTGCTCTTCCTGCAGGCCCTGCAGTTGTTACTTGACCATTGCCCATTACATTCACCTGGGTAAAGAGAGACAATGTGGGCAGAACACCTTGATCAAAGATGCAAGCACCAAGCAGGAATCCAACTCATGGCCTCTCGTATGAAATTCAAGAGCCTTCACCAATATACCAGTGTTCCCACAGCCAGCTGCAGCACCTAGCCAATTCTTCTGCACTGTTAAGATCGAGATCCCATGAAGTCTGCAGCAAGGATTCGTTATTTTCCTCTTGACCATGGCCCATACCAGCTACAAGCCAGCATGCAAGATTTGGCGCAGCCTCTAGCATTCTACTTTTTGCCAACATAAAGTAGTGACATTTGTGATGAGTAACAGGTGCCCACTTCCACAATGTTATGACACCATAAATCACAAAATCTAAAGCTCTAGTTTGCTTCAAGATGGAGTGGATCTTTCTGTTTTCAATTAAAGTGAATTGTACTCCCCTATTCTCAATGAAAATGTGTTGTACCAAGTCTGAAATAGGTATACTAATCCCCATCTACTCCTGTCTTTACACAAGTTAGCCTAGCTACTCCAGAGCAGCATAGGTTCCTTGACAGCAGAGAAATCCCACTCTACCTGGGAGGCTGAAAATTTATCTCATCTGTTGACAGCCAGAAGGGCATTACCTCTGTTAAAGTACATGAATAGCGCCCTTCTGGCTCTCAACAGAAAATATCATAATATATTCTAACTACAGTGGAAACTTACTATGCGGAACTTGTTATATCAGGAATCTCCTTATATCAGGGTAAAAAAAACATAAAGATATGGGATCACAAAAATTACCTTGTTATTTCAAGAATCTTGTTCTATCAGAGCTCTTTATAAAGAGTTTCCACTGTATATAAAAGTAGGCACCTGGCACATTTCTGATTCTCAATCAGTTGCAGTCTGCCTGGACTATCTGGTAATGCTCTCTACACTTATTATTTTCACAAAAATTTGAGTACAGTGTACATATTTTGGTAATTATCAAAGCATACCAGTACTGTCTGCGTGATCTGTGGCAACAACAACCAACTTGTGATGTTATCACTGACATTGTTAGAACTGGAAGACTGAAGAAACATGTAGGACGAGATTATGTTTACGCAAACTGCAGAACCTACAATCTTGACGGCCCAGCAATAGCAAAGGTCACAATACAATGGAACCTCATTATAAAGCACACATATAATAAACTCTCATTATAATAAGGTTATTTCCTGGGTCCCAAGGTTTCTTTGTAATGAGCCAGTTTGTAATTACTACATGCTACGAATAACCCTGAAATGAACCCCATTTGCACACGCATTTGTTTTGGTGGAAGCGCTACTTGTTTACCAACTTTGAACAAAAATTCCTTGAAATCCACTGTTATGACTGAAGTTACAAAAAAGAGAGGAACAAAGGTAATTTAGAGATTGAACAAGGATCTGAATAATTTTCAACAAATTATGGGTCTATACTCACACATTTCATAACAGTTTTTTTTTTTTTTTTTAACGCACATCTTCGTGCTCTGTGTTGCACAAATATTATGTAGTGGTCAATGGGTCAAGAAGAAAAAGAGATTTACAGCATCTAAAAATTTGAGAACACTGTATCTTGGTAATTATCGAAGAAATCAGACAAAGATACATATAAAACCACCAAACTGTACATGGGGTTTAAACCCAGCCTATTTTTATCTCTTTTCTTAAAAGAGAGCTAAGCTTCACTATTGGAACGGTTGAAATGACCAAGTCCAACCAATCTGGACTCCTTGAGGTGCTGCCCACTCTGGTGAAATGGAGTACAAAGAAAGTTGGCCAATCCTGTTGCATTGTGTTGACTGCTTCCTTTCACATAACTAGGGCAGTACAGACTATAACAGTTCAGACAATCTCTGTAAACTTATAATATAGACTAATAAATACACATCACTCATCAGAGATGGAATTTCCTCCTGCTTGTATCCATTTCGTGCCTCTGCATAAAGAAAGAGAACAGGAAAAGAAGAATATCACATAATCAATGGTCCAAATATATTCAAAACTACATAACAAGCTTCTTAAACATGAACTGGGGAACATATTGTAGGGGTTTAGGAGGAAACTAAATTCTTGTCTTTTCAATGAAAATTGAAACCGAAGTGGACGTACATTTCGACACACACTAAGTCTCACCATAATGAAAATATTTTTTGTGAAACTGAAACTAAATGATCGTGACTGTATCTCACACATATATTTAATGTTGCCAACATCATTCGAACACCATCAAAACAAACTATAAAACGGGTTCCAGAATGAAGGCATTCTAATTGGTCAAATGATACCACGTGACCGTGCACTTTTCTTTCCTACCCTCATGACCACATTGAAACATGCGTTATGCTTTTTGGCTGTGCTTATGTGATGTCATCAAGGAAAGCAAATGGCGGCGTCCATGACTGTGCGATTCTTAGCGTTTGCGAAGGGGTTTGTAGCCAATTTTTTGGCTTAGATTCACGTTGTCGACCCGTTTTATAAAACAAATAATTCATGTTTTGTGGCTCTTGCATTAGTGATATTCACTGCGCTCAGTTCAGTCACAATGAGATGGATAATGAACTCGACAAGTCTCGTTCATTATCCCAATGTGACTGAACATTCGTGCAGCGCATATGCACTAATGCACTCGCAAACATGAATTATTTGTATACTGATCTACACTATTCATAGATGTTGAATCTAATTCAGGATTTTGTAATGTATATTAAAGTTGATGACCTTTCACCTTAAAGATAAAGTTGAATTCTGGTCATGCGATTACCTTGTGAACGAAACTGTCTCAAAGATATTGGGAAAAGTTTATATCTACATAAGAATTGATGTATAATGGAATCATCAAAATGATAATTGATCCAGTCTCCCTGAAAAGCACATGCACTGCACATACATGTAGAAATGGGTATTTGGGACTGCACCTACATGTGGTATGAATCAGGGGCGGATCCAGGATTTTGTAACAGAGGGGGCACAGAGCCTAAAAAGTACACAATTAAAGGGGCAATTTTTTTTCCATTGTATACTTAAGGTATGCCAGTTGGGTTTCAAAAGAGGGGGCACGGGCCGGTTTTCCCCCAAGTATGTAGATCCGCCACTGGTATGAATGTTCGGTCCGAACACTTCAGCCATTCATCGTCATATTTCAAATGTGAGAGCATTTGAAGAGCAATCCTTTTCAGGGGACATTCCTATTATGATGTTCTTCCAAACTTACATAAAAGGAATGAGAAAGCTTACAAATTATTTATTAACTTTCCCAGAATTCAACCTTCTCTTTAACAGCCTAATATACAAATGATGCATTAATGTAAACACATCCTAAATTATTATATTGATGGCATACACAGTGCTGAACACAAGTATATTGCAATAAAATTTTTAAAAATGACAGCCAAACCCCAAACTGAATGCCTATGTCACCTTTTTTGTATAAGATATGATTAGTTGACTAAGATTCCTCCCATTCTAATTTGAGAGGAAAAAACAGAAAATATCTACAATTGTCATTGTCATTTTTATCAATATTTCCTATCAAAAAATCACATTCACAATGACCATTATCATCGTCAATTATCAATGCACTCACCTTGTGTACCCACTCATATTCACCAAACTTTGAGTCAAATGTTCCTTTCTGTACTGATCTCAGCTTGAGGGTAAACCTGGGACCAAGCTCTTGCAATCCTACTTTCTTGTTGTCTTTGAACACGTATCTGGAGTTTTGAAGGTCATGAACAAAATTTCACTCATTACATTTAACACCACATATTTATTCCATCTTCCACAAGAGTTAATTGGACACGTTAAAATGTATTTCTGAAGGAAATTTCATTATCCTCTCTACCTCATTTAAACAAACAATGCCCCATATTATTATAATTATTATCACAAAGCAGAGAATTGTGCTTGGGAGGGGAAGGAAGTTTATTCACTGTGACCCTCTGGGCTCTGGGAAACACCGGGACACCTCTACACCGAGTCCTTAAAGGGCAATCCTACCTTTGTAATAATTATAATTGTGTGAAAGCAGAAAAATCAGAGAAGCAGATTGTAAAAGTTTGAACAAAATCGGACAAGCAATAAGAAAGTTATGATTGTTTTATAGAAGTTGTAATCATTATACATATGGCAATTTCAAATTGACCGAATCGGTTATGTCACTGTGATGTAGTGGCGGACAACTCCCCCATTTGTTCCAACACTTAAAATGACTAAACTGTCATTTTTTATCAAAATGTCTTACTCAGTAGGATCTCTCTTTTATGGGGACCTATAACAATATGCTATCTACAATATATTTTGAGTACTGCCCCAAGGGAAAAGGCACCCAGGAGTAAACCGGAATATAATATTTTGGTGTACGACAAATGGGAGAGTGACCATGCATATGTCACAATCGGTTCAACAAATTGCCAATTTGAGATTTGCATAGATGTAGTGATCTCATTTTTCAAACATTCATAACTTTCTTATTCTTTGTCCGATTTCTTTCAAACTTTCCCCATCCTGTTTCTGTTATTTTTCTCCTTTCACACAAATCAGCTTTTTACAAAGTATGGATTGCCCTTTATTATACATGGCCCTCCATTCACTGTCCTAACCAGCAGGATGGAGTGTTTCTACCATTTCCTCATTTGCATCTTTAAAACAGCAAGAGGTAAGATTTAAACTCCTGCCCGCTTAAATCTTTTGCCAAGGTATAATATGAACTCACAATCTTTTTGTTTTATAGCAGATGCTCTACCAACTGAGCCAACTTGCTTCCTTGATTACAACAATACTATCAATAGAGACCTCAATGGTTACATACCTGTGATGTCTGAAGAAAATGAAGTCTCTCTGGTTGTGGAAGGTCACGACCCTTCGTCCAACAAAGTTCGGATCATGAGGAAACAAGGCAGCGATCTGTCGACCTACAGTATGACCAAGACGTGTGTTGAAGTTGTTGAGGATCAGCTCAGGCTGGTGATCTGTTGTCTTCCCACACCTCTGTAAAAGTCAAGACCAAAAACAAGATCGGCAAAATTTCATAAGGTGGTAAGATCAATGATTGTAGCTGATCGGTGGTCCTACACATGTTCTGGCACCAATTGATCCATGTCAATTTTGTACACTAACCTAATATCAAACTTCAACCCTGGACCAAACGCTACACCTAACCCTAACCCTAATCTGAACCTAAAACCCTATTACAACCCTCACCCTAACCCTATATCTGTGACAAAGTAAAACCAGGAGTAAGAGTCATCAGAGTATATATGAAAATGACAATGACAATGACAATGACAATGTTTTTTTATTTTCTCATGTCACCCTTGAAAGGGTATGGAAGAAAATCAGATCAAACAATCAAATAAATCATCAGAATTATGTACAACACTATGATTAATAAAGATATTTACAATATTTACAATATTTACATTCGAGTAATATTTGATTCAGGCAACAATTTATGCCAAATTAACGTTGATAATGATATGTTGGAGCACCAGCTGATCATCAGGGTTTGAGGTGGGACTATGTTTTATAATAATCCCTGGATGTTATGTTTACCAGGGAGACAATTTACATGTTGAAAGATTAAGAGTTGAGACTATTGACACTCACCTTTATGTCTTCCCGTAGTTTAACATTGGACATCTTAAAATGACAGGTAGGACCTTCTGGAAAATGACTGACAACCATGCCATCTATGTAGACCAAATAGAGCAAAAATGAGCATGACATTCCAAAGTGAAGACTAATTCAAATAGGTACAAATGTCAATACAATTTGTGCTACTCTATGAAAATAATCATCTTTATCTTGACAGAGCCAGATTACAAATCAGTACAGCCAGGAAAAGTATGGCTAGATCAGTGATCTTGAATCCCATACATCCCTTGCTTTGACAAGAAATGAATAAAATAGTGCCAAAGGGTATTAACGCATCAAACACCAAATAAAGCTAGAAGACTCAACTTCATTTTGTAGATCCCATGATACAAGCAAATAGCTTTCAAGGCAATATACAATATAAGTATGTTACAACATCATCATAATTAAGGTACTGTACGTTTATGTGCAGCGAGTAGACAGGAGTACATACTTGCTTTGCCCCTGTCATTGTTGATGACGATAAGATCAGTGAAATCCTTCTCTTGTGCTTTCTTGATGATCCTCTTGAGTGGTAGATGTCTCCGATGATGGACCTCTGAGTTTGGTATACAGCTACTCAGCTCTTTACATAGCCTCCTGGTTGTCTGTAAACCATGATAGTAATGGTGAAATGCTTTATTTGTTCTTTTACAAGTCCTTCATATCAATTTAGTTTAGACAAAAGACACACAAGCCATGATTTCTAAGATTAATCAAACATTGATAATAGCTTCCTCATCAATAATTTCCTCAGAACAAAAGCATCAAAATCAGAGAAACAGGACTGGAAAATACTTTATGTCTCTAGTTAGGGTATCTTTCAAGTAGTGCATTGAATACCTGAACTATCCATTTCATGGACTATTCATTTATTTTGTTTATGTACATGTCCTGCATCATAGAGTTGCCAACCTAAAAATATGGCACAGCAAGAGATTTTATATTAAATTCCCATTAATTTTGTTCTCAATCAGACTGGAATCTTTTACAATAATTCAGAGAAGTGCTCAATAAAATAAATATACAAATAAAATCAGTCATATTAGAAAGAGAAAGCCCAAGAAATTCTTTTACTGGAAAGATTATATACAACAGGTCTCCACACTGATTGTTTTCTGCGGGTCCCCGTGTGACAATATTGGGGTCTGCATGCAACGAACCCCTTGTTAACATTTAGAAAATCTTGATGTCCATTGTCCAGCATGAAATCTTGGGAGTAAATGTTTACCAAACTTGTTAGTGTCGATCCTACAATTTCAAACTTTGAGCACTTCAAGCTGCATACAGCAGTGATAGGGTTAAGGAGAGAATCTGCCATCTACCTACCCAAGCAGCTTTATCTGAAGTTGTGATGAGAACCTTGGGGACCGTTTCTCGGTTGAAATATGGAGCCATTTCATCTGTTGCTTCATCATACGTAATCTAAATATTGCAGACAAATCAACAGCACAGTTAGAGAAATGTATGAAATGATTGGTATGAAACTATGCCACTGCCAAGGAGTAATAATTAAATTATCAACCTGGAATCTAGTGCTGCATCATAAAAAATATACAATAAGATATAGAAAAATATATCTTTTGTCATTCAATATGCACTGCCTTCAAGGCATCAACAAATAGAACTCCTCGCCTCAAATAATCACCAAAATATTACTATCAACTCTAGTACTGTACATGCACTGTGAATGAACTTGAAACTAAAATATAGAAATTCCTTTGGCTAACATTAATCAAAGTAAACGAAAATATTCCCACCACATATCTTAAAATGCTCCTTCACATAAATTTGCTCTACAAACTTTCATAACAGATAGGAAAAAAAAACTGCAGTTAAATTTTTTTTCTACATTGTGTGATAAGATTGCAACTATCTTTGAGAAATACACATCTCTCAACAGAACAGTTCTACATGATCCACTGATAACTGCTCTGCTGTCAATATCCTGCATTATAAAACGGGTTCAAGAATGTAGCCATCCTGATTGGTCAAATAATATCACGTGACCCTGCAAAAAAAAAGTACTAACACACAGCGAGGGGACTAACGCTTGGCTAATCCGGATCAAACACTAAGATTGTAAGAAAACACTAAGATTGTAGACCCGTTTTATAAAACTATTAATACATGGTTGTGAGTTTGTGCATTAGTGCGATCCAGCAACACGCAGGTTTTTACCGTGGTGTCTAACAAGCTCGGCTACGCCTCGTGCGTTAGTACACCACGATAAAAACCTTTGTGTTGCCAGATCGAACTAACGCACTCCCAACCATGTATTAATAGTATACTAACCAAATCCCTAGCTTAAACACTAGACCTACCACTATACCTAACCCTAACCCTAAAATCAAAATCAAAATAAACTGCAACCCTAAACCTAAACCTACATCTTTTACGAAATAAAGACAGGAGCAAATCAGATCACTTATCCACACACATATATATATACATGTAGCTCAATGAGCAGCTCATATAAAGTGGCGAGTATGACTTAAAACTGCTGTCCTACTGCTGTCCTGGCGACAAATGCTCTGCGGACAATTTCTTACACCAATTAAATCCTTGACTTTAACCCTTGACCAAACACTATACCTAACCCTAACCCTTACATAAAACCCAATGGTAACCCTATCACCAACCCTATACAGTGAAACCTGTCTATAAAGACCACTCAAGGAAGACAAGAAAAGTGGTCTTTATGAGAAGGTGGTCTTTATCGAAAGGTTCCGTTATTACACGTTCCAATGAGAAAACCTTTCGAGGGAAACAAAAGTTGTGGTCTTTATACACGGTGGTTGCTGAAGCAGGTGTGACTGCATCTTGACAAAATAAAGCCGAGAGCAAATGTCATCGGAGCATGCATCATATCATCCAAACTAGAAACCATCTTACCTCTTGATCTTCTGGGTTCACCATGGTCTCATCAAACACCCTCATGTTCTCTATCGTCTTGGGAACCTTCTTTGGAGGAGCCTAGAAAACAGACAGAGGTTCCATTTTCATTTCCATTCAATTTTTTAAGGGACACTGCGAAAGAACATCTTGTCTAGGATGTGCCCATAATTCATGTAATTTCAAATCTCAGCTTTACATCAACCCAAGTACAAATAAATAATTATTACATTACAATAATCAGCTTGATAGAGACACATTTTGATTGTGATAGCAGAATTGACATCTTGATATTATTGAGCTTTATCTGTTTCACAGGTGAAAGAAAAGGGGGAATTATTTGTCATATGAGAAAATATAAAAGATAAAGAAATAAAAATAAAAATGAAAAAAAAAATCTTGTGAAACTGGCAGAACTTGGTTAAGCGTAAATCTACAAGACAGCTGAAACAAGATGAAGAATACAAACCTTATCACCTGCCTTCTCCTCTTCTCTCTTCTTCTTTTTCTTCTCCTTCAGTTTTTCCTGTTCAAGGAAAGAAATATGTGAGAAATTTTTATTAAATTAAAATGCAACTATGGTTCTTAACATTTACACTAAAACTTCTCAGCAATATATCTTTAAGATCTACATCTGATTTTGCATGCAGTCTATGTGCGTCTGTGGTCTTTCCATGCGTAGACGGTGTGAAGTCCATTGATTTACATGCCATGCATGGAATTCACAATATTCACTCATACAGAAGGTTATCTTAAGATAACCTCATACTCCATACATGTTATACTTTTAGATCTCAATGTCTACCATCTTTGAACCTACCCCATGACATTTGTAGGATTTTTCCAGATTCTAGAATACTCTAAACTTTTCAATGTTCCAAAAATCACCCCCAGTTTTCCTCCCATAATTCTTTGATAACATATTTAAGTCTCAAAAGGTTAAAAAATCACCAGTTTTCAGTGTTGGACTTCACCGACTGAGCGTACATGAACGAATATGCATCGGGCAATATCGGGGACTAGTCTACATTCAGTCGCTTATATTTAATACTTATTTTTACAAAAATAAACAAGATTTTATTCAAAATTTACTGCAATGTTATTTCAGAGTTATTATATTAAAAACAATGTAAAAGTCCATGTTATCAAAACAATATGGGAGGAAAACTGGGGACAATTTTGGTAACATTGAAAAGCTAAGAGTCTTCCAAGAAGACGGGAAAAATCCCACAAATGACAGGGGAGGTTCAAAGATGGTATACATTGAAATCTAACAGTATAACATGTATGAACATGATGGAGTACGACTACAAGGTTATCTAAAGTCTAACCTTGTATGTGTATGAGTGCCGTAAACATCTTAGCAAACTCCGAAGGTGGTTTGCAAGGTTCACCGTACATGTACTTGGAGATGGATGATCTTGCCCACTGATTTTTTTGCTTACTTGTCTCTCTATAGGGGAAATTGCCTCCAGGTGTATGGCTTGATGTTCAAAGTCATATTTCATAAAACATCAAGCCCGCGTCCGTACGGCTAGGCTTAGCCCAGACCAAAAAAATCAATCTATTTTGTTCCGGGATATGCTGAGACTACGTCTGGCTTCACGGAATCCCTCTCCTACATGGACCGAAGTCTGCCCTAGGCACTACCGTTGGGGTCATCCGTTATGTGCTTACCTATGGTAGGGTGTCTGAAGTCACACTGAAAAGTGTCAGCTTAAAAACGTGCTGATTCAGGGGAAAAAATGGCACAATTTTGGGGGCAAATTCATCCTGTTATTACAATCTGATCTGAATTAATTTTTATCTCATATTTGGAATGTATGGAAAGAGAAAATCCTGGTCATTCTTTTGACACTAAGGACAAGTTTTTAGGCTCACTAGAAAATTAAAATAAGAGATAAATTGCAAATCCTTATATTTGTGTGTAGTCAAATTGCCATTTCCCCATGCGTTTCCTATGGGAAACTGAAATTTCTGTTTTACACAAATTTTGTCACTTTTTCGCAATTTTGCACTGTGATCTGATATTCAAACCTTGAAAAAATTCATACCATCAGAAAGATTGTAAAATTTCCTATCTGGTCATGTAAAGGACAAGTTTTTGACATTAAGTATAAAGTCGTAACAGGTCTCGGAAGCTCAAAATTTGGATTTGTGTGTGTCCCATTTCTTAACTACAGTCAATGGCAGGAAAAAGCTGAAAAATGGTCCGATTTTGTTCTCTTATTTTACAGTAATTAACTGGAATTTTTCATGAAATATCATATTTCTGTCAGTTTGATGGTTATTATTTTTCAAATCCAGAAAGAAAATTTAATATCATTTTGAAATAAGAGAAATAATTCTTTTCTCCAGACACCCTACCTATGGCTCGGACCTGGCTGGGACCTAAGTACGCGCGTGTGGGCATGTGTTCACTAGTACGTATAATCCGTTCGCCCTCGACAGATTCACTTGCAATAACCCTGTTGACAACATGGAAAAATTTCTGTAAATCTGGGATTATTTAAAAAATCAGGT
>CM046838.1:9117526-9165026 GCA_025618425.1 Heliocidaris tuberculata | reverse complement strand
AGCAACCCTAAAAATGAAAAATCTCCCTACTGTGGGAGGGGGGATACCCCCTCCCACACCCTCCCCCCTCGCTCGCTTCGCTCGCTCGGGCTCGGTCTCTACGCTTCCTCGCAATACCCAGCTCAGCCCCTCAAACCCCCTCCTTGGAAAAAAGCTAGATCCGCCCCTGACAAGTAAGTCGCGGAGTGATTTGCTGCGGCGGAACGATGTCATAGGAGCTGTAGGGAAGATGGTTTGTAGTGTCTGGCATTGTTGGATAAGTTGATAGTGCTTGTGGATGATTTTGGGCACTGCTGATGTGCTGGGTGTATATGTGATTTGTTCGAATCAGGACAGAGCAACCTACCATCTCAACAAACTAGAAGCACATCTAATACATCGCCAATACAACACAAACATGGTCAATCAGCAAGTACACAAGGCCACCACCATACCCCGAGACCAACTCCTCACCAAAAAGGAGAAGAAGGCCTCCACTAATGTGCATTTCTCTATCACATATACACCCAGCACATCAGCAGTGCCCAAAATCATCCACAAGCACTATAAATTATCCAACAATGCCAGACACTACAAACCATCTTCCCTACAGCTCCTATGACATCGTTCCGCCGCAGCAAATCACTGCGCGACTTACTTGTCAACGCCAAAGCACCGAACATCAAGACAAACAACAACAACAACAACAGCAACAACGACAACAATCACGTCACCAACAGCAACAATAATCACGCCAACAACAGCAACAATAATCACGCCAACAACACACAAATCCCGCTAACAGACACAGACAACCCTACGCCACAGCTAGGATTCTACAAATGCAACGCCAAAAAATGCTCTCTTCATCAACATATTCAAGATACAACCACGTTCACAAGCACCTCCACAGGACAGAAGTTCAAAATACGCGATCACATCAATTGTAAATCATCGTGGGTAATATACCTCCTTACATGTACTAAATGCAATATGCAGTACGTCGGAAAGACAGAGACTACGCTATACACACGCCTAAATAACACCAGATCAGAAGTTACCAACTACAACAAAAACAAGCCGAACATCAAGATTTTACCATACACTGCACATTTCAACCTACCGGGACACTCAGTTCACAACATCAACATCACTGGCATTGAAATAGTAAAAACAAAACAACACGACACTATCATGAAAAGAGAATCTCATTGGATCTCCAAACTACAAACCCTAAGACCACGTGGTATAAACGCAGACCAATGACCCTCCGTCTTCACGCCTAAGTAAACACTGACCCCCGGACACTTTAATTCACCTCACTTCACTAAGACTAGGCGTCCACTAGGGCGCGGACAAGACGCGGAATGCAAGATTAGTCATTCCGCATTCATTCAGCAAGCTCTCGGCATATTCTTGAAAGGCTCCGTTCACTGTCTTCACCATTCCTGAACACTTCCCAGCGTTTCCGCACCTTCAGGAGAGAGCAAAATTTCCGCGTCCAAATTTTGGTCTCGACCAAAATTTGGACGCGGAAATGAACTTCCTGACACCTTCGGCAACTTGTCCGCATTGTCGTCCGGACATCGTCAGGACATCCTGCCTTTCTTTAACACTTCCGCATTCTCCGGAAACGCTCCTGAAAGCTTCCGCGGTGCCGGAAGCTTCGCGAAGGCAAGCGGAAGCCACGCAGAATGTTTCAGGATTGTCCTTGTTCGTAATTTTACCACTCCTGGTGTGATCCTAGATGTGTCCGCACTGTCCTGCCACGATCAGCATTTTCCGCGGCATTTCGGGACATTCCTGAATGATTCCTAGGACGCTCCTAGGACTGACTGCAGTCAATGTGTTGACATTCTTAATAATGTCTCAGGAAACAATAATTTGCATAATTTTTCCGCGTCTGACGCGGAACGAATGCCGAAATGACAAAATTTGCTTCCGCAACCCTTCCTAATGTTGTCGGCGCTCTAGTGGACGCCAGCCCTAACAAACACATACTATTCACTAGCTACACACAGTCTTAATACTTGTACCCAAATCGGGAAGGTAATTTACCACTTCTTACATATTCTTGTATATTGATAATTACAATACGATTAATTTCTGCCATGTCTACTTTATTTATATGTTTCTGTCGCCTAAATGCTTATCGTTTCATATATGTTCTATTTTGTTGATGTATTTAATATTCTCATTTTGTATGTGTACTGTACTGTCGTTACTATATACATTATTACTTATTATTGATTCCAGATCCTGATGAAGGGCAGGTGCCCGAAAGCTTGGTCATAATCATTGTGGTATATATAGTCTTGCAACGGCCCTCTTCGTAAACCACTTTTTTGGATCACACATATAATATGACGGAGAACCGCAAACGTAAAACACTGAAACTGATCACAAATATATATATATATATATATATATATATATATATATATATATATATATATATATATAAGAAAACTGCTAAAAGCGTTTGTAATGCATTGTGGCCAATTTTATTTTTCTACTCAAATTTTCGGCGCTCCCTATACTATATAAATATATATATATATATATATATATATATATATATATATAAGAAAACTGCTAAAAGCGTTTGTAATGCATTGTGGCCAATTTTATTTTTCTACTCAAATTTTCGGCGCTCCCTATACTATATAAATATATATATATATATATATATATATATATAATTGTGAGAAATTAAGATGAGAGAATAATGGTTGCGTAGCTTAAATCAAAGTTCCCCAGAGCTTTCCTCCCATATAAAATTATTGCAAAGGTTGGAAAAATGTCTCCGCCGGGAATCGAACCTGGGTCACTGGCTTAGAACGCCTTAACCACTAGACCACCGCACGAGCCACAATTGTATTTATTTCCACGAGAGTTGCCAAATCTGTAATTTATGTTATTTCCTTACACCTGTATAAACCCCTCCAAATAGTTCTGCAATCCAAGTTATAATTTGAGGGATGATATCTTTCTTCGACTGTTTGCATGTGTGATTGAGCGTTTATTTGAGGTGAAATCTGGAAAAGTTGAAAATTCCGTAAGAAAGTAAACTCAAAATGAATAATTAATAAAAAAAATTAGTGAAAGAAAACACATTTCAACTTTCATGAATTTAACAAGAAATGAAACCAATATCTTCAACTTTTAAACCTTTCAAAATGACCAGGCTCAACATTATTTAAAACAGCTTCCATCCACATTATGCAGATGAGACTTTCGCGCATCACTGCTTTCAAACTTAATCCATCCTCAAAACAAACGGGAATTCACTATTGAAAACAGAAACCTATAGAGACCTATCAATAGAGACCTATGGGTCTCTATGGGACCTATAAAATAGAGACCTCTGGGTCTCTATGGGACCTATAAAATAGAGACCTCTGGGTTTTCGACCTGGGTACTGACAAAGTTTGGTGTGCATGGGGGAGATGCATGGGGTGAAATCGACCCGACTTTGGGATCTCTTACGGGGGCTCTAGGGGCTAAACCCAGGGGGTCCGCTTGCTATTCATGAGGACCGCTATTCATACAAAACCGCTATTCATTTAGTCACGCGTTATGAATAGCGTTCCTTATGAATAGTTATGAATAGTGGTCCATATGAACGGAAGTCCTTATGAATAGCGAGGTAATTTGTCTATGGTTTGCTCGCTGTGTAGAAGGCCCGCTATTCATACAAAACCGCTATTCATTTAGTCACGCGTTATGGATAGCGGTCCTTATGAATAAGTGGTCCATATAAATAACGGTCCTTATCACTAGCGAAGTTACCCCAAATCCGGTGGCTACGGTCAGGCTGACAACCTTTTTGTCAATGACTTGGATGCTCTAAGTAGTTACGGGATCAAATCATATGGGTAAAATGGGGTGACTATCCCCCTGTTCAGACACAAAACGTTTATACCGAAACTGGATAAAGAAACGTCGTATAAAATTTTCAACGTATAGCCTACGGACCGTTCAGACACATATCTCGACCGATTAGAAAAACATCGTATAGATGCACAGTTTTCCACTGCGCATGTTGTTATGGTCGCCGCCAGTCCCCACCCCCTGGTAAGGACACCTTTCGCGCGCGCTCACGTTAAGCCCCGCCCAGTTATACCGTTCTATGGTCGCCATACGTTCAGACACACACGTTATCGAGTTCTAGTTCGAAACGATGCTCTGACCCCAGTTTCGTTATACGACGTTTCGTTATACGACGTTTCGTTAGTCAGCGTTCAGACACATAAATCCACAAAAATTCATCGTATAGCTATACCGTTTTGGTATAAATTTTTTGTGTCTGAACACCCTGTATTTCGGGACAGGCTCCCAGACTATATTATTATATCATGTCGTTATGAAAAAGATTTGTTGCTCGAACAGCTTTGAAAAATGGGGAAAACATGAAGTGTAGTGAAATGAATGCGTCTATTGTTAATATCTTGAATCAAAATGTGTTATAAAACAGGTTCAAGAATGTTGGCAATGTCATTTGTAAAATGACTCAGTCTATGAGTGCGTGCATGCATTATCACTGTGTGCACTGACTATATTTCGTGCTCTTACAACCTGCTTAACTGTTAACACACGCTCAACAGGGCATTATTTTGTATATCATTGAATCCAGTATGAGGGGGTTTGTATAGTTCGCAGCGGCGGATCCATTATTCCGGACAAAACTTCTTTTTTTTCATTTCGTTCATCGATAAAACATTCTGATTCTACACTGGAGTTTAATCATTACTTTTGCCTTCTTTGAAGTGGAATAAATGTGAAATGAAATGAACAGGGCTGACAAGATTTAAACGTTTAGCGGTTGTAATAGCCATTGTGGAGCATTTAAACAACTATTGACTGAAGTGAATCCGATTTCGACATTCACATTAAAAGTTAGAGAAACCAAAACTGTGAAGAAGGAAGATGAAATTATTCAGTTCCACTATTCTCTTCATCGCGACTTGCCTATCTTGGGCTGACAAGTATGGTGAGTTTATTCAATCTCTTATTTGTTTACTTGTTTGTTTGTTTTTTCTGTTTGTTTGTCTGTTTTTAGTTTTTTTTAAGAGGAATTAAACCTTTAGGACTAGGCCACCCCAAAGTTCATGAATTATTTACTCGCGAATGTCCCTGGAGTGTCATTTTATGAGGTGTGTGGGGTGTATGGCTCTCTCTCTCTCTCTCTCTCTCTCTCTCTCAATCCATCGCTACCTCCTGTTAGAAGGAATCGGTAACTTTGTGGAGGCTTAATTTTGATTTAATAAATTGTTGAATTTTAATATCAGTCTTGTATAATGATGTTCAGAAGGATAAATAAATAGCCAGGCAGAAAGGTTTTCAAATATACAATGCTATTATTAAGATATCTATGACTGAATACTGCCATTTACGAAACCGTACAGGGGAACGCTAGCGCTTTAGCCTAACAATGCAGTCTATGGGGAGAAATGAGTCTGGCATTTCCGGTCACTTGTATATATTTACTTTTGTGAAGCACATGATGATCAAGTTTGAAGTGCATTTTTTTTCCTGGGCTTCATTTTACACCATATAACATACACTGAGAGCATGTAAGGCCAGGCAGCTCAGATTTTATCAAGCCTCAAATCACTTTAATGTAGATGTCACAGTTACTGTATCTTCCTTCAAAAATTTGTTTTTATCGTATTCACCCATTTAGTCATTCTGCATCCACTTGCTCTACCCGCGCCCCATTTTTATCTCCCGTTCTCCAGGGGCGTAGATAGCGGGGGGGGGGGGGGGGTATGCATCCCCCAACTTTTCGGTTGGGGGGTGGTGTGTACAAACATCCCCCCAGGTTTCACCCCACAAAAAAAAAAAAAAAAAGAAATGTTGGAAAATATACATTTCTATATTATGTTATAGATAACTATAATTTACTACATTATATCTATTAATATCATTCAAATTTCATGAATTTATATATTCTTTATTTCAATATAAATATAGTTTATCTATGTACAATATTGTAGATTTATATGAATTTATTAATATTAATCTACAGTTCTGTCGTTGCTTCTTATTTTTCCCCATATATTTTTACACCACTAAAAAGTGAAAACAATCTACTTCAAATTATACAACATGGGTGTTGATCTTAGAGGGATATGGAGGTATATATATATTTTTTTAAATGAAGTGGGGGGGGGGGGGGGAGGTGGCCTGCATGTGTTACCATCCCCAAATATATTTTGAGGTGATTTTTTTTTTTTCGAAGCCATAATGCAGAAAAAATATTTAGCTTAAAAGTACATGTAATTATTCTGGATTTAGAGGGTTCAGTCGGTAACTTTCATTTATAATGCAATTTTGCCACACTCATGTTATTAGAAATACTAACAATTTTCAAACTTGAAATGAAAATATAGTGCAGGAATCGAATGTGGTGGAGAAAGAGGGAATACATCACCCCCAGTCGAGGTTGATGACCTCTGGATTTAGAGGGTTCAGTCGGTAACTTTCATTTATAATGCAATTTTGCCACACTCATGTTATTAGAAATACTAACAATTTTCAAACTTGAAATGAAAATATAGTGCAGGAATCAAATGTGGTGGAGAAAGAGGGAATACATCACCCCCAGTCGAGGTTGATGACCTGTGTCATCATCTCCCAACTATACATAGAAAAATTATGAAATGACAATCATAACATGTAGGCCCGGTCAGAAGCACCGCTCCGGGCGTTGTATGTGGGCACATTGCCCCTACTTTTCCCTTTAACTTCAGATAAGTGCCCCCACTTTTCTCCGAATAAGTTCCCGTTCCATATTCTTACAAGTGCCCATTTTGATAATTACACCTTATCCCTCACCTTACCTTTGATAAATGTTCCTATTTCAACGAGAGCATTTCCCCCTTTTAATCCCTATTACTCCTTCAATGTAACAAGTCATTTTTTTTCTTTGTAATATATAGACACTGATTTAATTTTTCTACTTTATATAAGAACTTTTTCCCGTTTCTTATAAATGCCCCATTTCAGGTGTGATTAGTACCCCTTTTCATCTCTGATAAACTGCCTTTTCTACCTTTTGTACACATTCATTTATTTTTCTAATAAGTGTCCTTTTCCCCATGATAAGTACCACGTTTCCCTTTTCCATAACATGTGCACCTAATCCAAAGTGACTTAGAGCCCAAATTCCCAAATGCTCGCTCGCTACGCTCGCTCGTATTAAAAGTATAGCTTATTAGATAAATTTTCATTGTGAAATTTTGCAAATGAAACCCCATCAGAATTGTGTTTCCACGTTTTTATATTACAATGTAATTGCGACCTCACAGATTTTGAATATTGTTTGCTCGCTCGCTTCGTTCGCTAGCTCAATATTCAAATCCTACATGTACTACAAAACTGCAAAGCATGATGCTAAAGTTGTATCTTGGACATGTAAAGAGAAAAACCATAGTCATGTTTACTCACCCTCACCCTACATTATGTGTGTGTGTGTGTGTGTGTGTGTGTGTGTGTGTGTTGTGTGTGCGCGTGTGTGTGTGTTCATGGCCCTTGAGGGAAATCATACCCCCCACTGATGAGGACCTGTCTACGCCAATTCCGTTCTCTCTCTCTCTCTTTCTCTCTCTCTCTGTCTCTCCGTTTATTTATTTCTGTCTTCCTTCTTGTTCAGATTCATCAAACGATGTCTCTCCCTTTCTTAGTCGATCGCGCCGTGATCTTGGGTCGTTCGCCATCATGATATGGTGCACCACCAATCGTACCGGCTTTGATTACATTGGTTATGGATGCTACTGTGGCTATGATGGGAGTGGCAATGGGAGTGGCACCCCCGTTGACGGCGTCGACAGGTTGGTATACAGTTTTGGATAATACGGTACTTGAAATAATTTGTGAATTTAAAAGAATCTGTATAATATCGAATGTGTAGGCTCCTGCTTATCAGCCACAGAGAGAGAGAGAGAGAGCCTGAGAGAGAGAGAGAGAGGGGGGGAGGAGAGAGAGAGAGAGAGAGAGGGAGAGAGAGAGAGAGAGAGAGAGAGAGAAGGTGGTGGGGATATGGGGTGGCAACCGCCCTGCGTGAAAGCATCGGAGTATAATATAAGGCGTCAATCAGTCGCTGACGTAGGACAGCGTCCTTCAACCGCTTGGCCAGGATTGAAAGAGAGAGTTGTGACACGCGCATAATAACTCTATGCATACGCGGTCTTTGTTTTAAACATGGCGGATCATGGAGCTCCCAAGAGTTCCTTTCACGTACATTCTCTATGGGAGGGAACTATTTGAAGCTCTATGAAATTACTGACCAATCAGAAGCGACGTCCAGTGTCGCGACTCGCCGTATGTATAGCTCTGGAGCACGTGAAACTTGCGAAAAATGATGAATCCGGCCACATTCCTTCCTTGCACCCCTCCACCGACAAAACATCAAAGTATTTTTTTAGATAATTGTAAGTACAGGAGATATCTTATCACGAACTAAGGTCTTGCAGAATTGGAGGTGGGTGGGTGCAGGGAGGGGGAAGTTTCTCCCCTCCCGCGCGAAGCGCGAAAGCTTTGACGTTTGAGCAACTTTGAGAGAAAGATAACGGCTCGCAGCACCTTTTTTTTTAGGCAGAAAGTTAATTCGACCCCCTGACTGCTTTTCAACATTATTATTTGGACGCAGTAGGCTACTGCACTGTATTTATCAGGAGTGGGCGCAGGGAGGGGGAGTTCCCCTTTTGACGTTTTAGCAACTTTTGAGAGAAAGATAACGGCTCGTAACACCTTTTTAGGCTTTTTTCTCTCACTTCCCCCCGTTTTTTCGCTTTCGCTTATTTATTTATTTTTTTTTATTTGGCGCCCCCCCCCCCCGGCTACGCGCCTGGCGTCATTGACTGGGGCGGTCTTTCACACGCCTTTTGCATTAGGGCACACATAATAAGTAATTCATGCGCTAACAATGCATTATTGTGAGGTGGAACAAAGTTAATAGGATAAAAATTTATTAAAGAAATTCATAAAATCGAGTATCTGTCCTCTGTAAATTTTTAGAAGGCAAATGATGTTTAATAGTCATAATGTTTTTGATTTTACCCCTCGGCTGAAATGAGCTTGTCTTTGTGTTCTTTTAAAGGGTTTATTATTATCTCAGTGTATTTCCACTATTGCAGCCTGCGATTCGGCGAGAGTTACACAATATGTTTAGCCGCGCTTCATAACTTTTGTTATCGCCGGGACCGTTAATATAGGCTGAGTGCATGGGCCGATCACATCAAAAAAACCAAAACGAATTTCAGTCCAAGCCTGTCCACTGAAGCCTGCACTACCTTTCCTTTACAGGCTCTATAGTATGTCCACCCAAAAGTTATAATTGGACTTCCAGCATTGATAGCTTTCAAATTTGCAAATTAATTTGAATATAGTTTAAGATAATGAAACTGTAACTAATCATCCGCATCTCGGCGAAAACCCTATATCCGATTTGGTTGCGTAGTCATGAAGAAATAGGGATTTTTGTAAAGTATGTCGTAAGTCCCTTCCATCCAATTAGATTTAACAAAAGGTAGACTAACAAAGCACAATGCACAATTCCATACTCCTTATAAATGGTTTGAAAAGATAGTTACTCTTTTGTTTTTATTTACTATTTGTTTATCATCATTTTTCATCATAATTTTCCATGTTTTATTGTTGTTACTGTTGCAAATAAAGGTTATTTGGATATTTTTTTTAAATGTGAAAATATAAGAAGCTTTCCGAGTTTGTAAGATTTTGGTTATTAATTGTAGTCTGGAATGAATGATTAAACAAAATTATGAGCCAATTCATTAAATTATTTGTCTTGAACTTTTTAGTAAAATATCAATTACATTATTTTGTGCATATTTACATCATATACATTATGAACTCCACAATGTCCACATGCACATAAGACCAAATTTTCTTTGTTCAAATGGTACAATATGAATATGTTAGTAAATACTGTGAACAAAGTATTTTTATTCATGTGGATGCAAAGTACTTCAATTCAGTGACAAAAGATGGAAGAAAAAGACCCATGGGGGCACTGCCCCCCCCCCTATTCAGCCCCTTAAGAACGAAAAAGCGGGAGAAGTGAGACAAAAAAGTCTAAAAAGGCGCTAAGAGCCGTTACCTTTCAATCAAAATTTGCTAAAACGTCAAAGTTTTCGCGCTTCGCGCGGGAAGGGAGAAATAACTCCCCCTTTCCCTGCACCCATACCTGTTACATACAGTAAAATATTGCGTCCAAATTATTGAAAAACAGTCAGGGCGTCGAACTAAAACTTTCCGCCTAAAAATTTGTTTGCTACGAGCTGTTATCTTTCTCTCAAATTTGTTAAAACGTCGGAGCTTTCGCGCTTCGAGGGGAAGGGGGGGGGGGGGGGGACTCCCTCTTCCCTGCACCCACTCTTGTTACATACAGTGCAGTATTGCGTCCAAATAATTGAAAAGCAGTCCGGGCGTCCAACTTACTTTCCGCCTAAAAAAAGGTGCTGCGAGCCGTTATCTTTCTCTCAAATTTGCTATAAAACGTCAGAGCTTTCGCGCTTCACGCGGAAGGGGGAATCTCCCCCTCCCTGTACCCACCCCTGTTACACACAGTGCAGTATTGCGTCCAAATAATTGAAAAGCAGTCCGGGCGTCGAACTTACTTTCCTCCTAAAAAAGTGCTATGAGCCGTTATCTTTCTCTCAAATTTGCTATAAAACGTCAGAGCTTTTGCGCTTCGCGCGGGAGGGGGGAAACTCCCCCTTTCCTGCACCCACCCCACTGGGGAGCACGTTTTGCGTGCTCATCACCAATTTCGCGCGCCTCGCATTCTCACAACCCCCAAGCCCCCCCCCCCCCCTTCTTGGAAAATCCTGGCTACGCCAGTGCATGAGTGCTTTACAAAAATCCCTATTTCTTCGTGTCTTCACTGACTGTTAAAAAAAATAATTATAGTTTCATAATCTAGTATCAATTTTCATGTTGCAATACGATTTCTTTCGTAATGGATACCCGAATGCCGGTTGTATTTTGGGAAACAAACTGTATTAGTTCAAGTAATAATGCAATTGGCATGATGCCTCATGTGAATAATAATGATCATTTACCTTTGAATTATTTTCTTACTTCTTAAAAGTATTTTTGTT
Organism: Heliocidaris tuberculata; assembly: GCA_025618425.1. Taxonomy (NCBI): domain Eukaryota; kingdom Metazoa; phylum Echinodermata; class Echinoidea; order Camarodonta; family Echinometridae; genus Heliocidaris; species Heliocidaris tuberculata. Next base: position 9,153,921 of record CM046838.1, on the reverse strand, counting down.
TCCTTCGCTGGGGGTTGTAGGGGGGGGGGAATTTCTCCCAATTATTAGTAGCCCATTAGTGTACGCTCGTGATTTCAAAACCCTTTTTTTTTTCTCTCTCTTTTTTCTGTTCATTCCCTTAATTTGCTACTTTTTGCGGTTGATATTAGGTGTCCCTCTAGAATTTGGATAACTATGTTTGGGTGGTTGTTTGTTTATTTGCTTTCGACGTGTCTTTGTATGTTGTTTCGATTGTTTTGCTTGTTTGTTCTATTTACTTATTATTTCTTTTTTTTTAAATATATTTATTTTACTTTTTATGTGTTCCGTATATCATACAGATGCTGCAAGATCCACGACAACTGTTATAAGGACCTCCGAATTAGATTTGACTGCTTGCCGCATTTTTCTCTGTATATGTATGACTTAGAGGATTGCATTATTGGTCATCATTCGGAAAACCCACGTGATCCACAAATAACATGCTGTGAGTAAAATCAGCTTTTTCTTTCCAATTACTAGCGAGCGAGCGAGCGAGCAAAAATGTGTGACAATTTAATGTTGCAACAATGTCAATCGTCGCACTATGTAGATATTAAAATCATCTATAGCATTGGCATAGATTCGTGCAATGGGGGGGGGGGGGGGCTTTGTTCTCAAAGAATAGACATCCCCCCCCCCCAGTTGAAAAGAAATTCTTGCATATATGCCCGTGATCTATAGTAGTACGACCTCGCTGCCAGGTGGTGGCTGGCCGAATGTTGGTTATTTCAACATCCATGCAGCCCCCCCCCCACACACACACCCACACACACACACACACACACACCCAAACACATACATCGAACACCTATGAACACGGATGTTAAACTTGGGCGTTTTTTTTTTTCGGGGGGGGGGGGGGGTTTGGGGGGTTTTTTTTGCCATGAGAAATAGAGGCACCAAACATGCTTTAAAAATGCAAGTGCAATGTACTTTTGAATAAAAAGATGATGAGAATAGCAAAGGACTATACTTAGATCAATTATCCCAGACTGTCATGTGGCCGCCCTTTAATGTACCTGTGAACAAACATTTGAATTAAATATATGTTCGTTTATATTTTCATATACTCACACCAGTGGCTTACCCAGGATTTTTTTACAGGGGGGGGGGGGGGCAAATTTTGTCAACTGTCAAATTCTGCTTGGAGGGAGACCCGTATTTATTTATTCTCGCCAGCATTCCAAAACTCGCTCAGTAGGGGGGGGGGGTGTAGAGCCCACAAATGTAAAAATCAACCACAAATGTAAAAATAACCACAAATGTAAAAACATTGCACCCGCAAATGTCAAAAGAACCACAAATGTCATTACATGTCAACCACAAGTGTAAAAATAACCGCAAATGTTTTTAAAAATCGCCCACAAATGTAAAAATCTGTTTAACCACCAATGTAAAAACATTTCGCCTACAAATGTAAAAATTTTCATTTTTTACCACAAATGTAAAAACTCATTGCTTGCATAATGCACCTATGTAGATAAGTTATAATGATGGTAACTTGCCACTTGGTCTAATAGCCAAATGGTCTAACATCAATCGGTCTAACAACAATGCGTCCATCACCAATTTGTCTAATTAACATTTCGTCTAATACCCATTTGGTCTAAACATCACTTGGTCCATTATCTATTTCGGCTAAACCCAGTTGGTCTAATCATCATTTCCTCTAATAGCCATTTTGTCTAAACCCAGTTGGTCTATCACCCACATCGACTTACCATTACGTCTAATCATCGTTTGGTCCAATTTTCATTTCGTCTAATAACTGTCTTGTCTAATGTTCACTTGGTCTTATATCCATTTGGTCTAATACTACAGACAAATAGGTTAGCCTATCATAGTTATATATACATTGCATGGGCCGTGGAACCGGGCCCGGGGGGGGGGGGGGGGGGGGCGTAATGGGGCTGCAGCCCCTTCACTTGTTGAGTATATACGTTTCATATATTTTTGTTTAATGGTTATGTACGGTATATATTTTTAGAAGAGATCACATTTTAAAGATAATACATTGTAATAATGTTTGGCCGCTCGCTTCGCTCGCTTGCAAAATGTTGAAAAGGGTTTGTGGTACCCAGGCAAGAAGCGTCAGTCCCCACTTCCAAAAAACGTTCCATTTCCCTGCATTGTGGTACATGCAGTATAATTATGTTAATAATGAATAGAAACAGAATGGCACAATGAGAGAGAGATTATGGGAGAATGAATATAAAGAGTAATATAAGGAAAGATGGAAATAAAGATTAATCGATGAATATTACAATACAAAAGGAAGTATCAAAAGTTAATGGATAAAAGGATAAAGACATAAGAAGATTATAAAGAGAGAGGTAAAAAAAAAAGAAGAATAACATAACGAAAATAGAGATGTAAAGCACAAAAAAAAAGATAAAAAGAAAGAATAATGCAAAAATGGGCAAAATGATAGAAAGATAAACCAAGGAATAAAGACCAAAAAAAAAAAAAATAGAGAGATTAAGAGAAAGATGATAGAATAAATAATATAAAGATTAACATGTGGGAAGATGGAAGAGGTGATAGAGGGATTTACACAACAAAGGAAAGATGGAAAAATGAAAGGATAAAAGCAAGGAATAACATAATGAAAGATAGAGAAATGATAGAAGGATAAATATATACATAAGAGAAAATAGCGAAATAAATGAAAGGATAAAAACAAAATAACAAATGCAAAGTGAAATAAAACAATAATTGAAAATTCACTAATTTAAAATAGTAATTGATTAATCAATTAATCAATCAATTCATTCACTAGAGGATAGATTAAACACATGTAATCAAATCATGCCATGCTCCATCGGGTCACTTTTTTTTCTCTTTTTTACCACTCCCCCCCCCCCCAAAAAAAATACTTAACATACAATTACTGCTAAAAGATTCGAAAATTTCGGCCATTGCGCCGAACCGAGACCTGACTGTTTAGTCAAAGCCACCAAGAGTAGTATTGTAGGGAGAAAACAAGAAATTTGCCAAGTTGGTCATTAGACGAAACGATGATTAGATCAAATGGTAATTAGACCAGATGGCTATTAGACCAAATTACAATTAGTCTAAATGGTTATTAGACTAAATGGGTGTTGACTAAATGATAGACCAACTGATGTTAGACTAACTGACAAATGGACCAAATGATGTGTAGACCTAATGGGTATTAGACTAATTGGGTTTAGACCATATGATGATTAGACGAAATGGCAATTAGATCAATTGATAATGGACGAAATGACAATTAGACCAAATAATAATTGGACGAAATGATGATTAGACAATTGGTTATTAGATCAACTGATATTAGATCGGATGATATTAGACCAAATGGTTATATAAAAAGTGAACATTAGACCAAACGGTTATTAGACGAACTGAGAAGTGGACCAAACGATGATTAGACGTAATGGTAAGTAGACGACGAGATGATTAGACGATGTGGGTGATAGACCAACTGGGTTTAGACAAAATGGCTATTAGACGAAATTATGATTAGACCAACTGGTTATTAGACCAACTGGTTCTAGCCGAAATAGATATTGGACCAAGTGAACATAAGACGAACTGATTATTAGACCAAATGATGTTTAGACCAAATGGGTATTAGACCAAATGGGTCTTAGACGAATTGGCTATAGACGAAGTGGTGATTAGACGAAGTGATTAAACTGATTATTAGACCAAATGGCTATTAGACGAAATGTTGAGTAGACGAATTGTTGATGGACGCAAAGTTGTTAGACCGAATGATGTTAGACCATTTGGCTATTAGACCAAGTGGCAAGTTACCATTATAATAACTTATCTTACATAGGTGCATTATGCAAGCAATGAGTTTTTACATTTGTGGTAAAAATGGAAATTTTTACATTTGTAGGCGAAATGTTTTTACATTGGTGGTTAAACAGATTTTTACATTTGTGGGCGATTTTTTTTTTTACATTTGTGGTTATTTTTACACTTGTGGTTGACATGTTATGACATTTGTGGTTCTTTTGACATTTGCGGGTGCAATGATTTTACATTTGTGGTTATTTTTACATTTGTGGTTGATTTTTACATTTGTGGGCTCTACAGGGGGGTGGCGACAATTTTTTTTCTCCAGCCCTCAAAAAGTCGCTCAGTTGGGGGGGGGGGGGGGTTATCAGACGTTTTGCTCCATGATTCTCTGACAAGCAAGCAAGCAAAAAAACAAAAAACAAAAAACAAAAAAACAAAACAAAAAAACGCTAGATACTCACACTATAAGCCTAACATATATTACAAACTTAATCGAGATTAGGGCTATGTATTTTTTTATCAGAATTGCGACTCCAAATCTGCAAAATTTTAATTCTTCTAACTTTTGGTCGCATTTATTTTTGTAACTGTGTATTTTTTATATGTTTATTGTTTTATTCATTTAAATCTTATTTTATGTGGTTTTATAAATTTTCTTTTATCTTATTATAGGCGGTCTGTCGGCATCGACAGATCACCTCTTAAATTCGTCAGAATTTTCTTCATTGTTTATTTTTATTTCTTTCACCCACTTTTCAAGGACATTATCACAGTCAACCGGTCAACGTGATATCATCAAGGAGCCATTAAAAAAAATCAAACGCTATTCGGAACGCAGACTTAAGAAAAGACCGAAACACAATCGAAAAATTTATCAAAGTAAACGAAAATTGGGAATTTGGGGGGGAATACTGAAAAATGTTACCTTATGCATTTCATTCTTTTTGAGGACGCAGAATTTAGCAAGACCTTAGAGTTAGAAAATTTCGAATTTTGAACCCTTAAAAAATAAAAAATAAAATTATATAACTAAATCCTATATTGGGAGTACGAAATTATGAGATCCTGAAGAAACATATGCAGGGGAGCAAAGTGACCGAGTTTAGAAAATTTACCATTTTGAACATCTTTAAAACAGTAATCCTTATGCTATTTATGTTGGATTTGGGGTGATCATTAAAGACCATGATTTTTCTTTCTCTTTTGCGTTTTTGGCGCCCCTCAAGTGCCGCCAGGGGCAAATGACCCCTCTGCCCCCCCCCCCCAGATACCCCACTCGTGTCTAGCAATGTCCTGGATGATTCCACCTATACTGGGCCATTCTTTGTAAAGTGAAACAAACGGTCACAAATGGCACGTGACCATCTCATTTATGTCTCATTGCCGGAAAATCAGATTACATTTTATTGATTTTTTGCTCCAGTTTCTTTATACATCAAATATATTTCTTTCTTTTTTTTGACAAGAAAAAGTAATTTGCCCTGAACAGTTATAGAGCAATGTTTCATAAATAATTGGTGAACATTCTTTTCTTTTAGAGGTGAAAATTGGGTCGATCACGTGTGTGACCGCTAAAAAGTTGGCGTTTTTAAATGTCTCTGTAAAAACATTATGTTGGTAAATTACTTTTTTTTTTAATTACAAAATTACTATTTTTTCAGGATTTTGGTCACACACGTGACTGCAATGAGAATGGCCCTACTGCTAATTAGGAAAGCGCGTAATAAAGGTTGAGGACATGCTCCGCGGAAAAAAAGTGTGAGTGAAGATAATTTTCTCAGCAGTTCAGTATTGTTTGTACGGGTACGATTACATTTCTCCAAAAGTGGAGGCGGGTGACTAACATTATCTTCCATCCCGTGCTTTGTAAACAAATGAGTGAAGCGACTCAGAGTGTTTTAAAAATTTTCTAAACTCATGTGAACGTACTTGCAAACCGACGCAATATCCGATAGTACTGTGGTGAAACTCTGAATAACAATCCTTTGAATAACGAATTTTGAATAACGAATTTAGGACGACGCAAGATAATTTTTACCTCGTAAACCTTGTAACTTGATGATTAACTAGATAAATACGTCAAAACTTTATCATCATGATCTTTATTGCTATTCTTAATTTTGTTCTTATAATTATTACTACATTATAACTAGTATTGCATATCACAACTGCTATACTTTCGCTCTTTTTCCCCCATCGAAACCTGAAGGGATGATTGTACACGCCACCCCCTGAAATTAAGGGGGATGCATTCCCCACCCCCACCCCCATTCCTCGCCTATGTACGCCCCTGTCGTTAACAATAGAGATTTCTTCAAATCCATGCACGTTTAAGAGTCAAGATACTGTACACTCTCTTTTGAAAAACATGCATTTATTATACTTGACCTACCATGAAGGTCACACGCCAATAATATACAATCCAACATGCACAAAGTTGTGGAATGTTTTTTTCGAAGTCCCGCTCCCACATATACATGCATTCATTGTGGTTTTTGAACATCGTTATTCTTTCTTATATACAATGTACTTCAAACAGCAGTTTATAATAACTGTATTAACACAGATATTACACAGAGAGGATTGCGATTTTTCAACTACATGTATTATACCGGAAGAATTACTTCCTATATTGAAAATGAAGAAGGGTATTCTCATATCTACTAGTCGTTTTTACAACATAATAAGCATGATAAGAAAGAATTTAACAGCCTTACAGAATGGAAACAGGATTTAGAACTCGAAGACAAAGCATGGTAGTCATATTGTTTGATTCCCTTTCAATCAACTATTGATATAAATATGAAGTGTTTTCAGTTTAAGATTTTAAACAGAATATTTTACATGAAAGATTCAATGTTAAAACTCAAATTAGTTGTTGATAAATAATGTACATTTTGTAACAGCAGTGAAGATACAATTATTCATATTTTTTTGTTACTGTCCATATTATGGTCAAAACTTGAGACCAATATAACAATATAAAGGTCAAACTCACAAACCAGAATAATGGATGTCATAAAAACGCTTTTAATTATATTTTAATTACTGTAAGAAAAGAAACAAAAAATCAGCTAAATGCTAAAACCAGATACCACTGTTTTGAAAAAGTTATGTTAGCTGTTAAATCTTAGATATGGAAAGATATATAGCAAAAACAAGTCTTGAAGAAAAGAATTTTGTGCAAAATGGTTTTATTTTACCAAATGTTTCTGAATTTTAGTTTTTAAACTTTTATTTGCTTGCTTGTTTGTAGTAAAATTGGAATACAAATTATATTTTACTTTTATGTTATATGCCACAATGTGACCGAGATTAGATATTTTTTCTGTATGTGTTAATCCTCTAGAACTAAAAGGAAGTGCCATGAAAAAACAAAAACAAAAACAAAACAAAACACATTAAAAAAAACTTCTATCCGTCAGAACGGACTTTTGTGTCAGCTTTAACTCCAAATCGGAATAGGCAATCCTTTTGAAACTTGGCAGTGATCAGACCTTGTGAGAACATGATGTATACCTGCAACATTTCCATGCTCATCAAATAATTTTTAAGTCATCAATGTCCCATTTTTTCATTTTTGGACCAAAGTGCTCTTCCTTTTCACCTGCTGCCCGCGCAAACACCCAAATCTCCTTTAAACTTTTCACTTGAACTTTCAGACCTTGTGAAAACATCATCCACTCACAAATTCAGGGTCTTATTTCACTTCTTTTTAAATGTCTACTGCTGTCGTCTGCTAGCGTCTCCTCAACCTCCTCAACAGAGCTTCAAAGGGTTGTTTCGACTTCAGTTTCATATCTCCAATATTGAATTGTTATTCAAATTGAAACTTGGTACATTCATATACTTAATTGTCGAAATCAGCCCTATGAATATAAATAACGTCACCTCAACGTTGCATCAGGAGAGCGTCAAATTGTTGTTCAGATGTCATGTCTATATTTCCAAAATGGCACGGTCAATCAAACTGAAACTTGATAAACCTGATACAGTAATAGTCCTAAATATTAATAATCAGTTCTGTGAATATTAATGACGTCACGTTAACCTTTCGTCAACAGGACGTCAAATCGTTGTTGCGATGTAATTTCCATAACTCCATAATGGCATGGTCATTCCTGTTGAAACAGGTACATTCATATTAAATATTAGTAGTCAAAATCAGCCCTATGAATATGAATGATGCAACATCAACTTTGCGTCAGCAGAGCTCCGTCGTCATTTCTTATTATCTCCAAAGTGGCATTGTCAGTCAGGATGAAACTTGTTATAGAAACATTAATATTCATCATCTTTATCATCATCATCATTATCGTCCACATTATTATGATCATCATCGTCATCGTTATCATCAAAATCGTCATCTTAATCATTTATCATTATCATAAATTTCACCATCGTCACCATCGTCATCATCACTTTCATGACAATCTGACACATTAAAAGACAGACCACCTCATATTTCTTCCCAAGTATATGTAAGTCTCATACTGTTTGACTTATTTTTTTAAACTTCATTTCGTTGTATTTTGTTTTATTCTAATAGACTTTTTATTTCATTTTATGTCTTATTTTTATTCCATTGATTTATTTATTTACTTCTTCATTTGTTTTTGGGTTTAGACGCTAATGGATTAAATACCAAGTGTGGGCAGCCAGCATGTGAGTGCGACAAGGCAGCGGCATTGTGCTTTGCCAGGGAGAGATACAACGAGAGCTACAAGGGCTATGACATGGATAAGATGTGCTCACTCCCAGGTTCTAGTGCAGTTGCTCAAAACCTCCTACTTTCTATCCAAATGATATGCATTACCTGTGCGGTCCTCGCATATATAATGAGCTAGATTGTGCATCTGTACAGAGCTATTATACACTCCCTGATTAATTATTATGCGAAATAGGGTATTTTCATCTGTAACAAGTGTAAATTAGAACACCCACTGTTCACTATTTTATTTTTTTTCAATGACAGACTGTAAACGTTACAAAAATCATATGTATATATATATATATATATATATATATGACAAATTTAGGCTATTAAGAGATGATATTAAAAACGAAATGTTCCTTACTTAGGTGCATATACATGTACAACTAACATTGATATGAACAAGAATTGCATAGTCTTATTGGTGACTCTATGTACAACACGATCTTAAAGAACTTCTTCTCCCTTTTTTGCCTATATGGATCAATAATTCCCTATCTCTTTACTCTTCTATTTACCTTGATAACAGTAACATAAATGGGGTGGAATCAACGTATCATACAAAGTTCTTAAAACACATTTGGGAAGAATTCTAAGTTTGTTTAAAATACTAATATTTAAAAAAAATCTTTTTGCAGGCAGCACCAGTGCGGTACATTCCATGAAAGTTTTGAATCAATATCTATTCGCAGGAATTTGTTTACTGATACACGTTGGAAGTAGTGAATTTTTACTTGCAGTTTTATCTAATTGAAGTTGAGCTTTTGTTTGTAAATACCACGTAATTGGTTTCTTTAAAATTCAAAATCAATTTATTCAATGAAATCCATTGTAGTAATTTGTTTACTTCATCACTAAATTCCTGTTGCAAAATTTGAATATTTTCATGCAATACAAACACACTGGTTTTTGTCTGAAAATAAGATATATTTGGATTTGTCAGATATATTCCACATGTCATTTACAGTTTGGAATACCTTGAGTGTGTATGCAGAATATTGGGAAGTGATCACCTATATCTGCTAAAATTGTACCAGATGAACAAGTTTCAAGGTTATTAGCGAAAATGTCGATAAGAGTAGCGTAGTCATTAGCAACACGCGTTGGACTATGAATTAGAGGAAATATAACAACTGCTCTAAACATCTACTCTAAACATTTTCCCAAAAAAAATAATTTACATTGACAGTTTACTTTAATATTTATATCATATTTATATCATAATCTCCAATCATGTAAAATGTTTTATTTTCCGTATTTATACAGTAGTAATAGTAGTTTCAATCGATTCATGAAAACTCTGTAGGGATATTGGTTGGTCATGAGGTATGTATATGCATGAGATGTGACTCCAAGAACAGTATTTTTGTGAAGGATAACTATTTCGATAAAAGGAGATTCAATTAATGTATGGAATATTTTTATCGAGATCATATCTATGATTAAATTGCACATCATTTCTTACGTAAAAACCAATTTCACTACCTCTTTTCTTATATCGACGACCTTTTAGTGGAAGAGTATATAGTTGTGTGTATATCATAGTAAGAATTATACTCTTTAATCCATATTTCGGTCAAAGCTACATTAATTGTACTTTCAAAGAGCTAGGAAAAGCAGTATATAAAGCACTAATGTTATCATAATTTTTACCTAAACTTCGTCACTTGATATGTATGATGGATATGTTTATCAGATTATTGAATCCATTGCACGTATAAACTCCATGAGAAGGTCCATAAAAATCATTTTCTCCATTTCTCGGGCTTAAGAACTCTGCGTAGGAGGAGGGAGAGTAAAGATTGAATTTACAGTGCTTTCAGGGTTATATACAGAAGAGTATTTGATATATACTTGTAGAGTATTTGTTCTTGCTTCTTTTCATGACGTCAACTCCTCGTTGTGAATTTGAAACAACCCCTTGGAACGATCAGTAGATGAAGCAGGAGTAGCCAGTCAACTTTGCCAATAAACCCTAATCTCAAGTCAACAATGCGGTTTGCCAGCGATCGTTGCTGGAGGGGAGGAAGAGAGATTGACAGATTCACTGTCTGACCGGCGGTTGTCTGCAACAGCTGGAAATTGCATTATTACATAATATATTGGAATGCACCGTCAGGATGGCATATCATGGTTTCATTATTTTTTTTGTTCATGCCCTGGCTATTCATTTGCTTGTCTGTTATACAATGCTTCTTCTGTTTGGGCATGGAGTTCTGTGATAACTCCTTGGTTTGGGCATGGACTTACCATGGTTACCACAAAGGAAGAGGGGGGGGGGGGGGTCAGTAAGAAATTTAAAATCAGAATGCTCAAGAATAACGTCATTGGAGTCTTTTTAAAATTGTCGAAGAATGTGAGCCTTGATAATATAGGGGGGAAATTGGGAGGATAAGAAGGCTGAAAGTAAGAGAGGTGGTTATAAGTATACAAGGCAAAGACTGAGTATTAAAGAAAAAATGAATTTCAAAAGAAAAAATAATAGAGAGTGATATGAGAAAGAAAGATAGTAAAGTAGGCCTAATGATTTCAAATATATATTAAAACCTACTGAAACCCCCTACTGAATTATTTCTATGAATGTGATATAGTAATATTACCTTAAATGCCAATTTTAATGCATAAGATAAATCATAATTCGATTCTAAATGGTAAATATTAACAAGATTAAATATAACTCATATTAAGCAAAAACAAGCCTATAGTAAATGTCGATGCCAGTGATGTTATGTTTATACTTATCTTTATGAATATTTGGCCTATATTGTATGTACTCATGCATGGGTGACACGACATTTGCTCCTGCGACATTTGCTCCTCCGTCCATATCTCGAAAGGTCAAAGGTTAAGGTCAGGGTCATGATTTGTTTTTTGTTAAGGACAATGTGAAGATTAGGATTAGGATTAGGGTTAGGGTTAGGGTTAGGTTTAGGTTTAGGATTAACATGGCAAAGTTAGACCGGAGCAATTGTCGCAGGAGCAAATGTCATGGAACCGTACTCATGATTGTAAATTTGACTGTAAAAGTGAGCAGTGCTAATTTCCACCTGTTTAAACATTGGGCCAATAAATAAATACTATATTTTAAAATCCTGCCTGTGCTCGACCAGCACATTTAGTACATTAAGCTTTTTAAAAATCTTTCTCTTCTTTTTCTTCTTCTTCTAGCTTCTTCTTCTTCTTCTTCTTCTTTGGCCACATTAAAAATAGAAAAGGGGGAAAACTAGTACATCAAGAACAAACGATGTGTTAATACGACCCTAATTAGGCTTCTCGCGCTTCACTAAATAAATATGAATAGTCTTCATACTAAAAATATGTTTGATGTATCGAAGCATTTTTTCATTTCTAATCCGAAGGGGAGAGTTTTGGAATTGTAAAAAAACCAAACTTAAATCTATCATTTTAATCATTATTCACACACTGCTTATGCGGCCGACTCAAGTACGATATCCCAGTCGGACCTTCACTCACGGCGTATATTATGGCCGACTTCCAACACGATATGCTGGTGCCTCACCTTCACACACTGAGTATGTGGCCGACTTCCAGCAGGGTATGCTGGTGTCTCACCTTCATACGCTGTGTATGTGGCCGGCTTCCAGCACTGTGTGCTGGTGTCAAAACATTTACACGCTGTAATGTGAATGTGACCGGCTTCAAGCACGCCGAGTCTGACCATCTGTACCTACGTAGACAATGCGTACCTTTTGTTTTATATGCATTGTACAGAGAGAAACTTTTTCAATTTCAGTATTAAAAGTTTATAGTGACAGAGCACTTGAGGTTCTGAATAGAATTAGGGTGCCTGGAAAAAAAGAATTTCGTTTAGAGGTAGGCCTATAAATTTCACAATAATTTCTGAATTTGAAAAATAGGAACCTTCAAACCAACTGAAATGCAATATTCTGTTTAAAAATCCAGTCACGTCTTTCGGATGGTGACGTAAAACAAAGGTCGGTCCAACAGAGTAAAATATCAAATCTGATTGATACACGTCTGTAAAAACCAAGCCCCTGAAGCCGCCGCCATTACACGGTAACATTTGGCCACGATTTGAACGCGCCCGACTCGGAGCAGCAGCGGGCCAAGTGACCAGCAGCATCCGCTGGGCTCCATTCCTGTGTGGCATGGTCGGAGTGAGACTGAGAGTAATCAGAAACAGACTGCAAATTCGAAAGCTCAGCCTCAGATTGCTCGTCCTCAAAATAAATTTCAGATGAATAGCAACTTCCAGTGCCCGACTTTGACTCTTTTTTCTTCTTTTTTCTTCTGCATGCCAGAATGAATAAGAAGATACGAAACGGAGGATAAACTATGCAAAATACCAAGGAGTTATCACTACGCTCCTTGAAAATACAGACTGCGACCAGCCAAGGTTGGGAAAAAGGCGCGCTTTCATGAGGAACAGCTCTCGTCTAAAAGGAAAACCCCCACTTGACTTTTATCACTTCCAGACGCTAGAGATTGCAGGAAGCTTAAAAGTAAACATAAATCATGACAAATGCCTGCAATTTAATCCCCTGCCCACTCCCCCGCCGAGAAGTGACCTTGACAAGGTGGTAGAGAGAGAGAGAGAGAGATGGAACAGGGAGAGGAAGAGAGAAAAAGAAACATGCAGGGGTTTTCTGAGTTTAAAAATTGTTACTATAATACGGATTAATTGCATAGGTGTAGAAATAATACCCTAATATCCCCCAAATTTATTACCAGAATGGTATATTTTTTGTGAAAAATCAGTGTATTGTATTTTTAAACATGATACTTTTCATAAAATTGCCTTGAATACTATCTGGCCCATTTCATTTTTTTTTTTCAATAACAAAGTCTATGACAGAATCTAAAAATGGCATTTTTGTCTCGCTCGCTTCGCGCCTCGCTCCCTCGCAAATTTTAGTGCATTGTATGCAAAACTCAGCCCCACTAAATGTTTGCCTCATTACACCACTGCCCAATGTGGTGATTTGAAAAGGAGGTAGCTACTATTTTGTTTGTGTCTATTAAAATGGATTCCTGAAATGAATTCGAATGAACTAGCATACACCATTAATGACTTTCATTCTTAATTCAATGAACCGCGATTTGCAAAGTTGTGCTAGTCTCAGGCACGGATTTCAATTCAGGGGCGGGGGCTGAGCGGGTCTTGGCCTACCCTTCCCCCCCTGCCCCCACCCCCAAAAAAAACAGAAAAGAAAAGGGAGAGACAGAGAGAGAAAGAGAAGGGAAAAGTACAGTACATCTTGGAATAAGTTAGGGTAATATCTCCATTAACAAAGTATTCTTTTCAGATTTGTTTTTGCCTGCCTACTCTTTAATCTAAAAAGGACTACAAAGTAGTGGTACATGTATTTTAAGTTTGTGAGTTCGGTATTAATAAGCCAACAACTGACGTGTAACATGACCCAAAATAGTCAACAACACATATTCGTTAATACTTTAAAATCATTTTGGGAAAAACACAAGAAAGATTTTGAGTGGTTGAAGTTTTTAAACTGGTGGCTATTTTGCAGTTAATGATTAAAATAATGGTGCTTATTAATATTATCATTGTCTTATAATTGTGATATGAAACACATTATAAAACCACTGGGGCATGTTGTAACACCTTGTTACAACGTGCCCCAATGTGTCAGTGTGTACAATTATCTTCTCTTTTTCAAAAACAAAGCCACGGGCCATCACACTTTAACATGCCAAAATTTTTTTGAAACAACGTTTCGCACAATACCTGCAATTTGTTAATATTTCAAAACCCTAACCATCCACTCTATATGAAAAAAATATTGCAAAATTCAAATTTTACTTTCTAAGCTCAAAAACATAATTTTGAGAGAAACTATTCTGCATCTTTCATATAAAATCGATGAGCTAAAACTTGAATGCTGGCGAGTTGTTGATGGTTTCTGTCTGATATATAATTCATTTCTTGTTATTACATGTCATCAATAAAATCTGTATATTGTCCACCCCCTCAATCTGTCTCTTCCCATCTCCCCCTTCTCTCTTCTTTACATGGTAATTTAAAATGTAATATTGTTATTCATCACTTTCAAATCTATCATGACACAATAAAAGTTGAATAACAATTGTTCTCATTCAGCAATGCATGGCTACCTAGCTAATTCATTGTTGATACTACTCCACGGGTAGGCGGATTAATCCATTCATTGTTAGCTTCGCTGCTCTCCACATAAAGATTTTTTTTAAAGGGATCCCTAGCAATTTGACACCAAAGAAAAGGGGTTATTAAGGGGGCTTACAATAGCCAGTTGACCCAGACCTTGAAAATTAACTACAAAGGTCCAATCCACCCATGTATACGTCCGAGGTCCGCGTTTATACACAGTGACTTGGCTATCAGAAGAAATTCATGTTGTAAGACTACTGGATGCATAGTCATTGTCAAAACCTAAAAACAAAAACAAAAAAAGGGAAATGCAAAGAGACGCCCGAAACGGATTGGCAACTGAAATCAGTATAGAAATCACTTGAACTTGCAACTGAAAGAAAGTACATAACTCAAAGGTGAATACAGGGGTGAGAGTATGCAATTAAGAGGGACAATTTTAAGAAGAGGAAGTATGATTAGAATTAAAAAAACAAAAAAGAGAAAAAGAGAGAATGGGTATATATATATTTGGAGGTGTGTCTAGCCCTTGACGATTTTTTTTTTCCAAATGGGAATGGGTAAATGCAATCTTGAGGCAAGCTAGCGAGGATCGGTGGTGGTCACGGTGCCCACCACTGGCCCTTGAGGGGGAAAACCGCGCTGCTAGGAGGTGAAGAAAATGGGGATAAGAAGAACTTGATAATGATTATGATAATGATCATTATGACAACAACAATAATAGTAATGATAACAACTAGACATTTAATTCGTCACTGAAGACGAATTAGGTGGTCTGTCCATTCGTCAAATTGCTTAGTAAGATGTGATAATATTTGTGCAAGATAGTAATTCTGATAATGTTGATAATGGACTGAGAGTTGCATCACACAAAATCGGACAATTTGATATTGATATTGCATGTAGAATCAAGATTTGAGAAAAAGTCATGTCCCGTAGAGAATACACGCAAAATGTGAAATATTGACATGCCTTCTTTAATCGCAAAAATACGGTGTGATTCCTTTGTCAAAATGAAAATGGTGTAACTGATTTTGTAGAGAAGTGTCTCAGCTACAACATATCAAAGTTTGGAAAAAAATCGACAACCTATTACTGAAATATTGTCAAATGAATACAAAAATTATTTCGTCATTTCTTCGAAAGCATTTTTTTTGAGTTCATATGAAAATATGATGACGTTACGACCGCTTGACCCACCATTTTTTTCATGAATTCCAATTTACAACTTATAGACTTTCAGAATATGTATAAAAATTGGGGGGTCCCCAGTCTTTCTGACGAGCTATGGCGGATTCAAGAGAGGCATGTTTTTAGCACTTTTTACGTTATATTGCCCATTGACGCGCGCACGAATTTGAAAGTTTGACGCGCGCGTGTGGCATTATGGAATGTCGAGAATGACTGTAAATAGTTGGAAATTGTCAAGAATTGTGTCAGGAATATAAACCATGCGAAAAAAACGGCGTTTTTACCTTCCGTACGCTCTGCGCGGGCGCTTAACGCACGCGCGGACGGTCACGCATGGACAATTTTGAAATGCTTAAAATGGCCTGAAACGTGTGCAAAATGAATTTGAGATGATTTTGAGCATTTTTAAATTTTGACGCGCGCGTACGTGCGCGTCATGATGCGCGCAAATTTTGATGACATTTTATGTTGACCCTTGACCTGAAGTTTATGTATATCAAATATGGTTCATTTTTGATGACTTGTTATGAAGATATGATCGATAATGTGATTTCACAAAATGGCGCCTGGATGACGTCACGATGACCCAATGACCTTGAAAAAGTTATGGGAACTTGATCTCATAGAGCCTGATGACTGACGAAAATTTGATGAAAATTGACTTTGTCGATTTTCCGTAATCGTCTACACAAAAAAAGAGTACGGAAGAAATAAAAACTAGAACTTTAATTCGTCACTGAAGACGAATTAGGTGGTCTGTCTTTCACTGTGGCAAATTGCTTTGTCAGGTGTGATAATATTTCTGCAAGATTATAATCATAATGTTGACGACAATGATGATAAGATATGGTCATATAAGTGATGACAATGACGATAATGATATATTGATAATGATGATCATAATGACAATAATGACGACAATAACCACGATAACCTAAGTGGCATAGCGCCCCTACAGGTTCAATTTTATGGGCGATTTTTCGAAAAGTGCTTGAAATGGCATGAAACGTTTGCAAAATGAATTTGGGACGATTTGGATCATTTCTAAATTTTGCGCGCGCACGGACGCGCGGACGTAGGCGTACGCGCGCGTTTAACGAAATGACCTTGACTGGAATGACAGTGACCTTAACCATGCCAAATATGAAAGAGAAATGACATTTCGTTATGAACATATGACCATAAGTTGATTTTCACAAAATGGCGCCTGGATGACGTCACAATAACCTGATGACCTTGAAAAAGATGTGGGAACTTGACCTTATTAGGACTGATGACTGACGAAAATATGAAAAATCTGACTGAGCCGATTTGGAGAAATCGGGATAACGAACTGGACGATTTGATATTGCAGGACATGTGGAAGATTATCCCCTTAGCTTTAATGCACGACAGGGAATGAGATTCTACACAAACTACTGCACACTACTTTCAATAGACATAACACGCAAAATTAGGCAGTTTTTTACATTGTTTGTGATGGTATATGTTATAATAGTCGAAGAAGATGGTAGAATGAAAGGCAAAAAAAAAAAAAAAAAAAAAAAAAAAAAATGGACCCACCGGGAGTCGAACCTGGGTCGCCGGAATGGGAGGCAAGTGCTTTACCAATGGACCAAAATATTTCCAATAGAGATAACACGTAGACGAAAAACGGGATTCTCAAATGACATTTTGTAGTTAAAAAATGGGCATGATCCCGACATCTGATCAAAAATTGGAGGGGCACACTTGTAAAAGCTTATAGTCTCAGCTATAACATACTAAAATTTGGAAGAAAATCGAGCAGAAATAACAAAGATACAGCTCAAAGAAGACGGGAATGTAGAATCTAGATTTGAGAAAAAGTAATGTCCCATAGAGAATACACGCAAAATGTGAAAAATTTACATGCCTCCTTTAATCGCGAAAATACGCCATGATGCCTTTGTCAAAATGAAAAATCGTGGTGACTGATATTGTAGAGAATTGTCTCAGCTATAACATATCAAAATTTGGAAGAAAATCGACAATATTTTACTGAAATATTGTCAAATGAATACAAAAATTATGACATCATTTTTTCAAAATTGAATTTTTGAGTTGATTGGCAAATATGATGACGTCACAAAATCCGATCAGCCAAAATTTTGCATGAATCAAAATCTACAACTCATAGGCTTTCAGAATATGTAATAAAATTTGGGGGTACCGGTTCATTCTGACGAGCTATGGCGGATTCTAGATAGGCATGTTTTTACCACTTTTGACATTATATTGCCCATTGAGGCGCGCACGGATTTGAAAGTTTGACGCGCGCGTGTGGCATTATGGAATGTCGAGAATGACTGTAAATAGTTGGAAATTGTCAAGAATTGTGTCAGGAATACAAACCATGAAAAAAAGCGGCGTTTTTACGTTCTGTACGCGCTGTGCGCGCGCATAACGCGCGCGCGGACGCGCACGCACGAAAAATTTTGAAATGCTTAAAATGTCCTGAACCGTACTCTCCTTTGATTAAAAAGTGATTTGGAGCATTTTAAAATTTTGACGCGCGCGTACGTGCGCGTCATGATGCGCGCGAGGATTTTATTGACATTTTATGTTGATCCTTGACCTGAAGTTAATGTATGATAAATATGGTTCATTTTTGATGACTCGTTATGAAGATATGAATGATAATGTGATTTCACAAAATGGCGCCTGGATGACGTCATGATGACTTGATGACCTTGAAAAGTTTCCTAGAACTTGATTAATATAGGCCTGATGACTGACTGAAATTTGGTGAAAATTGAGTGGGCCAAATTTTAGTAATCACGACCACAAGAAAGTGGTGGAAATAAATAATAAATAAAGAAAATTCTGACGAAATTAAGAGGTGATCTGTCTACGACAGACCACCTAATAAACTAGAATTTTAATTCCTCACTGAAGACGAATTAGGTGCATGGTCTGTCATCGTGGCAAATAGCTTTGAAAGATGTTATATTATTTTTGCAAGATAATATTCCTGATAATGTAGACAATGGATAAAGATTTGCATCATAAAAAATCGGACGTTTTGATATTGCAGGATGCATGGGAGATTAACCCCCAAAGCTTTAATACACGACAAGGGCTCAGATTTCGGTAGTACACACACTACTGCAAACTACTTTCCAAAACACATAACACGCAAAATATGGCAGTTTCTTACGTTGTTTGTGATTGTATATGTTATTATAGTCGTAGAAGATGGTAAAATGAATGGCAAAAAGAAAGAAAGAGAGAGAGAAAAAAAGGGAAAATGGGATTCTCAAATCACATTTTGTAGATATGAATGGGCATTATCCCGACATCTGATCAATAATTACAGGGCACACTTTAAAAAACTTTTAGTCTCAGCTATAACAAACTAAAATGTGGAAGCAAATAGACCAAAAACAACTGAGATACTGCTCAAAGAACAATATCATGTAGATTCATGATATGAACGAAATTCACCTTCCATAGGCATAACACGCAAATAGGGAAAATTCTGACATGTCGCTTTTAATCGACGATTTTACTATGATTACCTCAATGAAATGACAAATGGTGGAACTGACCTAGTATAGAATTGTCTCAGCTACAACATATCAAAATTTGGATGAATATGGACCGCTTATTAGTGAAATATTGTCAAATGAATACAAAAATTATGACGTCATTTAAAAAAAAAATTTTTTTTTTAGTTGATATGCAAAAATAATGACCTTCTGACGTATCGATGTGCCAAAATTATGCATACATTCAAATGTAGAACTTACAGACTTCCAGAACATTTAAAAAAGGTAGTAAAAACATCAAAATAATATTTAATGACCTTTATGTAAAATGTAATTAAGTTAGGGGTTAAATTAGAGAGAGAGAGAGAGAGAGAGAAAGAGAGAGAGAACATCAGTTGCGTGTATCATTATGGAAATATCATCTTTTTAGAAAATGATAAATTTCTCTTATGAAAAAAGGGCACTTATTGTGAAATATGACAAACAGGTGGACTTAATTTATGATTGTGACAGGCACAATGAGACATCAGTGAGACATATCTTTTTGTATGATGCTTTCTTATACATGTAGATTTCCTTTCCCGAAGGATACTAACATTTAGGCCTACTGTTATCATGACTATGTACAGTGTTTCTAAATATGGTTATTTTCTCATGATAAAAGAAGAAGCTTGACAATGATTTTTGAAAGGATAATTTGCCCACGCATCGGAGAGGTCCTGGAATACTCACAACAACTTTGAAAGCCAGTTAATAACAATGCATAAACTTCTCTTTCAAGTGTACAAAGATTTTTGAATACCTCCAAAATTTCTGCCATGGCTTTTGAATTTATGCAAAAGGCATGACGGTAGGGGTTTTCCACACACACATTCGTTCGTTGAATGTACTAATCTCTTGCCAAAATGACTTTGAGACAAAGTTGAGGAAACAAAATGCAAAAGTATTTTGATCTTTTCAGTCTTTGTTTGTCCTGATCTATTATTTCCAGTTTAGAGGTACTCAGAAACGGAATAGGAGATTAGGGGTTAAATAAGAGAGAGAGAGAGAGAGAGAGAGAGAGAGAGAGAATATCAGTTGCATGTATCATTATGGAAATATCATCTTTTTAGAAAATAATAAATTCTCTTATGAAAAAAAGGGCACTTATTGTGAAATATGACAAACAAGTGGCATGACGGCATGAAAAGGCATGACGGTAGGGGTTTTCCACACACAGTTAATAACAATGCATAAACTTCCTTTTCAAGTGTACAAAGATTTTTGAATACCTCCAAAATTTCTGCCATGGCTTTTATATTTATGCAAAAGGCATGACGGTAGGGGTTTTCCACACACAGTTAATAACAATGCATAAACTTCCTTTTCAAGTGTACAAAGATTTTTGAATACCTCCGAAATTTCTGCTATGGCTTTTGAATTTATGCAAAAGGCATGACGGTAGGGGTTTTCCACACACAGTAAATAACAATGCATAAACTTCCTTTTCAAGTGTACAAAGATTTTTGAATACCTCCAAAATTTCTGCCATGGCTTTTGAATTTATGCAAAAGGCATGACGGTAGGGGTTTTCCACACACAGTTAATAACAATGCATAAACTTCCTTTTCAAGTGTACAAAGATATTTGAATACCTCCGAAATTTCTGCCATGGCTTTTGAATTTATGCAAAAGGCATGACGGTAGGGGTTTTCCACACACATTTGTTGAATGTACTAATCTTTTGCCAAAATGACTTTCAGACAAAGTTGAGGAAACAAAATGCAAGAGTATTCTGATCTTTTCAGTCTCTGTTTGTCCTCAGTTGCGGAATTAGGGGGGGGGGCAATCCCGGCCCGTGCCCCCCCCCCCCCTTTGAAAGAAAACAGTGCATTGTGCCCCCCTTATTTTCGATTGTGCCCCCACTTTTTTTTTTTTTTTTTGCTTGTCAGAGAATTATGGAGGGAAACTGGACCCCATACACCCCCTCCCCCCCCCCCCCCCCCACTGAGCGACTTTTGGAGGGCTGGCGAATTTTTTTTTTGTCCCCCCCCCCGGGCTAGCGAGACCAAAAAAATATGGATCTCCCTCCAAGCAGTTTCCCAAAGTACAATCCTGCATTAGTGTGTGCCCCCCCCCCCCCCGCCCTTATACAAAATCTTGGACCCGCCCCTGTTTGTCCTGATCTATTATTTCCAGCTTAGAGGTACTCGGAAACGGAACAGGAGAAAAACAAACTTTCAGAATGCTCCTTGTAAAGATGAGAGGGAAACGCCTATCCAAGTTCAGACATGTATTGAGGATGTTGAGGTCCATCAGCCAACCAGATCCCAGAATGAGTTTCGCGAATATTAAGAAAATTTCATGATCTGTTACATTTTGTTTTGGTATAATGTACCTTGCAATTAATAGCCTGTTTAAGTATCTTATGACCTTGCAGTTTCTTACTAATTGTACCATGATTTACCTGTTAACTATTGCCTGCAGAAAATGGAGAGCCTCTAGTCTAGAATGGTGGAGGGGGGGGGGGGATTTCATCTTTAAAAAAATGATAATCTCTACATGTGATTAAATGACAAGAAAGGGCACGTAATAGGTGCAATTCTGGAAACAAGTGAAGTTAAATTATCACTGTAAAATGCCCATTGACATATTTTTTGTTAGATAGATTTAAAGATATCTTTTTTGAAGGATACTAACATGTAGGCCTACTGGTATCACATTATCAACCATGTCAACAGTATATATCAAAACTTTTTTATTTTTCTCATGATAAAAGAAGAAGCTTGAGAATGATTTTTGAAAGGATAATTTGCCCACGCATCGGAGAGGTCCTTGGACTGCTCACAACAACTTTGAAAGCCAGTTAATAACAATGCATAAACTTCCTTTTCAAGTGTACAAAGATTTTTGAATACCTCCAAAATTTCTGCCATGGCTTTTGAATTTATGCAAAAGGCATGACGGTAGGGGTTTTCCACACATTGGAAAGACTGGCCGATCCAAGTTCAGACATGTATTGACAATGATTGAGGACGTTGAGGTTCATCAACTACCCAAATCTGAGAATGAGTTTTACAAATATGAAGGAAATTTCACTATCTGTTACATTTTGTTTGGTATATTGTGTCTGGCAATAGACTGTTAAAATTGTACCATAATGATATCTGTTAACTATTGCCTGAAGAAAATGGAGAGCCTCTAGTCGCTTACAAAATTTGGGGAGGGGGGGGGGCAGTAAAAAATTAACATTTTACTCAAAATTACGTAATACCTGGAAATACCTTGATGACCTTGAAAAAGATGCGGGAACTTGATCTCGTAGGGGCTGATGACTGACGAAAACTTGAGGAAATTGGACTGAGCCAATTGTGAAATATCATCTACACAAAAAGTGGGCGGAAAAAGGAAAGCTCGTTTTGACAAAACTAAAATTAATCTATAATACCTATAACGTGTGTGTCTAAGGCAAAATGGGCAATTTGAACTTTGAAAGCCATTTTCACCCTGAAAACGACCGTTAAAACGTTTAAAGCTATAACAACCTTTTTTGTGTAGAATTTTCTGCTCTTTCATGTGAATCAAGTCCCAAGTCTCTAGCACCCCGCAAACTGAAGTTAGGGCTCATTTTCAGGGTCCGAAAAGGGCATTTTTCACCCCCAAATCACTAAATGAAGCCTGGATGACGTCATAATAACGTCATGAACCTCAAATTTTCACCGTCAACACTTCTTATCAGTCCTCATTACTGTGTCGAATTTGGGAAAGATTCATGGTTTCCTTTTTTGAGTTATTGCCCCCGTAAAAAGAGGGGGGGGGGGTCAAAAAAGGAAAAAATGAATAATAAAAAAAAAACAAAAACGAATTGAGCTATGAATCTGATTTTTGGTGTGCATGATATTTGGTCGAAATGTGATGGACGAGGCAAAATTACAGAGATACTGCTCAACGAAGACGGGAATGTAGAATCAAGATTTGAGAAAAAGTCATCTCCCATAGAGAATACACGCAAAATGTGAAAAATTGACATGCCTCCTTTAATCGCGAAAATACGCCATGATGCCTTTGTCCAAATGAAAAATCGTGTAACTGATCTTGTAGAGAATTGTCTCAGCTACAACATATCAAAATTTGGAAGAAAATCGACAATCTGTTACTGAAATATTGTCAAATGAATACAAAAATTATGACGTCATTTTTTCAAAATCGAATTTTTGAGTTCATATGCAAATATGACGACGTTCCGATTCTTCGACCCCCCAATTTTTTCATGAATTCCAATCTACAACTCATAGGCTTTCAGAAAATGTAAAAAAAATGGGGGGTCTCCACGCTTTCTGACGAGCTATGGCGGATTCTAGATAGGCATGTTTTTAGCACTTTTTACATTATATTGCCCATTGACGCGCGCACGAATTTGAAAGTTTGACGCGCGCGTGTGGCATTATGGAATGTCGAGAATGACTGTAAATAGTTGGAAATTGTCAGGAATAGTGTCAGGAATACAAACCATGCGAAAAAACGGCGTTTTTACGTTCCGTACGCGCTGCGCACGCGCATATCGCGCGCGCGGGCGTGCACGCACGGAAAATTTTGAAATACTTAAAATGGCCTGAAACGTGTGCAAAATGAATTAGAGATGATTTTGAGCATTTTTAAATTTTGACGCGCGCGTACGTGCACGTCATAACGCGCGCGCAAATTTTGCTAACATGTTACATTGACCCTTGAACGGAAGTTTATGTGTATTAAATATAGTTCATTTTTGATGACTCGTTATGAAGATATGATCGATAATGTGATTTCACAAAATGGCGCCTGGATGACGTCATGATGACCTGATGACTTTGAAAAATTTTCTGGCACTTGACTTTGATAGGCCTGATGACTCACTGAAATTTGATGAAAAGTGAGTGAGCCGAATTTGAGAAATCACTGTCACAAAAAAGTGGCGTAAATAAAGCATAACTAGAAATTTAATTCGTCACTGAAGACGAATTAGGTGGTCTGTCTTGAACTGGTAAATTGTTTTGTAAGATATGTTGATGATTGGGCAAGATAGTAATCATGATAGGGTCTACGACAATGATAAGATGGTTATATATATATGTGATGACAGTGAAATTGTCCATCCGAAATATGAAAGAGAAATGACATTTCTTTATGAACATACATGACCATACATGACCATAAGTTGATTTTCAGAAAATGGCACCTGGATAAAGTTATAATGGCATCATGACCTTGTGATTTTCACAGGATAATTGTCCTACCAAGCCTCAAGTATGTCCCAACTTTCATAAAGATTCAGGATTCCGTTTTTAAGTAATCAGCCCCGCAAAAAAAAGGGGGTGTTGGGTGGTTTCGGTTAATTAGTATGAGATTTTCCGTTTTTTCGTCTGTCAGTGGGAGGAAAAAATACAAGAATTTGAAGAAATTTTGAATTGGAAGTAAAATGGACACGCATTTCCTTGAAGTTTCAGCCATTGGTTTCGTTGTAGAAGGCAGGATGGACGAGAAATCAAGGAAAAGATGGACAAGAAAACGACGTCTACACTTTATTATAAAAATTATAAAAAAAAAACGAATTGAGGTATGAATGTGAATTTTTGTGTGCATGATATTTGGTGCAGATGTGATGACTATGGGAAGATTGAGAAAGATTGACCTCCTCGTTTGGGAGTTATCGGGGGTGGCATTTTTCATATTTGCGGGGGCACTGACGCGCGAACGTGGGCGCACGTGCGCGTCTAAGTCTCTGAATTTGACCTGATTGATATTAGCTTCCCTCATGCCTAATATGAATGAGAAATGACTTTCCCTGATGAAGATATAACCATGAGTTGATTTTCACAAAGTGGCGCCTGCATGACCTCACGATGACCTGATGAGCTTGAAAAGTTTCCGGGAACTTGATCTCATAGGGGCTGATGACTGACGAAAATTTGAAGAAATTGGACTAAGCCGATTTTGAGATATCATGGTCACAAAAAGTGGGCGGCAAAAGGAAAGCTTGTTTTGACAAAACTAAAATTAACCTACTAGAAATTTAATTCGTCACTGAAGACGAATTAGGTGGTCTGTCTACCCGTTGGTAAATTGCAAGATGTGATAATATTTGTGCATGATGATATTCCTGATAATGTTGACAATGGATGGAGACTTGCGTCAAAGAAAATCAGACAATTTCATATTGCATTATACATGGGATATTAACCCATAGGTTAATACACGACAGGCAATCAGATTTTGCATAGGGTTGTACACAAACTATATTCAATTAGACATAACACGCAAAATAAAAAAGTTTATTACATTTTTTGTGATTTTATATGTTACAGTAGTCGAAGCAAATGGTAAAATATGAGGCAAAAAGAGGAAAAAAAAATTCCAAAAAAAATGGACCCACCGGGATTTGAACCTGGGTCGGCGGGATGGGAGGCAAGTACTTTACCAATAGACCAAAAGTTTTCCAATAGAGATAACACGTAGACGAAAAAAGGGATTCTCAAATGACATTTTGTACTAAAAAAGTGGCATGATCCCGACATCTGATCAAAAATTGGAGGACACACTTGTAAAAGCTTATAGTCTCAGCTATAACATACTAAAATTTGGAAGAAAATCGAGCAGAAATTACAAAGATACTGCTCAAAGAAGACGGGAATGTAGAATCAAGATTTGAGAAAAAGTCATGTCCCATAGAGAATACACGCAAAATGAGAAAAATTGACATGCCTCCTTTAATCGCAAAAATACGCCATGATGCCTTTGTCAAAATGAAAAATCGTGGTGACTGATTTTGTAGAGAATTGTCTCAGCTACAACATATCGAAAATTGGATGAAAATTGACTAACTATGAGTGAAATATTGTCAAATGAATACAAAATTTATAACGTCATTTTTTCAAAATCGAATTTTTGAGTTCATATGCAAATGTGACGACGTTCCGATCGATTGACCCCCAAATTTTTTTCATGAATTACAATCTACAACTCATAGGCTTTCAGAAAATGTAAAAAAAATGGGGGGTAGCCACACATTCTGACGAGCTATGGCGGATTTTATATAGACATGTTTTTACCACTTTTTACATTATATTGCCCATTGACGCGCGCACGAATTTTAAACTTTGATGCGCGCGTGTGGCATTGTGGAAGGTCGAGAATGACTGGAAATAGTTGGAAATTGTCAAGAATAGTGTCAGGAATCCAAACCATACGAAAAAACGGCGTTTTTTACATTCCGTACGCGCTGTGCGCGCGCATAACGCGCGCGCGGGCGTGCACGCACGGAAAATTTTGAAATGCTTACAATGGCCTCAAACGTGTGCAAAATGAATTTGAGATGATTTTGAGCATTTTTAAATTTTGACGCGCGCGTACGTGCACGTCATAATGCGCGCGCAAATTTTGCTAACATGTTACATTGACCCTTGACCGGAAGTTTATGTGTGTTAAATATGGTTTATTTTTGATGACTCGTTATGAAGATATGATCGTTAATGTGATTTCACAAAATGGCGTCTGGATGACGTCACGATGACCTGATGACCTTGAAATACTTCGTGGCACTTGACCATGATAGGCCTGATAACTGACTGAAATTTGATGAAAAGTGAGTGAGCCAAATTTGAGAAATCACTGTCACAAAAAAGTGGCGTAAATAAAGAATAACTAGAACTTTAATTCGTCACTGAAGACGAATTAGGTGGTCTGTCTACCCGTTGGTAAAATTGCTAAGATGTGATAATATTTGTGCAAGATAATATTCCTGATTATGTTGAAAATGGATGGAGACTTGCGTCAAAGAAAATCGGGCAATTTCATATTGCATTATACATGGGATATTAAACCCATAGGTTTAATACACGACAGGCAATCAGATTTTGCATAGGGTTGTACACAAACTACATTCAATTAGGCATAACACGCAAAATAAAAAAGTTTATTACATTGTTTGTGATTATATATGTTACAGTAGTCGAAGCAAATGGTAAAATATGAGGCAAAAAGGAGAAAAAAAAATTTCAAAAAAGAATGGACCCACCGGGGATTCGAACCTGGGTCGGCGGGATGGGAGGCAAGTGCTTTACCAATGGACCAAAAGTTTTCCAATAGAGATAACACGTAGACGAAAAACGGGATTCTCAAATGACATTTTGTACTTAAAAAACGGGCATGATCCCGACATCTGATCAAAAATTGGAGGGCACACTTGTAAAAGCTTATAGTCTCAGCTATAACATACTAAAATTTGGAAGAAAATCGAGCAGAAATTACAAAGATACTGCTCAAAGAAGACGGGAATGTAGAATCAAGATTTGAGAAAAAGTCATGTCCCATAGAGAATACACGCAAAATGAGAAAAATTGACATGCCTCCTTTAATCGCAAAAATACGCCATGATGCCTTTGTCAAAATGAAAAATCGTGGAACTGATTTTGTAGAGAATTGTCTCAGCTACAACATATCGAAAATTGGATGAAAATTGACTAACTATGAGTGAAATATTGTCAAATGAATACAAAATTTATAACGTCATTTTTTCAAAATCGAATTTTTGAGTTCATATGCAAATGTGACGACGTTCCGATCGATTGACCCCCAAATTTTTTTCATGAATTACAATTTACAACTCATAGGCTTTCAGAAAATGTAAAAAAAATGGGGGGTAGCCACACATTCTGACGAGCTATGGCGGATTTTATATAGACATGTTTTTACCACTTTTTACATTATATTGCCCATTGACGCGCGCACGAATTTTAAACTTTGATGCGCGCGTGTGGCATTGTGGAAGGTCGAGAATGACTGGAAATAGTTGGAAATTGTCAAGAATAGTGTCAGGAATCCAAACCATACGAAAAAACGGCGTTTTTACATTCCGTACGCGCTGTGCGCGCGCATAACGCGCGCGCGGGCGTGCACGCACGGAAAATTTTGAAATGCTTACAATGGCCTCAAACGTGTGCAAAATGAATTTGAGATGATTTTGAGCATTTTTAAATTTTGACGCGCGCGTACGTGCACGTCATAATGCGCGCGCATATTTTGCTAACATGTTACATTGACCCTTGACCGGAAGTTTATGTGTGTTAAATATGGTTTATTTTTGATGACTCGTTATGAAGATATGATCGTTAATGTGATTTCACAAAATGGCGTCTGGATGACGTCACGATGACCTGATGACCTTGAAATACTTCGTGGCACTTGACCATGATAGGCCTGATAACTGACTGAAATTTGATGAAAAGTGAGTGAGCCAAATTTGAGAAATCACTGTCACAAAAAAGTGGCGTAAATAAAGAATAATAATAATAATAACTAGAAATTTAATTCGTCACTGAAGACGAATTAGGTGGTCTGTCTTTCACTGTGGCAAAGTGCTTTGTCAGGTGTGATAATATTTCTGCAAGATTATAATCATAATGTTGACGACAATGATCATAAGATATGGTCATATAAGTGATGACAATGACGATAATGATATATTGATAATGATGATCATAATGACAATAATGATGACAATAACCACGATAACCTAAGTGGCATAGCGCCCCTACAGGTTCAGTTTTATGGGCGATTTTTCGAAAAGTGCTTGAAATGGCATGAAACGTTTGCAAAATGAATTTGGGACGATTTGGATCATTTCTAAATTTTGCGCGTGCACGGACGCGCGGACGTACGCGTACGCGCGCGTTTAACGAAATGACCTTGACTGGAATGACAGTGACCTTAACCATGCCAAATATGAAAGAGAAATGACATTTCGTTATGAAGATATGACCATAAGTTGATTTTCACAAAATGGCGCCTGGATGACGTCACCATAACCTGATGACCTTGAAAAAGATGTGGGAACTTGACCTTATTAGGACTGATGACTGACGAAAATATGAAGAAAATTGACTGAGCCGATTTGGAGAAATCGGGATAACGAACTGGACGATTTGATATTGCAGGACATGTGGAAGATTATCCCCTTAGCTTTAATACACGACAGGGAATGAGATTCTACACAAACTACTGCACACTACTTTCAATGGACATAACACGCAAAATTAGGCAGTTTTTTTACATTGTTTGTGATGGTATATGTTATAATAGTCGAAGAAGATGGTAGAATGAAAGGCAAAAAAAAAAAAAAAAAAAAAAAAAATGGACCTACCGGGAGTCGAACCTGGGTCGCCGGAATGGGAGGCAAGTGCTTTACCAATGGACCAAAATATTTCCAATAGAGATAACACGTAGACGAAAAACGGGATTCTCAAATGACATTTTGTAGTTTAAAAAAGGGCATGATCCCGACATCTGATCAAAAATTGGAGGGCACACTTGTAAAAGCTTATAGTCTCAGCTATAACATACCAAAATTTGGGAGAAAATCGAGCAGAAATAACAGAGATACTGCTCAAAGAAGACGGGAATGTAGAATCAAGATTTGAGAAAAAGTCATGTCCCATAGAGAATGCACGCAAAATGAGAAAAATTGACATACCTCCTTTAATCGCAAAAATACGCCATGATGCCTTTGTCAAAATGAAAAATCGTGGTGACTGATCTTGTAGAGAATTGTCTCAGCTACAACATATCAAAATTTGGAAGAAAATCGACCACCTATTACTGAAATATTGTCAAATGAATACAAAAAATATGACGTCATTTTTTCAAAATTGAATTTTTGCGTTCATAGGCAAATATGATGACGTCACAAAATCCGATCGGCCAAAATTTTGCATGAATCCAAATCTACAACTCATAGGCTTTCAGAATATTTAATAAAATTTGGGGGTACCGGTTCATTCTGACGAGCTATGGTGGATTCTAGATAGGCATGTTTTTACCACTTTTTACATTATATTGCCCATTGACGCGCGCACGAATTTGAAAGTTTGACGCGCGCGTGTGGCAATACAGAAGGTCAAGAATGACTGTAAATAGTTGGAAATTGTCAAGAATAGTGTCAGGAATACAAACCATGCAAAAAAAACGGAGTTTTTACGTTCTATACGCGCTGCGCACGCGCATAACGCGCGCGCGGACGCGCACGGACAGAAAATTTTGAAATGCTTAAAATGTCCTGAACCGTACTCTCCTTTGATTAAAAAGTGATTTTGAGCAATTCTAAATTTGAACGCGCGCGTACGTGCGCGTCATGATGCACGCGCGGATTTTGATGACATTTTATGTTGACCCTTGACCTGAAGTTCATGTGTACGAAAAATGGTTCATTTTTGATGACTCGTTATGAAGATATGATCGATAATTTGATTTCACAAAATGGCGCCTGGATGACGTCACGATGACTTGATGACCTTGAAAAAGATACCCGAGCTTGATCATATAAGACATGATATCTGACGAAAATTTGAAAAAAATTGACTGAGCCGATTTTGAGGAATCATGTTCACAAGAAAGTGGGAGAAAAATAAAAGTTAAACTAGAAATTTAATTCGTCACTGAAGACGAATTAGGTGGTCTGTCTTTCACTGTGGCAAAGTGCTTTGTCAGGTGTGATAATATTTCTGCAAGATTATAATCATAATGTTGACGACAATGATCATAAGATATGGTCATATAAGTGATGACAATGACGATAATGATATATTGATAATGATGATCATAATGACAATAATGATGACAATAACCACGATAACCTAAGTGGCATAGCGCCCCTA
The DNA here is from genome assembly GCA_025618425.1 of Heliocidaris tuberculata. Taxonomy (NCBI): domain Eukaryota; kingdom Metazoa; phylum Echinodermata; class Echinoidea; order Camarodonta; family Echinometridae; genus Heliocidaris; species Heliocidaris tuberculata. The sequence goes on along the minus strand of CM046838.1, from coordinate 9,122,904 downwards.
CAGGTTCAGTTTTATGGGCGATTTTTCGAAAAGTGCTTGAAATGGCATGAAACGTTTGCAAAATGAATTTGGGACGATTTGGATCATTTCTAAATTTTTGTGCGTGCACGGACGCGCGGACGTACGCGTACGCGCGCGTTTAACGAAATGACCTTGACTGGAATGACAGTGACCTTAACCATGCCAAATATGAAAGAGAAATGACATTTCGTTATGAAGATATGACCATAAGTTGATTTTCACAAAATGGCGCCTGGATGACGTCACAATAACCTGATGACCTTGAAAAAGATGTGGGAACTTGACCTTATTAGGACTGATGACTGACGAAAATATGAAGAAAATTGACTGAGCCGATTTGGAGAAATCGGGATAACGAACTGGACGATTTGATATTGCAGGACATGTGGAAGATTATCCCCTTAGCTTTAATACACGACAGGGAATGAGATTCTACACAAACTACTGCACACTACTTTCAATAGACATAACACGCAAAATTAGGCAGTTTTTTACATTGTTTGTGATGGTATATGTTATAATAGTCGAAGAAGATGGTAGAATGAAAGGCAAAAAAAAAAAAAAAAAAAAAAAAAAAAAAATGGACCCACCGGGAGTCGAACCTGGGTCGCCGGAATGGGAGGCAAGTGCTTTACCAATGGACCAAAATATTTCCAATAGAGATAACACGTAGACGAAAAACGGGATTCTCAAATGACATTTTGTAGTTTAAAAAAGGGCATGATCGCGACATCTGATCAAAAATTGGAGGGCACCCTTGTAAAAGCTTATAGTCTCAGCTATAACATACCAAAATTTGGGAGAAAATCGAGCAGAAATTACAAAGATACTGCTCAAAGAAGACGGGAATGTAGAATCAAGATTTGAGAAAAAGTCATGTCCCATAGAGAATACACGCAAAATGAGAAAAATTGACATGCCTCTTTTAATCGCAAAAATACACCATGATTCCTTTGTCAAAATGAACAATCGTGTAACTGATCTTGTAGAGAATTGTCTCAGCTACAACATATCAAAATTTGGAAGAAAATCGACCAACTATGAGTGAAATATTGTCAAATGAATACAAAAATTATGACGTCATTTTTTCAAAATCATTTTTTTCAGTTGACATGCAAATATGATGACGTCACAACGTATTTTTGGCCAAAATTTTGCATGAATTCAGATTTACATCTTACAGGCTTTCAGAATATTTAATAAAATTTGGGGGGTCCCCAGCCATTCTGACGAGCTATGGCGGATTCTAGATAGGCATCTTTTTACCACTTTTTACATTATATTGCCCATTGACGCGCGCACGAATTTGAAAGTTTGACGCGCGCGTGTGGCAATACAGAAGGTCGAGAATGACTGTAAATAGTTGGAAATTGTCAAGAATAGTGTCATGAATACAAACCATGCAAAAAAAACGGAGTTTTTACGTTCTATACGCGCTGCGTACGCGCATAACGCGCGCGCGGACGCGCACGGACGGAAAATTTTGAAATGCTTAAAATGTCCTGAACCGTACTCTCCTTTGATTAAAAAGTGATTTTGAGCAATTCTAAATTTGACGCGCGCGTACGTGCGCGTCATGACGTGCCCGCGGATTTTGCTGACATTTTACATTGACACTTGACCTGAAGTTTATGTGTTGTAAATATGGTTGATTTTTGATGATCCGTTGTGATGATATGATTGATAATCTGATTTCACAAAATGGCGCCTGGATGACGTCATGATGACCTGATGACCTTGAAAAAATTTCTGGCACTTGACCATTATATGCCTGATAATTGATTGAAATTTTATGAAAAATGAGCGAAAAGAATTTGAGAAAACACGCTCACAAGAAAGTGGTGGAAAAATAAAAATAAATAATAAAGAAATAAATAAATAAAGAAAATTCTGACGAAATTAAGAGGTAGTCTGTCTACGACAGACCACCTAATAATAAAGAAAATTCTGACGAAATTAATAGGTGGTCTGTTCACAGACCACCTAATAAAGAAAATTCTGACGAAATTAAGAGGTGATCTGTCTACGACAGACCACCTAATAATAACTAGACATTTAATTCGTCACTGAAGACGAATTAGGTGGTCTGTCTACCCGTTGGTAAATTGCAAGATGTGATAATATTTGTGCATGATGATATTCCTGATAATGTTGACAATGGATGGAGACTTGCGTCAAAGAAAATCAGACAATTTCATATTGCATTATACATGGGATATTAACCCATAGGTTAATACACGACAGGCAATCAGATTTTGCATAGGGTCATGTACACAAACTATATTCAATTAGACATAACACGCAAAATAAAAAAGTTTATTACATTTTTTGTGATTTTATATGTTACAGTAGTCGAAGCAAACGGTAAAATAAAAGGCAAAAAGAGGAAAAAAAAAATTCCAAAAAAAATGGACCGACCGGGATTTGAACCTGGGTCGGCGGGATGGGAGGCAAGTACTTTACCAATAGACCAAAAGTTTTCCAATAGAGATAACACGTAGACGAAAAACGGGATTCTCAAATGACATTTTGTACTAAAAAAGGGGGCATGATCCCGACATCTGATCAAAAATTGGAGGGCACATTTGTAAAAGCTTATAGTCTCAGCTATAACATACTAAAATTTGGAAGAAAATCGAGCAGAAATAAGAGAGATACTGCTCAAAGAAGACGGAATGTAGAATCAAGATTTGAGAAAAAGTCATCTCCCATAGAGAATACACGCAAAATGTGAAAATTGACATGCCTCCTTTAATCGTAAAAATGCGCCATGATGCCTTTTGTCAAAATGAAAAATGGTGGAGACTAATCTTGTAGAGAATTGTCTCAGCTACAACATATCCAAAATTTGGAAGAAAATTGACATTCTATTACTGAAATATTGTCAAATGAATACAAAAATTTATGACGTCATTTTTCAAAATCGAATTTTTGAGTTCATATGCAAAATATGACGACATTCCGATCGATCGACCCCCAATTTTTTTTCATGAATTCATATCTCCAACTATAAGCTTTCAGAAAATGTAAAAAAAATTGGGGGGTAGCCACACATTCTGACGAGCTATGGCGGATTCCATATAGGCATGAATTTACCACATTTTACTATTTATATTGCCCATTGACGCGCGCACGAATTTTAAACTTCGACGCGCGCGTGTGGCATTATGGAAGGTCGAGAATGACTGGAAATAGTTGGAAATTGTCAAGGATAGTGTCAGAAATCCAAACCATGCGAAAAAACGGCTTTTTTACCTTCCGTACGCGCTGTGCGCGCGCACAACGCGCGCGCGGGCGTGCACGCACGGAAAATTTTGAAATGCTTAAAATGGCTTGAAACGTGTCCAAAATGAATTTGAGATGATTTTGAGCATTTTTAAATTTTGACGCGCGCGTACGTCCACGTCTTAATGCCCGCGCGGATTTTGCTGACATGTTACATTGACCCTTGATCTGAAGTTTATTTGTTATTAAATATGATTCATTTTTTGATGACTCGTTATGAAGATATGATAGATAATGTGATTTCACAAAATGGCGCCTGGATGACGTCACGATGACCTGATGACCTTGAAAAAATTTCTGGCACTTGACCTTGATAGGCCTGATCATTCACGGAAATTTGATGAAAATTGATTGAGCCGAATTTGAGAAATCACTGTCACAAAAAAGTGGCGTAAATAAAGAATAATAACTAGAACTTTAATTCGTCACTGAAGACGAATTAGGTGGTCTGTCTACCCGTTGGTAAAATTGCTAAGATGTGATAATGTTTGTGCAAGATAATATTCCTGATGATGTTGGAAATGGATGGAGACTTGCGTCAAAGAAAATCGGACAATTTCATATCGCATTATACATGGGATATTAACCCATAAGTTTAATACACGAAAGGCAATCAGATTTTGCATAGGGTTGTACACAAACTACATTCAATTAGGCATAACACGCAAAATAAAAAAGTTTATGACATTGTTTGTGATTTTATATGTTACAGTAGTCGAAGCAAATGGTAAAATATGAGGCAAAAAGAAGAAAAAAAAATTTCAAAAAAAATGGACCCACCGGGATTCGAACCTGGGTCGGCGGGATGGGAGGCAAGTGCTTTACCAATGGACCAAAAGTTTTCCAATAGAGATAACACGTAGACGAAAAACGGGATTCTCAAATGACATTTTGTACTTAAAAAACGGGCATGATCCCGACATCTGATCAAAAATTGGAGGCACACATGTAAAAGCTAATAGTCTCAGCTATAACATATTAAATTTGGAAAAAATCGAGCAGAAATTACAAAGATACTGCTCAAAGAAGACGGGAATGTAGAATCAAGATTGGAGAAAAAGTCATTTCCCATAGAGAATACACGCAAAATGAGAAAAATTGACATGCTCCTTTAATCACAAAAATACGCCATGATGCCTTTGTCAAAATGAAAAATCGTGGTGACTGATCTTGTAGAGAATTGTCTCAGCTACAACATATCAAAATTTGGAAGAAAATCGACAATCCATTACTGAAATATTGTCAAATGAATACAAAAATTATGACGTCATTTTTCAAAATCGAATTTTTGAGTTCATATGCAAATGTGACGACGTTCCGATCCTTCGACCCTCAAATTTTTTTCATGAATTCCAATCTACAACTCATAGGCTTTCAGAAAATGTAAAAAAAATGGGGTGTCTCCACGCTTTCTGACGAGCTATGGCGGATTCTAGATAGGCATGTTTTTAGCACGTTTTACATTATATTGCCCATTGACGCGCGCACGAATTTGAAAGTATGACGCGCGCGTGTGACATTATGGAAGGTCGAGAATGACTCGAAATAGTTGGAAATTGTCAAGAATAGTGTCAAGGAATCCAAACCATACGAAAAAACGGCGTTTTTACATTCCGTACGCGCTGTGCGCGCGCATAACGCGCGCGCGGGCGTGCACGCACGGAAAATTTTGAAATGCTTAAAATGGCCGCTCAAACGTGTGCAAAATGAATTGAGAAGATTTTGAGCATTTTTAAATTTGACGCGCGCGTACGTGCACGTCCATAATGCGCGCTCAAATTTTGCTAACATGTTACATTGACCCTTGACCGGAAGTTTATGTGTATTAAATATGGTTCATTTTTTGATGACTCGTTATGACGATATGATCGATAGTGTGAATTTTACAAAATGGCGCCTGGATGACGTCACGATGACCTGATGACCTTGAAATATTTCGTGGCACTTGACCATGATAGGCCTGATAACTGCCTGAAATTTGATGAAAAGTGAGTGAGCCGAATTTGAGAAATCACTGTCACAAAAAAGTGGCGTAAATAAAGAATAATAATAATAATAAAAATAAAAATAAA